>CAJNDS010002823.1:22500-85000 GCA_905221605.1 Symbiodinium natans | reverse complement strand
TTAGCTGTTGAAACATAGTTAACATACTGTATAAGCGTGCTGAACACGCTGGCGTCCGCAGCATATCCGGCTGTTTGACCCATGTTGGCTCTTTGCCTACATTCCAGCGTCTACTTGGGGATTGCTGTGTCCTGATGTGTACTTCTGCCGCTGATGTGTATTCTCGCTATGTAGCGTTCACAATGGGGTGATGTGTATTTCTGGTGATGTGAAATAAGCCCGCCGCTCGTAATTTGCCATGTCTTTTCTTCCTTGCTGTTTGCGCAAGGAAATGATGAGAAATCAGAATTTGCTTAAGCACTCCCAGCCAAATTATTGCTCCCTGAAAGGTAGTTGCAATGATGGCGGTCCGTTTTCTTTGTATATGGCTCCATATAAGCATATCCTAGTAAAGTGGCTGTCTTACATCGAGCCTGATCAACCCGCGAATGGTGTGACCCTCGCTGACATGCAAGACGCGCCGGCTCAAACTACGGGGTTTAAGGTTTAAGGGTTGAGTCGAGTGTTTAGAGTTTGGGTTTTTTTTGAATTTTACCTATTCGACTTAGTTCGATATGTTCGGGAACCCAATTCCTGAGTCCAGATCACGCCAAGGACCTGCTACCTCAACTGGTGGCCAAGCTGCAATCCAAAAGACAACATGTGGGTTGAGTTTCGGGTTTGCGGTTTGTGGGGTGGGGAGGGGGGGAGAGGGGGGGGGGAAAAGGGGGGGGGAGGAGGGGGGGGGGGAGGGGAGGGGGGGGGGGGGGGCAGGGGGGGGGGAGGGGGGGGGGGGAGGGGGGAGGGGGGGGGGGGAGAGGGGGGGGGGGGGCGGGGGGGGGGCAGGGGGGGGGGGAGGGGGCGGAGGGGGGAGGGGGGCGGAAAGGTTGGGGGTTCACACAGGGGGAATGTAGACCGGAGTACACCGCAAAATGTTTCAAAGGATAATTATTTAGGGTACCCCAAAAAGGACAATAATTTTGAGAATTGACCGCATGGTCTATCTCCCTGAACTTTTCAGGGTTATCATATGTTGGGCGCTCACAAGGGGTTCCCATGTTGGGAAATACCCTTTGGAAGCGCGTCTCTTGTGGCGGCGACATGAGGTTCAGGGTTTAAAGAGTTTCGGATGTAGGGTTTAGGGTTTACGGTAACGGACCCTGAAACGGGGCTCTCAAGGCTTTAGGACTTGGGTTTCGAGCTTTTGGTCTTAGAAGTTTTGGCTCAGGGCCGTAGATTAGGGCTTTCGGGGCTTTAGGGCTTTAGGTGTTAGGACATGTTCTTTGGTGTGAGGTTGACAGGGGTTTAGGGTTTGGGGTTTAGGGTTTAGGGTTTAGAGTTTAGGATCATTCGGCCTTTTTGGGATCTTGGGCTTAGGGCAGTCTACTGCAGGGAATCGGGTTTGAGGGCTGGTTCAAGGGTTAGGGTTTCGGGTTACGGTTTAGGGTTGAAGGGCCTCCAACGCTTTCGAGCTTTCGCTGCGCGGGGTGTTTGGAATCTACGGGTGTGGGCTTTACATGCAGGTCCGCAAATAGTGGTCCGTGTTTGTGTGTTGTTGTGTTTGTGTGTTTGTGTGTGTTGTTTGCTTGCTTGCTTGCTTGCTTGCTTGCTTGTTTGTTTGTCTGTTTGTTTGTTTCTTTGTTTGTTTGCTTTTGTGGGGGGTTGGGATGATACCCCTATAAATGTGAGGGTTTCGGGTTGAGGTGTTGCAACGGGCACCCCACAATAGACGAGAACTTGAGGAGGCTGAGGGTGTAGGGTAAAGCCCTAAAGGGGTTAGGGTTTTGGGGCCTAAACCCGAAACCCTAAACTGCCCCAAACCCTAAGCCGTAACCCCTAAAACCGCTTACAGACCCTAAACCCTAAACCCTAACCCCAAACCCCCCCCCCCCCCCCCCCCCGGAAAAAGAAACGACATAAAAAAACATCACCAGAATCCGGAACGTCCAGGATTGTGGGCCTCGGCCTCTTCCTTTCGCTTTTGGCCTGGATCGTATTCCAGGGGACGCTTGGACTCCGTTGAGACTAACCCCAAACCCTGAACCCTAAATATAAGGGACCTTAGGGGTAATGTAGGGGCTAGTTAGGGGTACTCTAAGGGCAGTTACTTGGCAACCCGATTCTTTCCTTGATGTACCACAGAAGTATACGCAATACTTTTACAGAACTGTTGCTTCTTCATTCTCACCCTCAGACTGAGCATGTTCCCCCTTCTACTTACAGTCCTTAATGGGATCATAGTACCCCCGGTTATAATCCCTATTCAGGACTGTTAGTATAAGGGGAACATCCCAACCTGTGACCTTAAACCCCAAACCCCCTAAATTCCCAAGAAGTCCTTGTAAGAAAGTTTAGGGTTTAGGGTTTAGGGTCATTGCCAGTCTTGTCCCTCTTGAATCCCAACAGAAAGTATTCAGAAGTATTTCCCAGACAGGGTATGAACCCCCAAACCCGAGCCACAAACCCTCAGCCGAAGCCTTTCCCTGAAACTTCTTGGACTTTGGCAGATCCCACGCTCCAAAAGCCCCGAAGCTCTGTGAAGCCAGCCGTTTCAAAGCTAAGCCCTATAATTAGGGTTTAGGGTTTAGGGTTTAGGGTTTAGGGTTTAGGGATCCCTCAAAACCCACACCCCATAAAGCCCTCTATGCATAAAGCCCTACAAGCCTACCCTCGAAACCCACGCCCTACAAACCCTATAAAGGCCCTACATGCGCCCGCGCTCGCCCTTCCCCCCCACCCGGGAAGGAATCCCTCCCCATGGTACGCGGTGCATTCTATAAACCTCAGAACCTAAACAATTGTAAAATTTAGGGTTTAGGATTTAGGGTTTAGGGTTTGGGGTTTAGGATTTAGGGTTTAGGGTTTAGGGTTTGGGGTTTAGGGGTTGATAGGGCTTTAGAGGGTTCAGGGGTGAGCTTGTCGTCAGGTACATATCTGGACTCCATGGCGTGGTCGTGACCTCCGAGTTCTACGGCTCCATGCACCGCCTCCTAGGCGCGGTCCTTGCTGGTGGGTCTAAGGGAGGGTTTAGGGTTTGGGGTTTAGGGTTTAGGGTTTATGCATGCATCCTTGCGGACAGTTCCGAAGCAACCACTTGGGAACCGACTACGTAACAGAAACGGAACTAGCAGCTCGTAGCCTAGCGTGCCTGCCTGTGGGCTCGCCTTTGAGCATTAAAGATCTCACGAGGGGACCGGAAGGGAATCTGTGCAGCCACCGGTTTCTGTACAACTGTATACCCCTGTTTGGGAACTTGCCGATACTTCCGACCGGTGAATAACCTAGATAAATTCTGACAAACCTCTCCAACATGGTGATACTGGGGTCGCATGGTCAGTGCGGGCACCTTGCATGGGACCCCAAGCCAACGCAAAGCAAACATCGCTCTGGGCTTCCATGGGCATTGACACGCCAAAAACACTGCACGAATCACGTGCGAAAAAACCAACAGTTGCGCCGTCAAGGGCTGGGCACACAAAGATATCTGTGGATACTGCACCTCATGCACCCAGGCCGCTTTGACAAGTGTAACCCTTAGGGCTTAGGGTTTAGGGTTTAGGGTTGGGCTTTGGGGTGGTTATGAGTGGTACCCTGGTGGGGTCCTTAGATTACAAGGGAATCCTACTATTTGGGGTCTATCTTCGAGGTCCCTGATGTTCGTAAAACTCTCTTAGAGGGTCCCTTAACAGCTAGAGACTCCCCCTTGCTAACCCAGTGGTGCCCTGGTCCGGCCTTTCGACGTCAAGGAATCCGAGTTCCTAGTGCTTGCAGTCTAACTTTCTAACGCCCAAGCCGCCTAAACCCTACACCCGAAACTTGTAAACCCTGAGTCCTGAACCCGAGACCTTTTTCACCCCTAAATCCCTAGCCTCGCCCAGAACACCGACAGTTCACCGTGAGGGCCCCTTTTCTGTGTTGCCGTCAAGGATCTCGAACTGAGCTACAAGGAGTAGCGAAACCGGCGAAACTGTGCCCGTTTGGAATCGGGCTTAAGGTTTAGGTTTGGGGTTCAAGAGAGTGTACAGAGCTCGTTATGAGAAAATCGCGAGTGCGTATATTTTACACTAGACTACGGTGCCTCAGTTTGAGTTACGAGTTCCTTAACGCAGCAAAACCCAAAGTCCCTACACGGAAACCCCTAAACCGTAGACCCCTAACAAACCCTTAAACCCCAAAACCCCTAAACCCCGCAAGGCTGCCCGATGATCTACCTTCTGGTGCTCACGAGTACGGCCATGGCGCTCATGGCAGACATTCACACCAAAGGCTCGGGGTGCCTAGGGTTTAGGGGTTTTGGGGTTTCGGGTTTAGGGTTTAGGTTTCAGGGTAGAGAGCTCAATCTTGCTGTTCAAGCGGGTCTCCTGGATCACGGTTGCCTTATGCTCTGAGGTTTCGTAAGCCGGCTTCGGTTGTGTGTGTGTGTGTTGTTTTTTGTTTTTGGCTTTGCATCGGCTGCGTTGGGGAAGGGGGGGGGGGGGGTGCCAGCGATGAACTGATCTAACAGTGCTTTCGCTCCAAGGAGTATTGCTCTGCACAGGGTTTTGCTTCGGAACGAGTAAGTGGATCTACTATAGGGGCCTTAGCTAGTAATTAGAATATGGATTTGGGATTAAAAGTATAAGTACAACAGTACACAAGGACTAGAAGGGAATACTACTAGTAATTACTTCGACTCCTATATTATATTTTGGATTCTACCCGGAGGTCTGAGGTCGAGATCTGTGGCAACCCTAAACCCTAACACCCTAACACCCTAACACCCTAACACCCTAACACCCTAACACCCTAACACCCTAACACCCTAACACCCTAACACCCTAACACCCTAACACCCTAACACCCTAACACCCTAAACCCTAGGTCTGGGTTTCAGGAGAGGTTGAGGGTCAAGGTGGCGTTACTCAGACGCCCCAGATTCCACCCCGCAGACTTGAGGTGCTGGCACATGACCTCAAGGCTTTGGGGTTTCAGGGCTTTTTAGAGTTTTTTTGAGGGGGGTTTGGGGGTTTTAGGTTTGTTTTTGTGGTTTTAGGTTTTCTTTTGGTTTTGGGGGTTTTATAGTTTTTGGGGGTTTGGGGTTGAGGGTCTTAGGAAGGCGCTTCGTGAGGGGGGCGCTGGTTTTGAGGGTTTAGGGCTGGTTTCTTCCAAAAACAGAGGCACTTGTGAATGTAAATATCAATAAATCAAGCACTAACTAAATAAATGCATATGTATATATAAGTTAGGGTCAGGTTGTCTGAAATGGTCTGAACAACACACTTTACATATCAGGGTTTGAGGCTTAGGGTCGAGGGTTACGGAACTGAATACTCAACCAAGCCCCTTTCCGACATGCGGGAGGCATCAAGTGCTCCTTTTTCCCGAACGTGCTGCAGCAGGCCCCACATGTGCGAGTGCTGCAGGGACTTGTTTTGCTATTTTGCCGCATATTTCGCTTCATTATGTTCTGGTAGAACTATGTGTATATATATATATAGAAAAAGAATGTATAGACACGAAAAGTCCTCTGAACCTAGATCCTGTAAACCCTGAGCTGCTCCAAAATATAGACTCGGGCTGGGGAGGTGCCGGGGCCGCGTAGGACAAAGCACGTAATAGCGCAGAAGAGGGCTTTGGTGTTTAGGGTTTAGGGTTTGAGGTTTAGGGTTTGGGGTTTAGGGTTTATAAGTTTAGTGTTGAGGCGCTCCCAAAACCGTTGGCGTGTTTGTCTAGGACAGCCTTGTGCTTTAACCAAACAGGGTACGGGGTTTCGGGTTTAGGGTTGCGGGTTTGGGGTTTGGGGTTTGGGGTTTAGGGTTTAGGGTTTAGGGTTTAGCGTAACTCTCAACCCTAAAGCCCTAAACCCTTAAACTTCTAAGCCATTAGCACAATGAACTCCTTCCTAAACCATAGACCTCTGTCCATAAACCCCAGACCCCAAAACACATTCATCCTGCGTAGGTTCCTTTATGAATTTTACCAAGCCCTAAACCCTAAACTCCCAAACCCCAAACCCTAACCCTAAACCCTGAACCCTAACCCCTAAACCCCAACCCTAGCCCTAAACCCTAAACCCTGAACCCCAAACCTTGTTTAGCCTAATCTCCGCGGCCATCAGGTGCAGGCCAAGGTGCTTGCAAGCCGATCAAACCGTTTGCGCCTAAGTTTGGGGTTTGGGGTTTAGGGTTTAGGGTTTAGGGCTTAATAGGTTGAGGGTTCAGGGTTTAGGGCTTAGAGGGTTTAGAGGGATTAGAGAGTCATTAGAGGATGTGCTAGGACCGTATTATGTAATTAAACCTAGATACATTGCAGCTGCAATGCTTCTTCCTGCAGAGCCGTCTCGATGAGACGATACATGTGATCAGAAGTCCGGAGGGGGTGTTCCAACGTGCAATGGGGTAAATAGTCAAGTCCTCTCACACTTGTACCCAGATTTCTGGGAGGATCCAAAAAATTAGATCCCCTTAAGGGTTTCGAAGAATGACCCAATAGTAGCACAGGGTACTATTCTTCGTGGTACTTTACCGTAACTTTAGATCCTTACCCTTTTTGGGTTTATTGGGTTTGTTAATAAGGCTGCTAAAAGTTTAATTTTTAGCTACCCTCCTGAGTGCAGCCAAGTATTTGGGGGTTCTGTTTTTTGGATCCTCCCAGGGGTCTGGGTAGTAAGGCCTGCTGTTGAACCTAAAGTATATTTGCCCTGCTGAAAGCCTGACTTCCAAGAAGCGAGGTTGATGACATGGCCATCATAGGCTTTGTGGTTTAGGGTTTAGAGTTTAGGGTTCAGGGTTTAGGGTTCAGGGTTTCTTGGCTGTGTTTGTTCTGTTTTGCCCTTCCCGAACCTCCCCAACAGCAGCAGCAACAGCAGCAAAAGCAGCAACAAGAACAAACAAGAATAGTAACAGTACTGATGAACAATACCAACAACAATAACAGTAAATATACAAATAGCAATAACAATAACAATAAAAATTGCAATACCAACAATAACCAAACAATAACAACAACAATGTCAACAGCGTTTTTTCGTTAAGCAAGCGCTAGCAATCAATTTCTCGTTTACAATGGTGAACTGAACCGGTGTGGTATTTTAGGCAGCCTCTACCCCTCACGCCTGGCAGGCACCCTAAACATTCTTGCCATAGCCATAAAAATGTCCCCCCTTGTACTGACTGTCCAAAATCTGAATTAGAATAGTAGGGTGCTGAAATCCCCATGAAGGGCTGTTTGTACAAGGGGGACCATCCCAACATCTGCGTCGAAGGTGATCGCGAGTGAGCATGCCGGATCCGAGCGGCTCGTGAGTATGGAGAGCCTTTCAATGCCCGAGCGTTTAGGGTTCAAATTTCCCTCAAGGCGTGCGAGCTTTCGGGCAAGGAGCCCCCAAACCCTAAACCCTAAACCCTAAACCCTAAACCCTAAACCCTAAACCCTAAACCCTAAACCCTAAACCCTAAACCCTAAACCCTAAACCCTAAACCCTAAACCCTAAACCCTAAACCCTAAACCCTAAACCCTAAACCCTTGCCCTTTGCCCTAAACCCTAAACCCTAAGGGCCCCTGATGTAAGGCACGTTACGTCTGAAGCCCAGCCAAGCTCTGCCCAAAGCACCTCGAAGTGCAGCTTGCGGCACGTGGGAGACGTGCATGTCGGCCCTCGTAACCCTCGTAACCCTAAACCCTAAACCCTAAACCCTAAACCCTAACCCTAAACCCTAAACCCTAAACCCTAAAGGCTACCCCTCGAAGCCCCAAGCCCTGAGCCCAAAACCTCAGTGGATTCCAGGCGGCCAGTGTTAAACGAGGTCCCAGCTTGTTCGGAGTGCTGAGGGCTTTGAGGGTTTAGGGTTCAGGGTTTAGGGTTTAGGGTTTAGGGTTTAGGGTTTAGGGTTTAGGGTTTAGGGTTTAGGGTTTAGGGTTTTGGTTGGGATGTTCCCCCTTTTGCTAACGGTCCTTAGTAGGGATTATAGTAGGGGGTACTAGAATCCCTATGAAGGACTGCTAGTATAAGGGGGAACATCTCAAGATTTAGGGTCTGACTGTGTCAAGTCTGCAAGGTAGTGTGCCTGGCTTGGCCACAAACGCAGGACGTGCTATTGACTGACAGCTCAGGATCTGGCATGACTAGGACAAGCCAATGATCCTTAACCCGAAACCCTAAACCCTAAACCCTAAACCCTAAACCCTAAACCCTAAACCCTAAACCCTAAACCCTAAACCCTAAACCCTTGTGAAATCCACCCCATGTTAAAGTCTTGTATAGGTCAACCGAGGTCGTGTCATGCTTAGGTGTGATAGAGGTGTAGTTTGAATGTTTTCCTTCTACCGCAGGCGCCTTGGGCCCTAGCCCTAGCAGCCAAAAAGTAGGCTTCGTAGTTGGACCGCACAGACCCAGTCTCAAAACCCTAAACCCGAAATCCCTTTTTACTCTTCCGAATGGCGTTGCTCCTAAGTGCCTGACTCACGCTCACCTTCCATTGCTCGTGGCTGCGGAAGACCCGAATGGGCTGCCGCGACACAGAGCTACTCGCAACTTCGTGGGTCCAGGACGCAGTTCAGGATCGGGCGACTCCAGTTCCCCTGATGGCAAGCTGTAGTGCTTCCTATCACTCAGGAGTTTTTCGTTTTCAATGTTCATGTGCCTGACTTTAACCCTAATTAAACCCTAAGTCCTAAACCCCAAACCAACACTAAGCCGTGCAACGTCAGCCCTGAACACTAGTTAGGGAGAACCCGAATAGACGAGTTGGGTTCACGCGCGACACGGAGGGTGACCATTCTTCCAGAGGCTTTAGGTGCGCGGGTAGGGGGAGGGGGGGGTAAAGAACCCTAAAAATCAAACCCTCAACCCTAGTTAAACCCCAATCCCTAACCCTAAGCCCGAGACCCTAAACCCTAAACCCTAAATCCCGGTTAGGGAGGGGGGGGTGCGCAGTGTAAGGCTCCACATCTTCCCCCAAAAAGGAGCGTTCAGATACCCAAACTAGAGGAGCTGGTGGTGGACCCCCGGTAAACTTCCCTTGCCCTTTACACCCCAAGGGTTTAGCGTGTAGGGTTTGGGGTTTAGGGTTTAGGGTGTAGAGTTTAGGGTTTAGGGTTTAGGGTTTAGGGTTTAGGGTTTAGGGTTCCTTCTGAGGGCTATCTCCAGAACCTTTGAGCTCCCACAAAAACGAAGTCGTCGATGACTTCCGTTTTTTTGCTGTGCAGTACGGACAGTACTGCCGGCATACTGTGGATAGTGAAGATATCTGCGAAGACCTCCGACAACTCAAACCTCAACCCCGAAGCCCCCGAAAGGTGGCCAAACCCTTCCCCCTTCCCCACCCCCCCTCCCCCCAACCAAACCCTGAGGCGAACTGATTTCATTCTTGTTGCGATCTTCAGTGTCACTACTTACTCTCAGCATTCAGTATATGAGATAGCTGCTTGGTGCTTTTGTATCGCAGGCTTAGAGGGGAGGAGGCCGCCCCCGAGCCTCAAGCGCAGAAGTGCGCTCACAGCGTGGTGTGCAAGAGTCTCACCCCCCAGCGCATTAAGGCACCACCATTCCGGCCCCCCCGCAAAGGGGTCAACAGCAGGTCCTACTGTTTAGGGTTTAGGGTTTAGGGTTTAGGGCTTAGGGTTTAGGGTTTAGGGTTTAGGGCTCAGGCTAAGGGATTCGAGATCGTCGTGAAGTCGTGAAGCAGACCTTGGGATTGGGCTGGGATGGCAATTAACTCGCCCCAGCATATTCATGTCTCACGGCGCACGTGATCCCGCTACCTAGGAGGTTGAAACCCTAAACCCGAAACCACCTGAACCCTAAACCCTAAACCCTAAACCCTAAACCCTAAACCCTAAACCCTAAACCCTAAACCCTAAGCCGCCCCCGCAGCTCTCTGCATCCCTGAGCCCTCCCTTACTGCGAAGCCCAAAGCCCTAAAGCCGAAACCCCAAACCCAAAGACCCTGAAGCGGTTTAGGGTTTAGGGTTTAGGGTTTAGGGTTTAAGGTTTAGGGTTTAGGGTTTAGGGTTTAGGGTTTCAATGGCAGCAGAAGCCTTCCACGATGTCGTCGGCTCTCACGTCCTCCCTAGGGGAAGCTACATGGCCTGTGGCTTCAGGGTTTAGGGTTATAAGGGTTAAGGGTTAAGGGTTTAGGGTTCAGGGTTTAGGGTTTAGGATAAGGGTAGTCTCATGGTTGGTCCCTGAACATGGCCCCTTACCTTCCTTAAACGGTTCTGGGGTATAGGTCCTCGGGCTTTTTTTGGGGGCCTATGAGGTGCATGCAAGGGTTCTCCAACCTTAAGGCCTAAACCCCCCAAACCCCTAAAAGCCCCGAAACCCTAAACCCCCGAAACCCTACATCCTAAATCCTAAACCCTAAACCCTAAACCCCTGAAACCCAAAGCCCCCGAAACCCTAGACCGCCTAAACTTTCATCCGCCCGAGCCGAATCACTTGCGCCTTGCATTCTTTTCGCCCACGTATTCCGAGGGCCCATGACCTTGCAGAGCAAGCCAGGGCCCGAAAAGTCCTGAGTCTTGAGGGCTTCGGGGGGCACAGGGCCGGTCGGTTGAAGGTATAGGGTTTAGGATTTAGGGTTTAGGGCTTTGAGCTAGAGCTTAGGGCAGAGGGGGGGGTGTTTCGGGCTTAGGTTCGCATGAAGCCTTGAGGTTTTAAGGGTTGCAGAGTGGTTTCAGGAGTAGGAGCTACCCCCAACAAAAGCCACACATGCATAGTTCCATAAAACAAACAAAACAAACAAAACAAGACAAAACAAAACAAAGCAAGACAGAACAAAACAAACACAAAACAAAACAGAATAACAAAACAAAGCAAAGAAAAACAAAACAAAACAAGGCAAAGCAAAGCAAAGCAAAGGAAAGCGAAGCAAAGCAAAACGTAGCAAAACAAAGTAAAACGCTTTGAAGAAGGCAAGGGGCCATATTCAGGGAGCCCCAACCCTAAACCCTATAACCCCTAAACCCTATCTCCCCTAAACCCTAAACCCTTAACCCTAAACCCTAAACCCTAAACCCTAAACCCTAGAGGGTACAAGGTTTCTAGGGGAGCCGAGCCGGCCCCTCCCCTCGGCCCTCAGCGGGCAAAGGAGCTCTCCGCGCACGTGACGAGGGTGCTCTGGGTAACATAAGGGGTGTAGGGTTTAGGGTTTAGGGTTTAGGGTTTAGGGTTTAGGGTGGTAGGGTGCCTGGCTAAGGCGAGGAGGGCATATCATAATCCCTAAACCCTAAATCCTAAACCCTTAACCCTAAACCCAAGAACCTGCAGATTGGATACACGACAGCAGGCGGCTGCCAAAATGCCGGCCGGTCTATCCCTTTGCAGTCGAGTAAGGTAAGCTTAGGCTTAAGCCTCGTTGGGGTTTAGGGTTTATGGTTTAGGGTCTATAGGGTTTAGGGTTTAGGGTTTAGGATAAGCTTATGGGAACAGCAGAATCCCTCTGCAATCCTGCAGGGTAACCTTTAGGAAATTTTTCAAGACCTCCCAAGAAAAAAAGTTAAAACCTGTCGGAAGTCTCCGCAAAGATCGCGTGCCGGCCCCTTGCCCAAACCAGGGGAAATCCCGAGAGGGGCCTTTAGAGTAAGAGAGAGCATGAGCACAGGCTGAAGAAGGACTATATATACTGGATACCCTAAGCCCTAAGCCCTAAACCCTAAACCCAAAACCCTAAACCCTAAACCCTAAACCCTAAACCCTAAACCCTAAAAACCCTAAACCTACAGAATCTCCACGCAGCCGTCCCCTGATGAAGAGCCTCTCCCCGAAGCCATGGCCGTGGCTACCCCCTAAACCCTAAACCCTATAACCCTATAAACCTATAAACCTAAAACCCTAAATCCTAAAAACCCTAAACCCTAAGTCCTAAAGACCCTAAACCCTAAATCCTAAAATCCCTAAACCCTAAATCCTAAAAACTCTAAGAGCCCCTTCCGGAAGCCATGGCCATGAAGGAGTCCCCAAAAAGAGCAAGGCAAAAGCACTGACCGCTGTCGGGCCGACCGGGCTTAGGGTTTAGGGTTTAGGGTTTAGGGTTTGGGGTTTGGGGTTTAGGGCTTGGGGTTTAGGGTTTAGGGTTTAGGTTATGGGGTTTAGGGTTTGGGGTTTAGGGTTCAGGGCTTGGGGTTTGGGTTGGCTTTTGGGTTTATAGGGCGGTTTAGGGTTTAGGGTTTAGAGTTTAGAGTTTAGGGCTTAGGGGTTATCCCTAAGCCCTAAGCCCTTTTGCAAACCCTGTCACCTTGTAAACCCTGAGCCCACCCCCCCCGCCCCCCCCCCCCCCCCCCCCCCCCCCCCCCCCCGACCTCAGAGACGTCTGACATGACCCTAGCATCAAGCCCTGAGCCAGCAAAAGCCTGAGAATCCGCCGTAGGAGCTACCCTAAACCCTAAACCCTAAAACCCTAAACCCTAAACCCTAAACTTTCCAGGGTTTCGGGTTTAGGGTTTGCAAGGCGTAGGGTTGGAGGCCCTGTGGACCACCCAGACAAGCTTCCTGAAGGCCCCCTGAGCCCAAGACCCTAAGCAGCCCTAAGCACTAAGGTTTAGGGTGTAGGGTGTAGGCTTTAGGGTTTAGGGGTTAGGGTTTAGGGTTTAGGTTTAGGGCGTATGAGTCAAACATCATGCAGAGCCACCCACTAAGCCCAAGCAACCCCCAGCCAAGCAGGCTTCCAGAATCCCAAAACATTAACAATCCCCCCCCCCCCCCCCCCATCCCGCTCCGCCAGCACCTCAAAACCCCAAACTCTACTGCCCCAAACGCCCGACCCCCAAAAAGCCCCTAAACCCGAACCTAAACCCTAAGCCGAAACCCTAAACCCTAAACCCTAAACCCTAAACCCTAAACCCTAAACCCTAAACCCTAAACCCTAAACCCTAAACCCTAAACCCAGCCGCCCAGATGCCCCCCGTCGGGGCTGCGCTCTGCTTTGCCTATGCGGGCTACGACATCTACACCGCAGGCCCTATAACTTTGTGGTACTTTACTGTAACTTTGTGTCCTTACCTTTTTTGGGGTTTATTGGGTTTCTTATTAAGGCAGCTAATAGTTTAATTTATAGCTACCCTCCTGAGTGCAGGCCCCATAAGCTTGGCTTTCGGCTGCCTCTTCGGGCTTTAACCTTTTTGGGTTAAGTTGGTAGAAACTACCATGAGGAGCCTAAACGTTGCACTGTAAGGAGGGGTTCAGAAGTCAGCCAAGATTACAGGTCCTGGGGTTCAGGGTTTGGGGTTTAGGGTGGGGTGGAGGGTTGAGGGTTTAGGGTTTAGGGTTCGCTGCTTCGGGTTGAGGGCCTAGAGCTAGACCGGTTTCTATCGTTCAAAAGGGTTCCTGCAGGATCGGCACGTCTGCCTTCCTTGAAGGCTGGTGTAGGTCGGGATACTAGGAAAAACCTTGCTTAAGGTCATGGCTAAATAAGCAGCTTTGCGCATGACAAAAAGGCGAGACCACACGAAAAACATGCTGCCCTCTTCAAATTGGCTCTTTTCCTAAACAAAATCTTCGAGCGATCTCCATAAAAGTCTTAAGGGTTTATGGTTGAACCCTAGGTTCTATACGCTCTACAGCCAATAATCCTTCTAGAACCCCTCAACCTAGGCTCCCCTCCCACTTTGGGTCCCAAACCCCTCCCTAAACCTGAATCTCCCCAACCCCCGCACCTCCGTTCTCCTTGTAGGAATCCAGTAGGCCCTTAAACCCTAAACCCTAAACCCCCAACCCCCTGAACCCCAAACCCTAAGCTCTGAATCTGCAGCCCCCCCCCCCCCCCGCCTGTGATCTGTGAGGCCAGGATTCCAGTCTGCGGCGCCGGCTACAACACGAGGCCCCAGGGTTCATGGGCCCCAAGCACAATTCAGGGTTTAGGGTTTAGGATTTAGGGCGCAGGGTTTTGGATTTAGGGTGTCTGGCTTAGGGTTTTGGGCTTAGGGCGTTTTAGGGCTTAGGCTTTGGGGTTGAGGATTTTGAAACAAGTTCTGGCCGCTTTTTTAGAGCCCCCTAAACCAGCGCACAGAGAGATTTCTATAAATAATATCATATGATATCATATAATATAGTATCATATTATACAATATCATATAATATTATATCATATACTATAATATAATTATAATATAATATAATCTAATATATTATAATATAATATAATATAATATGATATAATATAATATTATATATATATATATATATATTATAAGATAATATAATAGAATAGACTAGATTATAGTATAATATAGTATAATATAATATAACATTATATAATGTAATATAATATAATATAATATAGTATAATGTATAAGCACATAAACCAGCAAGTACACATAAAGTAAAAAAGACACACACATAAAAAAAAAAAAAAAATGTATGTATATATATATATATACATATATATATAGGTTCATATGAGAGCATGCCCCTTTTGCCCGAAAACCCTACAACCCCACAATCCTGCAACGCTCATTCCTAAACCCCACCTAAATCCCTAAACCTCTAGACTCAAAACCCAGACCCTCAACCCGACCTAAATCCCTAGCCTAAAATCCTAAACCCTAAACCCTATGAGGCTTACCTAACACCCTTAGGGTTTAGGGTTTAGGGTTTAGGGTTTAGGGTTTAGGGTTTAGGGTTTAGGGTCCAAACCCGACAACCCAAAAGCCCATGACCCTTCCAGGGCTTTCTCTTCTTTTCAGGCCGACGAGCTTGACCAGCGTCGCCCTTTTCCGAGATCCCAAAAGGGGGGAGGGGGACGGTTTAGGGTTCAGGGTTCAGGGTTTAGGGTTTAGGGTTTCGGGTTTCGGGTTTAGGGTTTAGGGTTTAGGGTTTAGGGGGGGGGGGGGGTTAAGAACACCCCAAGGGCAGGTACGGTTTAGAGTTTAGGTTGAGTCCCGGACGGGGTTTCGGGATTTAGGGCTCAGGGTTCTGGCGGAGAATACAGTTAGGCTATCAGTCGCTTGCCCCAAGCCCGAAGCCCTTTAGGGTTTAATTAGGGTTTAGGGCCAGGGTTTGGGGTTTAGGGGGTTTAGGGGAGATGTGCCCAGTGGGGCAGAGGGTTTGGGGCTTAGGGTTTAGCTTCGGGACGAAGACTTCGTCATTGTCCATCTGAATTTAGGGTTTGGCGTTGGGGGAGAGGCCGAAGAAGAAGAAGAAGAAGAAGAAGAAGAAGAAGAAGAAGATCATCCCGTGAACACACAGAAAGCAAGCCACTAGAGAGGAGCACGCGGATGTTGGGAAGTTTGCAGGGTTTCGTCCCACAAGGCCGCGGTCTAACTTCCGAAGCCGGAACCTTTACTTCATTCGAAAACCCCTAAACCCTAAACCCTAAACCCTAAATCCTAAACCCTAAATCCTAAACCCTAAACCCTAAATCCTAAACCCTAAACCCTAAACCCTAACCCTAAACCCTAAACACTAAACACCTTGGCGAGACATTGTGAAGCACTCAGGTGTGCAGTGGCTGAAGGGCAGCGAGCGCAAGCCATTGCAACCTGGCGACCGAAGCCCCAAACTCCTACCTCAAGGCTCCAAATTAATGTAGTTCCTGCTTGGGTTAGGGTTTTAGGATTTAGGGTTTTAAGGTTTTGGGGTTAGGGGGTAGGGTTTAGGGTGTAGGGTTGTGGGGAGTATAGCGAATGAGGTGCTACTCCGAAGTCTTTGAGGTAAACTCGACATTCAACTCAGAGAGCCCTGCGAGGTTTGTCGGCGGTAAGTGTAAGCTTTCTAGGGCTTCGGGGTTAGGGGGGTCTTAGGGGGGTTAGGCTACTAATTGCTTAGGAACCGCGAAAGAAAGTATTCTTCCTTAATAAGGGAAATAGAGGGATTATTATTTGTTTATTCTTTTGGGGTTCTTAAGCAAATAGTAGTAGGGGTTTAGGGGGTTTGAGGACTTGACGGTCCCGCTTACCAGAGGATTTAGGCTTTGGCGATGTGGGGGGCGAGCGCCTTTGTCAAGACAACTTCCTAAACCCTAAAACCCGAAACCCTAGACCCCAAACCCTAAACCCCAGTGCCTCAGGGATTGCGCAGACAAGTACCACTAATTTCGGGAATCCCAGGTATCGTGCAGAGGCCATCCAGGAGGTGCACAACATGCAGGCCTATAGTCGGCTAGCTAGCTTGGTTTTGCTTTTGGGCAGGGCTTTGGGAGTGTTTAGGGTTTAGGGTTTGGGGTTTAGGGTTTTGGGTTTTGGGTTTTGGAGTTTAGGGCGCTCCACTAGGTTGATTTGGGCTTTTGGGGTTTCCTTCTTGAGGAAGGAGCCTTGGGTTAGGGCGTGGGACTGAGAACTTGAGGGTTGACTTTCGGCATTTAGGGCTTGGGGTGAGAATAGGGCTTAAGGGTTTAGGGTTAAGGGTTTGAAGGTTTAGGGTTTAGGGCTAGGGTTTAGGGCCAGGGTATGGGGTGAGAGTGCTCGCAAGGCATCACCCACACACCATCATCTGGAGATAGACGCAGTTGTCCGTGGCGTTTTTTTTCGCTTCGCATCCTGCGCATCTTGAGCAAAGGTGTTGATCTAGGTAGGACCTTGGTATAGCAATATTGTCTGAATGGGAGGAGAGGCTCGCACTTGGGACAACTTCTCGGCTTCAAGGGCCACCCTAGCCATGACCAGCAATCACTGCCCGGATTGTTGCAGGCCACATTGCAGTGTGAGCTCCCTAGGATCCTTAGCCCCTGAACCCCCTCCTGACCCCCCCCAAAAAAAACAAAACTTAAACCCTCAGCCCTATACCCTAAAAGCCCTGAACCGCAACAAACACAAATACATCCTAAACCTAGTCTCCGCAGCCGGTACAAGGTCAAACCTTCTTCACATGTATCCTCAGCCCATTGTCTCCTCAACCCGGCTCCCACCCCCCCCCCCCCCCCAATGGGTAGGGTAGTTTGGTTCTGATGTATGGGCCCTTAGTTTGTAGAGGTTTGTAACAAAACCCTCCCTTCTCAGCCCCCCCCCCCCCCCCCCCCAAACCCTAAACCCTGAACCCTAAACCCTAAACCCCCCGCCCAAGCAGAGGCCCTGGGACCGGCGGGCATCCTTCTCAAACAGGGCGAGGTGGGCTGGTTGGTGGGGGGTGCTTAGGGTTAAGTTGGCTTTGGGGGCTCTGTCCCCTAAACCCCTAAACCCCTAAACCCCTACATCCCTAAACCCCTAAACACCTAAACCCCTAAACCCCTAAACCCCGAAACCCCTAAACCCCTAAACCCCTAAGCCCCTAAACCCCTAAACCCCTAAACCCTAAGCCAGGGTTTGGTTGGCTTTGGGGCTCGATTGGTTTCGGGTGTTTGCGGTGGATCTCCTGGGTTGGGGGAGCACACGGAAGCCCTGTGGCAGTCAGAGCTGCGATCATTTTATAGGGTTTAGGGTTTAGGGTTCAGGGTTCAGGGTTCAGGGTTTAGGGTTTAGGGTTTGGGGTTTAGGGTTAGGGTTCAGGGTTTAGGGAAGACTCTGAAGGGAGGGGGGGTTGAAGGGAGTCTGTAATCTAAGGATCCCTAAGCTTCCCTAAGGTTCCCTAAGGTTCCCTAAGGTTCCCTAAGGTTCCCTAAGGTTCCCTAGCCCCCAAGAACCCTCCTCGCTTGAGGACCCTGTAATCTTTTTAGTCCAGGACAAGTTAGGGTCAGGTTTTGAAGTCGTTGGGGCGCAAAAGGTTTTGGAGTTTCTTCCGCTTTCAGTCTGTTTGCTCGAAGGGTGCTAGGGTTTGGGGAGTTTTGGGGCGTTAAGTTCTCTGAGGCCCAAACCCTAAACCCTAAATCCTAAACCCTAAGCCCTAAACCCTAAATCCTAAACCCTAAACCCTAAACCCCCTAGAGTTCACGGACTTTGGGCTTTGGAGCTTCAGGCGGTCATTTGTGTTCCATGTGTGCTCCATGTTGCCTGGGGACCCTTGGCTGGGAACCCCAATCCCTAAACCCTAAACCCTAAACCCCAAACCCTAAACCCTAAACCCGAAACCCTAAACCTCGACCTCTAAATCTCAGGGTGTAGCATGCATGGCAGGATGTCGAGGTGCTGGAGGACTGCGCGAACTGCTTCGCGAATTCCCGAAACCCTGGCTAGAACAAACACGAAGCTTAAGGTGTATCTGGACTCCAACGTGTAGACTCCAAAGCGCAGTTCTTCCGTGGTGTGGGAATTTTAGGGTTCTAGCGGGGGCTGCCCGAAGCCTCCATCTGGACCTTCGACCCTCGACCTCTCCAGTTGGTTCGAACCAAAAACTCCTCAACCCTAAGCCCTTAATTATGGGCTGTTATTGTTTAATTAGGGTCTCAGGGCTTAGTGTTTTAGGGATTTAGGGTTCAGAGGTTTGTTGTTTCAAGGCTTCTGTTTTTTTGGATTTACAGTGTCAGGGCTTCACGTGATTGAGGGTTTTTGGTTTTAGGGGGCCAATGGTTCGGTTGAGGGTTTCGGGAGTTTTCCCAGAAACCCCGACGAGAGCAGCCTTGCACATCTCCCTAAACCCTACACCTTAAACCGTAAACCCTAAACCCTAAACCCTAAACCCTAAACCCTAAACCCTAAACCCTAAACCCTAAACCCTAAACCCTAAACCCTAAACCCTAAACCCTAAACCCTAAACCCTAAACCCTAAACCCTAAACCCTAAACCCTAAACCCTAAACCCTAACCCTAAACCCTAAACCCTAAACCCTAAACCCTAAACCCTAAACCCTAAACCCTAAACCCTAAACCCCCCTTGGGCAGCCGTCGTCTCTCAACGTGTGAGAATAGCCCTCACTGCCCGGCGCTCCCGGAAGATCAAGATGGGCTTGGTGGCCCAGTGTTCGTTTAGGGTTTAGGGTTTGGGGTTTAGGGTTTAGGGTTTAGGGTTTAGGGTTTAGGGTTTAGGGCTACTAGGGCCCAAAGTAGGCCCTTGTTCCTTTTTTAGGGCTTAGGTTCCCTTCTAAGGCCCTTTTAATCAAAAAAGGGTACCCTTTGTTTTTTAATACCTAGGACCCAGGTTACTGTTGGGCCTGGGAGTTATGTATCTTGTTTGCAGAGAAAGACGGAAAATGTGTGTTATGGAGAAGGGGGAGAGAGTAGGTTCTTAATGCGAAGTATATAATTCTGACGCTACGCGACCCGCCTCGGCCCGGCCCAGCGCATCCGCGTGAGCATGGTGTGATTCCGCAGCGCCCAAGTCGCTGGACCCCAAGCAATAAGGGTTGGGTTTAGGGTTTAGGGTTCCGGGTTTATGGTTTGGGGTTTAGGGTTGAGGGTTAGTTTAGGATTGAGGGCTTAGGGCTCAAGGTTCACGCTTTGGGTTTAGTGTTTTTTTGGGTTTAGGGTTCAAGAGACGGTTCGGCTTGGATTGATCGTATGGGGGGGGGGGGTAGGGGGGGGGGGGGGAGGGGGGAAGGGGGAGGGGGGAGTGCTTCGGGCTTAAGGTTTAGGGTTTAGGTTCAAGCTTAGACTCTTCGGCTCGTGTAATGCATCCCCGGCCGTGCTCACACCAGTTGAGCCTCCAAAACCCGCTCACCAATATTCACTAGCTTTGGGTGCTTCAGAGGCAGGGGGGGGGGGGGGGGGGGGTAGGGGGGGGAGGGGGGGGGCCTGCTGGGAGGGGCTTCAACTGGTTTTGGTCCTGGCGAACCGTCCGCTTGCGGACCCCGGTTTCCTAGGGGGGGTACCCATTTGAGGCAAAAAAAAAGGGTCCGAAAAATGGTGTGGGGGGAGGATTTGGAGGGGGGTGCAACCTATACACCTCCGGCCCGAGGCCTCGGCGGATTAGGGTTGTAGGGTTTAGGGCCGGGGTTCACCCCATAACCATAAATAACCTTGCCAGAAGTTATACCCCTAAGCCCTATAAAGCCTACACCCTACACCCCAAACCCCAAGCCCTAAACCCTAAAAGTCGCTGGCGCTTTGGGTTTAGGGTTTAGGGTTTAGGGCCTTAGGGTTTAGGGTTAGGGTTTAGGGGAGTGCGTCAGGTTTTGCAGGCGGGGAGGCTTTGCAAGCTAAACTACACCTACACCCTAAATCAGGGCTCCAGTCCGAAGGAGTTTGGAGGGATGTCCAAACTCGTTTTAAATTGAGCCCTGAAAATTGGGGCCATATACCCTATACTACCATATATAACCCCTATTCAGGTCTATGAACCATAAACTCTTTCAGGGTTCATTTGGTTCCCCAGTCCACCCCCCCTCCCCCCCATAATCAGGGCCAGCCTCATGTCATCCACCTCTCGCAGTGTAAGCTGAAATTAGGACGCTCAAACCGTGATCCGCTGCAGCTTCACTGAATCTATGGCTAGTGGAGTGCCTTTGTTGGTGTGGTGTGTACGGTTGGCAGGTTGGGATGTTTCCAGCTTGGCTTGGTCTTTGGGGCTTACAGGGCTGAGGGCGTCTGAGGGCTTTTTATTTGTGTTTTTTTTGATCGAAGGCCTGGGGTCTTGGGCTTCGAGGTTTACTGCGTCAGTCAACCCTAAGCCCCAAACCCCAAACCCCAAACCCCAAACCCTAAACCCTAAACCCTAACCCTAAACCCTAAACCCTAAACCCTAAACCCTAAACCCTAAACCCTAAACCCTAAACCCTAAACCCTAAACCCTAAACCCTAAACCCTAGGTAGCTCCGGAGCCAGAAGCCCTCCAGCGGGCGACGGAGCTCCAGTCCCGCAGGCAGCTGCGGGCTGCGCGGTGGACCCGGCAGGTCGCTGGCAAGAAACCCGTCTAGAATAAGATACCCCAAAACCTTCGGGCAAAACATCGCAACCTTTTTTTGGGAGGTCTCCTGGGCCCCTTCCAGAGGCATCGTCGTGTTTCCTGGACCAGCAATTTTCCTCGCGGTGTAGGCCCTGCCTGGGAGGCCCCTGGGAGGCCCCTGCCTACGAGCTGCCTGCCAACCCCTGCTTGAGAGGCCTCTGCCTCGGATGCCTGGGAGGCCCCTGCCTGGGAGGCCCCTGCCTGGGAGGCCCCTTTTTGGACGCCTGTCTGAAAGCAGGGAGCTGGCCCTGTGGAGTTGGGAGCCTCTTCAAGAACTTTTCAAGCTGCTTGGGAGCTTTTTAAGGACCTTCAAAGGGTCACCGGACCCTGGCGACCTTTTCACGGGGGGTCGTATTTTTTCATTTTCGAAGCAGTTTAGTATTCGGAGACCCCCCTGGCTCAAAACTCCGACCCCCCTTGAAGGGGAAAGTTTGCCGCCAAAAACACCCCAAATGAGGGCGATTTCAGGATCTGCCCCAGTTAAAAATGCGATTTTTTGGTACTGAAATCGACGGTCGAGCCTGCGCCGGTTTCAGCCAAAAACGCCCCAAATGAGGGGGCCCCAGGATCGGCCCGGTCCCAATTAAAAATGCGATTTTTTAGTACTGAAATCGACGGTTCTGGGCGGGCTCTCGTTTTCTGGAATTTGACCAACGACGGAGTGCTGGGTCAGGGCGCTGGCCCTGGCCCACGTTTGCCAAGCCTTGGCTTGAGGCCCCTTGCAAGGATCCAGATCCCCAATTAGGACGCAGCAGCAGCATCCAAGGGCGAAGGCGGCAGCCAGCCCCAAGCCCAAACCTTCGGGCTTTTGCACTTTCAGAAAGACTCACTGGAAAACTGTGAGTTTCTGCCTAGGAGGCCCCCGCCTGAAAAGCAGGCCTTGGGTTGAGGCCCCTTTCTGGGAGGCCCTTTCAAGCAAGGGATCCAGATCCCCAACCAGGACGCAGTATCACCAAGGGCGAAGGCGGCAGCCAGCCCCAAGCCCAAACCTTTGGGCTTTTGGCATTTTTCGAAAGACTCACAAGACCACCACGCCTCCAGCAAGGCCTTCCAGATAGGCGGCCTCCAACCAGGCCTTCCAGATGTAGCTTGCAGCAACCGCCCATCCCAACCGAAGGCGGCAGCCAACCCAATCCCAAACCTCTGACTTTTTGGCCCTCCCAGAAGCCCTCGAATAATGGACGTCTAAGCCCAACATTACAAAAGACGAAAATCACAAAAGATGCAACATCAGCATGGCGAAAGCCCAAACCTCTGATTTCACGCCCTTCCAAGCAAGTTTTCCAAATCCCCGCCCAGCACGCAGCGTCGCCGAGAGCGAAGGCGGCAGCCAGCCCCAAGCCCAAACCTCTGACTTTTGGCTCCCCCAGCAGCTCTCGACTGATAGACATCTCGCTTGCAATGCCTAAGGGCTGCGACCTTCAGGCTAGTTGATCTGCATCGATGCCGAGCTTCTAAACCCAACCAATAGACAAGAGAAAAATTACGAAAGCACGATCTGAGTTCAAAAGAACCCTAAACCCGTAAAGGTTAAGGCGAGGGTGGAGCGCCAGCGGGGGTGGGCTTATGCAAGTCGGGGCGCGCGCCTGGGTGCTTTCAGCACCAGCGCGCCCACTCATTGAGACACCCTAAACCCTAAACCCTAAACCCTAAACTGAAAAATCCCACCTTCCAGGCTGTGTGGCAACGAAGGACGGCATGGTGGATCGGCCACTCCGGCGCATTCGACTTGGGTTCTCATCCCTGGGCTGAGGGCCCGTAGGCTTATAAGGAGTTCATGGGTTTAGGGTTTAGGGGTTTAGGGTTTAGGGTTTAGGGTTTGGGGAGTCTTGCCTTTCCGTTTATGGCCAAGTTGCTTTGAACTTCGGCTTGCCTGTGCATCTATGGCTTTTCGGAAATTGATGGTTATATATGTACGCATGTAGACATGTACATGCGTATGGAGTGTGCATGTATATTTGTATGTGTATATGTGGTGTGTGTCTAAGTAAATATATCATATAATATAGTATAACATATGATATAGTATAGTATAGTATAATATAGTATAATATAATATAATACAAGTACATAGATAAATAAATATATATATATATAAGTATAAGTATGTATGGTATTCCCCCCACCCCTCCACCCCCCCACCCCACCCCCCACCCCCCCACCCCTCCACCCCCCCACCCCACCCCCCACCCCCCCACCCCCACCCCGCACCGCCACCCGCAACGCAAAAGTGCCGTGATTGATGTAGAAGAATGTCCTCGTTGGTTCTGGGAGTCTGCGGTCCTTATTTCATTTGTATAGGGTTTCGGGTTTAGGGCCCTGGACTTTTGGGGCTTAGGGCGTTTGAAAGGCAAATGCCCGAGGAGCGTTTGCTGGATAAAGTTTCCCCCCAGGCATCTTGAATGTTGAATCTTGGATCCGGGGCCAATGTTTTGGGTTACGCAAGACCGTAAATTCTTTAAGTGCCTTCTGTTTTCCATTTAGCAACAAGAGGTTTGTCTTTGAACAGAAGTAGAGTGCAGGTGATCTTGTTGACATTTATAGGGTTCTTGGGTGGGGGGGGGTGTTATGAGGGGTAGGTACCCAGGGAACCTTAGGGAAACTCCTTAGGGAGTATTAGGGAACTATAACCCGAAGCCCTAACCCTAAACCCAAGTCCCCCCCCCCCCCCCAAACCCATAGAAGACGAACCCAGAAGCCATCGGCGCATGCCACCCTACTTGGAGTTTAATGGTACTTATTAACCCATCATATCTGTAGTCATAACCCATTATAAGCCCCGTAATACTTAAGTGCCCTAAGATGGTTATAAGTCATAAGTACAGTTAGAAGTACAGTTGTAATTGGTTAATAAGTACAATGAGCCTCCAAGTACACCCACAACCCTCTCCGTCCTTGTCTTTTCTGCTGGGGGCACTCATTCCCCTTTAGTACATGGCTTAGGGATTTGGGATTTGAGTTTGGGATGTTCCCCCTTATACTAACAGTCCTGAATAGGGACTAGGTAACCCCCCTGTTCTCATCCCCATTAAGGGCTGTTCGTATGAGGGGGAACATCCCAAGATTTAGGGTTTAGGGAACACTAAACCCTAACCCCTAACCCCTAAACCCTAAACCCTAAACCCTAAACCCTAAACCCTAAACCCTAAACCCTAAACCCTAAACCCTAAACCCTAAACCCTAAACCCTAAACCCTAAACCCTAAACCCTAAACCCTAAACCCTGCAAGCCGAAGGTGTTCTTGTAGAGTCTCGGAGCGCAACAGAACCCAACCAAGGCCCCTCGTGTCCTCGCAGAAGAGCTACTGCCGGCTTGCCTGTGAGCGCCTTGGGTGGGCAATTCAGGGTTTAGGGTTTAGGGTTTAGGGTTTGGGGTTTCGGGTTTGGGGTTTAGGGCTAGGGTTTCGGGTATTTAGGGTTTAGGCTTTAGGTTTTAGGGTTTGGGTTTAGGGTTTAGGGCCAGAAGCGTTGTCTGCCAGACTATCGATCTTCCGATAGCGTCCCCACCGCCCACCCCATGCATGTGCCTTGGAGACTCTGGTTCTCAAGTTGCCTCCAAGCAAACCCCAAACTGAACCTTAAGTATGAAAACCCTAAACCCTAAACCCGCAACCCTCAACCCTCAACCCTAAAGCCTAAACCCTAAAGCCTAAACCCTAAACCCCCAACCCTCAACCCTAAAGCCTAAACCCTAAAGCCTAAACCCTAAACCCTAAACCCTAAACCCTAAACCCTAAACCCTAAACCCTAAACCCTAAACCCTAAACCCTAACCTAAACCCTAAACCCTAAACCCTAAACCCTAAACCCTAAACCCTAAACCCTAAACCCTAAACCCTAAACCCTAAACCCTAAACCCTAAACCCTAACCCTGAGTAGGACAAGCAAGGGTTGCCCCGCCACCCGAAGCCTAAAACCATCCCAGGGATGACCTGCCAACGGCTGCGAGCTTCGCGCTGAAGCTGGATGCTGCGGCTTGGTGGGGGTTTGGGTTGAGGGTTGAGGGTTGAAGGTTGAGGGTTGAGGGTTGAGGGTTGAGGGTTGAGGGTTTAGGGTTTAGGGTTTAGGGTGATGCGAATGACCCCCTGGTTCCTAGTGTAGGGAATGAGGGAATTTGGTACCTTATACCCCCGTACATCTACACACTTCAAGGGATTGTGTCGGGTACCTCATTCCCCCATTCACGACAAAGAGCCAGATGAGGTTTGGGCCTTCCCCCAAACCCTAAACCCTAAACCCTAAACCCTAATCCCCCATTTCAAGGGTTTAGAGGATGCTGCAAGGTTTTGGAGGGTTGCAGGGTTTAGGGTCTTGGGTTTTCGGCTTCAGGGTTTAGGGGTTGGGATGTTCGCCCTTAGAACCGTCCTTAATAGGGATTCGAGTACCCCCCTATGATAATCCCTATGAAGGGGGAACATCCCAAGTTTAAGGGTTTTGTGGTCAAACGGCTTACTTGGGAATGCTCTTAGCTATGTCGTGCAAGAGCCGATATGGGCTCTTTTGGGGTGTAAGGTTCAATGTCGGCTTTCATGCAGACCTTCTTATGGGTTTAGGGTTTAGGGTTTAGGGTTCAGGGTTCAGGGTTCAGGGTTTAGGGTTTAGGGCCAGTTAAGGGTTAGGGTTTAGGGTTTAGGGCGCAGTTAGTCTGGCAAGGGCTGTGCTGGGACCATCATTGTCATAAGACGCCATATAACCAGTCTTGACACAGAACATAGCGAAGCTCTGTAGAATCTGACCTCTCCTTCCCCTAATGCTTGAACCCTAAACCGTAGAGACGACGCAGCCAGCAATTCGAACTGCACCCCGCTCTGCTGCCACTGCCCTAAACCCTAAGCCCTATAAACCCTAAACCCTAAACCCTAAACCCCAAACCCCAAACCCCAAACCCCAAACCCCAAACCCTAAACCCTAAACCCTAAACCCTAAACCCTAAACCCTGAACCCTGAACCCTAAACCCTAAACCCTAAACCCTAAACCCCAAACCCCAAACCCCAAACCCTAAACCCTAAACCCTAAACCCAAAACCCAAAACCCAACCTGCACTGTAACTTCCCACGGCGTGCTTTCTCAGGCTCTCGTGCTTCAGGCAGCAAAAGGTTAGGAAAAAACGCTGATCCCAGCAAGGCTTCAAGCCCCAGGCCCTAAACGACCCGAAGCCCCAGGAGTCCCCTCCACGAGCGCGCCAGCCATCTTTCCGCCCTTCGGATTTCGAAGACTCTTTAGGGGCCCCGCCACCCTAAAGCCCCAAATTATTCCAAGGCCCTAAAGCCGTCTCTTGAGTGGAATTCAGGGGGATGCAGGCTAACCCGAAATCCTAAACCCTCTACTACACCTGAGCAAGCTTACAACGAAGGGCCCTGAACCCCATTGAGAGTCTGGGAAGTAATCTCACCGAACCTGGGGCTTGGGATATAGGGTTTGGGTTTAGGGTTTGGGGTTTTGGGGTTTTGGGGTTTAGGGTTTAGGGATTTAGGGTTAGGGGTTTGGGGTTTGGAGTTTTGGGTTTTGGGGTTTCGGGTTTCCCTAACCCCTAAGGGAAGCTTCATGGCCCCTGAATATGGCCCCTTAGCCCCTTCAATTCCGAATTATGGGCCCTGCACTTGGCTAGGGTATGTAAGGGGGAAAGGGGGTCCCCTTTTTACGGGCCCACACTATCGTGGTCAAGCCCTAAACCCCAACCCCCCCCCGCCCCGGCAAAAAAGACTGTAAAAAACCATAAACAACTGAGCGGACCGGCTTCGTGAGCCCAAGCACGAAATCATAAATCCTGAGCCCGTTTAGGTTTAGGGTCTAGGGCCTAGGGTCGAGGGTTTAGGGTTTATAAGGCTTAGGGTTTAGGGTTTAGGGTTTAGGTTTTTAGGGTTTGGGGACACTTAGCCCCAAAACCTCAACCCTGATCCCTAGCCTTCTTTCCTTTGCCATGTCGTTGCCATTCTTGTGAGGTAGAAGGATACTTTCGGGTTTGGGGGTGTAGGCCTTTCAGCCACTTGCAGATCTTCAGTCCCACGTGCAAGTTGATCTATGCCATCAACGCACGCATGCACAAGTAGGGGCCCCCTTACAGTACGAACTTCAGTCAGTTAAGGGAATTGTAACCTACATAGTAGGACATTTAACCCAATTTCGGGCCCTCATAACCCAATTTACATCTAGGGGGCCTTTCCGTGTAGCCGGGCAGGTTTCGAATATCCTAAACCCTAAACCCTAAACCCTAAACCCTCAACCCTAAACCCTAAGCCCTAAGCCCTAAACCCTAAACCCTAAACCCCTTTGGTTTAGGGAACTCCCCCTATGTATTTCAGGAGGCCCGCATCCCTGGAAGCCTCCGAGGCTCTAAAGGACTTCGATGATGACCGAGGACGAAGGCCGTCACCAGGGTTCAGGGTTCAGGGTTCAGGGTTCAGGCCTCGGGTTTAGGGTTTAGGGTTTAGGGTTTAGGGTTTAGGGTTTGGGGCTTAGGGCTCAGGCTCAGGGCTTAGGGCTTAGGGCTTAGGGCTTAGGGCTTAGGGCTTAGGGCTTAGGGCTCAGGGCTTAGGGCTTAGGGCTTAGGGCTTAGGGCTTAGGGCTTAGGGCTTAGGGCTAAGGGCTTAGGGCTTAGGGCTTAGGGCTTAGGGCTTAGGGCTTAACCCTAAACCCATGTGTGTCGGATGTGGAGGGCTGGGAGGGCAGGGCTTTACGGGTTTAGGGTTTAGGATTTCGGGTTTGGGGTTTAGGGGCTTAGGGGCTTAGGGTTTAGGGTTTAGGGTTTCGGGTTTAGGGGTTTAAGGTTTAGGGGTCGAAGGGGTTTAAGGTTTAGAGGTTTGGGGGGGTCTAAGGGGTTTCAGGCGTCTAGGGCCTTAGCATTTAGAATGTAGGATGTCCAAACGTCGTAGGATCCTCTGTGAGAGTGCCCAATGCAAAAAAAACACTGGGAGCCCCCTTTCAGGTTTGGTGGGCGGTGGGGAGTGGGGGGGGGGGGGTTCCCAGCATAGAGAAGAGCTCTGAGGGTTTTAGGGTGTGGGGGTTTTGGGTTGAGTGCATCTCCACCCTGAACCCTAGCTGCCCTGACTGCCGTGCCTACGCCTTAAAGCTTGAACCTGCATACCGGGAACCCCGCCCCCCGCCCATTGGTGCATGGGACGGGTGGGGGGCCTTGCTCAAGCAAAGGTGGGTTTGCCCTGTGGGAGGGATTTGGGGTTTTTTAGGTTTGACGGGTGTGGGGCTGAAGGTTTATGATCTGGTGCTGGCGAAGCAGATGTCCAGGCGCCCTACATCCCAGACCTGCAAGCTCCTTTGTCTGGGTTTGGGGTTTAGGGTTTAGGGTTTAGGGTTTAGGGTTTAGGGGTCAGGGGTTAGGGTCCCGAGTCCGGCCTCCCTCGGAGGAGCAAGAGGGGCAAGGGTCAGGGCATCAAGTACCAAGATGCTCTCCGCTGACTCGTTGCCCAAGCACGTGGTCAATCTCATCGAGAAAGAGAGCCCAAAACAGCCCTAAACGCTAAGCCCCTACACCCTAAGCCGAAGCCCTAAAAGAGCTTTTAAAAAACCCTAAACCCTAAGCCCCGTTTTCCCCCAAAGCCGAAGCCCGAAACCATAAACGCACGGCAGTCACAGACTCTTCCACCCAGACAAGGACGTCAACCTTGACCACGGATTGCTTCATACCGCCCCGAACCTTATAGCTAAAAGGCTGCTCTTCGTGCATCTCAGTAGCCCTTCACTATTTTTGTTATTCTTTATTTGTTTTTTTTTTGCAAGGGTTTTCGTTCAAAGCCAGTAGTCCCCCCCTATATGCACCTTACACCCTAGACTTCGCTAAGCCCTAAATCCGCCAGTTCTTGGGTACCGATGCTTTCAGGTTGTGGGTTCATTTTTGCCGCACCTCTCTAAGCCTGAAACCCTAAACCCTAAACCCTATACCCTATAAGCCCTAAATCGTATAAACCCTACAAATCCTACCAAGCACTAGAGCCTAAACCCCATAGTGGGTCCCTTAAATCTTGTGAAATCCCTTATGTTGTAACTGTGCCATGCTATCTAGAGGGGAGCTCAAAAAGGGACCCTAAGTTACAGAACTGCCAACCCGGAACCTTGGATCCCTAAGCCCTATAGGGTTTAGGGTTTAGGGTTTAGGGTTTAGGGTTTAGGGTTATGAAGCCTATAAACCCTACATACAAGCCCTAGAACCCCAAACCCGAAACCCCAAGCCCCCCAACCCTAAACCCTAAACCCCAGGCTCTGGCATGGACAGGCGAGACGAACTGGTGAACCTCGGGGGCCCAAGCACCGAACTATGGAATACTTCCCTGGACCCTAAACCCTAAACCCTAAACCCTAAACCCTAAACCCTAAACCCTAAACCCTAAACCCTAAACCCTAAACCCTAAACCCTAAACCCTTTCCCCAAGCTGGAGTGAAGACCTGATGCCCATTAAACCCTAAACCCTTGCAGGGTCAGGGGTATAAGGAGAGACCCCTAGAAGCGAGCCTTAATCTGATTCCCCTATATCACCCCTATATACCTAGTAGTAGAGTAGAAACCTTTAACCTTTTTTGGGGTAATACAATCTCCTTATATTCCCAAAGGTTAGCCTTTAACTCCCCCAGTTTACTGGACAACTAAGTATATATATATATATATATCTCTCTCTCTCTACATATATATATATACACACTTTACATAGTCCCTAACTACCTAAGTAGCACCCAAATAACCACTAAAGGTCCCTTATAAGGGTCCCTCCTTTAGTCCCTTGACCTGCAAGGGTTTAGGGTTTGGGGTTTGGGGTTGAGGGCTCAAGGGCCGTAGGCCCGACAATCCCGCAACGGCTGATGTACTTGGACCCCCGGTGACAGTGTACAGCTGAAAGTCTCGCAGTGCACGTGGCGAAGACTGTCGTCCTGGGCCGGGGGCTAAACCCTTCTTCCCTTTTGACGGGGTCAGGTTCCCTTTTTTCAGCCCCTTCAAACAAGCAGCGTGCCCGTGCTTGATCTCCTTTGTCTTTTCAAGTGTATATTCGAGATGTAGCTGCGTATTCATACATATACCTTTATATGTATATCTAAATTACATTAATTTATGCAAGCGCTTACACGTGTGTTGCTGCAAAAGCCCAGACATACCTCCGTAGTGCATAGCTGTATGTATGCTTGTTTACCCTGTGCTTCAATCATTTGTCTCATACCATATTGTAGATCCTGAGTATCTCATGCCGTCCCTCAACCCTAAAATCCAAAAACCCTAAACTCTACAAAGTTTGAGTTCAATCCATGGCCCACGACAGCCGGCCTGCTTCCAGGTAGGGCTTGCTACAGACCTTGCCTGACCGGACCATCTGGAAGTGCACCGGACAGTTCTTAAGCTCCGTGCCCCGAATTCTGGTAGCGACAGCTGCCCTTATGCTTTCGGCAGCGGAAGCAGTTCGGTTGGGACTACTGCCGCTGCACCAGGCGTTGCCTTCTCACTACAGTAGAGGCACACCTGGCCACCATCTTGTATATGAACATGCTCAAAGGTCGATGTTGCCTGCACACTTCTACGCCCGAGGTTTATAAAGGGGCTTTTGCAGGTATCTGTTGGGGCTTTTTTTGGTGTTTGCAGGCTTTTGGGCCACTGGTGCAGCGATACATAAACCCTAAAACGTGCACTCTAAACCCTAAACCGTAGGTTTAGCAATGGGCCCAGCTGCAGTTCTGCACCACGAGCATTCCCGGGATAAGGGCTTGGGGCTTCCTGCGCCAGAAGCCATCAATAAGGGGGTAGAAAAGGACCTAGAACGCACCCTGAATCTTATTCCCCTTTTAGAACCCTTTTTGTACCTTGTATAGTCCCTATATACCTAAGTAGCCCCCTAAGGTCCCTTCTAAGGGTCCCTCCTTTAGCCCCTTGATAAACCCTAAACCCTAAACCCTAAACCCTAAACCCTAAGCCTAAAACCCTAAACCCTAAACCCCAAGCACCAAGCCCTAATTCTGAGTATTAGAAACTTGGACCGCGTCGCGCAGCAGTTTCGAGCGCCCCGTTCCACAGCGTTCTTTGTAAACACATCCTCCACAGTGGATCCCCGGATCAACCATGGTCGCGGCTTCTTGGCGTTCATCCGGGAACTGGGGTTTAGGGTTTAGGGTTGAAGGTTTAGGGTTTAGAGTTGAGGGTTGAAGGTTTCGGGTTTAGGGTTTAGGAGCCGAATCACTGTGAGCTCCCAACCTTAAAACCTCAAACCCAAACCCTGACACCTAAGCAACGTTGGGGATGAACCTAGTCGTGCCCCGACGAAAAGCCCGAAACCCTTCCCCCCTCAGGGTCCACAGAGTCCGGGGAAAGGTAGAGGTTTAGGGTTTAGGGTTTAGGGAGAGCTCCACTTCCTTGTTTGCAGATGTACATACATGGTGTTATCTGTCTACTTGTACACATATGCATAGCAGGGTATGTGCATGTTCTTCCCCTTGCTTTCTGACACTGGCGATTGGCCAAGCTACGAGTTTCTTAACCCCCCCGAAAAAAAAAAACAAAAATACTCTTCCTTACAAGGGTAATAATCGGGATTATTACTGTTTATGAGGGTAATATGGGGATTGTTACTGTTCATAAGGCAAATAACGGGATCATTACTGTTCATGTTTTTGGGGTTCTGAAGCAATTATTATTCTTATTAATACTACTATTCTCCTTATTATTAGCTAGATTGTGTTGCTCGCACGGGTGAATGAGGCAAAAACAGATAGATTGTCAGATCGGCAGCCAAGCCCTAAACCCTAAACCCTAAACCCTAAACCCTAAACTCTAAACCCTCAACCCTGAACCCTGAACCCTGAACCCTGAACCCTAAACCCTAAACCCTGAACCCTGAACCCTAAACCCTGCACTTTTTCAGGATCCTTCCGGGCCACGAAATGGATGAACCGCAACGGTCTCTCCATGCCTAAAAATCATGCGCGGCACCTCTCAAGTGTTTAGGGTTTTAGGGTTCAGGGTTTAGGGTTGAGGGTTTAGGGCCTTCAATTCTAAAAACCTAAGTCTCGGGGTTTAGGGTTAAGAGTTTAGGGGGTCAGCCCTGAGCCCTCTGCTACTATTTGCTTCACAGCCACCCACAAAATCAAGAATCGTAATGCCTATGTTGCCCTGATAAGGAAGAACATTTCGGGGGTTCTCAAGCAATTCGTAGTAAACCTTGCGTAAGCAACTAGTAGTAAACCCTGCGCACAAGCACAATGGTCTTCGGCGAGAGCCCTAAACCCTGAACCCTAAAGTCTGAACCCCGTAGCCTTACAAACCCGCGCACAGGCGACGCTGATGACATGTTTGCGCTCTTGAAGCTTGCTCGCAGAGCAAGAGGCTCTGAGGTTTGACTTCGGGTGTTTAGGGCTTTTAGGGCTCTCTAGGGTTGTATTTTAGGGTTGTTTTCGGGCTTTCTAGGGTTTGTAAGGAATTTAGGGTTTTTATTTTTATGTTTAGGGGCATTCAGGGTTTTTGTTTTAGGGTTTTTAGGGTTTAGGGTAGACCCCTAAACAACCCTAAACCCCAAACCCTAAATCCCCAAAACCCTTAGAGCGCCCTGCCGTCAATCCTTTCGAGCCCCACGCGAGGAGCGATGCGCTCTTTCAGCATGCTGGCAGCTCCTCAGCTGATTTTTGCATGTCAGGGTTTCGGGTTCAGGGAACCCTGAACCCTGAACCCTGAACCCTGAACCCTGAACCCTGAACCCTGAACCCTGAACCCTAAACCCTAAACCCTTAACCCAAGCCCTGAACTCTACCCCCTCATATGGCCAGCTCGATAACTTGTGGTCCTGTTTGGATTTCCTATTTCGACTTCTTTCTACACCCTTCAACAAGCAGCCTGAACCAAACACCCAAAATTGTGCAAACGCATAAACCCTAAACCAAGTTAGCCTACCTTGGGATGCTCTTTAAGGGCATTTGAACCACAAACCCTTTAGGGTTCATGTGGCCCCAAAAGGTACCCGTAAACCCTGACTTGGGCTTCCGTTTTGGCGGCACGGTGACAGGTTGCCTGGAGCGCCCAGGGCGTCGGAAGGCACCGCCCGCACAAGAGCCTTGAGCTGGGATTTAGGGTTTAGGGGTTAGCGTTTGTATGTTCAGGGTTTAGGGTTTAGGGTTTAGGGTTTAGGGTTTAGGGTTTAGGGTTTAGGGTTTAGGGTGTATAGGGCTTACCCTACACCCTAAGCCCACTGGAAAGGCCCCTTGAGAACCTCTGGAGGCCCTTGACACACGGAACGCGCTCTACTCTCCTCTTTCGGAGTATAGGGTTTTGGGTTTAGGGGTTTAGGGGTTTAGGGTTTAGGGTTTAGGGTTTAGGGTTTAGGGTTTAGGGGTTTAGGGGTTTAGGGGTTTAGGGGTTTAGGGGTTTAGGGGTTTAGGGGTTTAGGGGTTTAGGGGTTTAGGGGTTTAGGGGTTTAGGGTTTAGGGGTTTAGGGGTTTAGGGGTTTAGGGGTTTAGGGGGTTAGGGGTTTAGGGGTTTAGGGGTTTAGGGGTTTAGGGGTTTAGGGGTTTAGGGGTTTAGGGGTTTAGGGGTTTAGGGGTTTAGGGGTTTAGGGGTTAGGGGTTTAGGGTTTAGGGTTTAGGGGTTTAGGGGTTTAGGGGTTGAGGGGTTTAGGGGTTTAGGGGTTTAGGGGTTTAGGGGTTTAGGGGTTTAGGGGTTTAGGGGTTTAGGGGTTTAGGGGTTTGGCGTCTCGGGTCTGGGGTGCCCTCAAGTCGTTTCTACACGGATCTTGTAGGGGGGTCGAAGTTTCTCCTGAATGGCTTTGCCCTAAACTCTGGGAAAAGCCATGGGCATTACATCCCAATAAGAGGTCACTGCTCTGAACGCTTTCTTTTATCTTTCCAAAGCTGTTCTGATTAGTTTTGCTGGCCCTTGAAACCCAAAATGCAAAGCTGAGCGAGGAGCAACGACACTAGTCCACCTCACACGTCTTGGAACCTTCACACGCTCGTGAACTTGTGGATGTAAATCCTAAACCCTAAGCCCTAAAAGCTAAACCCCTTAAGCAAATAGTAGGATAAGAGCTTACGAACTCCCACTCCGAAACTCAAGCCCGAAGCCCTAAACCCGCCATGATTCTGCCCTAAGCTAGGCATCCTTTTTGTGAATCTAACTCTTTGGAGTGCTGGGTTACCCTAAACCCTATGAACCCTATGAACCCTATACACCCTATGAACCCTATAAACCCTATAAACCCTATAAACCCTAGAAACCCTAGAAATTTTAATTTCAAGGTTGAGGCTGCAGCGTCCCTTAGCCGAGGAGGAACCCCAACAACTGACGTTCGCGCAGCGCTGTGCGGACTTTCTGGGCGCGAAGGAGGACCTCTCTCCCCCCCAAAAGGGCTTAGAGCTTGGGGTTTAGGGTTTAGGGTTTAGGGTTTAGGGTTTAGGGTTTAGGGTTTAGGGTTTAGGGTTTAGTTGGACTTTGGTGCTTAAGGTCTTTACTAGGGCTGAGCCACCGGTCGGACGAAGAGTCGTCTAAATCAGCGTTAAACCCCAAACCCTAAACCCCAAACCCTAAACCCTAAACCCTAGAACTTGCAGTCCCCAGTCTTCCCCTAAATCCCTAAACCCCAAACCCTAAACCCGAAACCCCAAACCCTAAGCCTAAACCCCAAACCCTAAACCCTAAGCCCTAGGACTTGAAGTCCCCAGTCTTACGCCCTAAGCCCTAACCACACCTTTCTCTTCCTTCGAGGAGCCGGAGGCACTACAGTCCCCCGGCTGCGTGGAATACTGCTTTGCGACCTTCATCTGGTGACCCTAAACCCGAACCCTAAACCCTGAATTCTGAACCCTAAACCCTAAACCCTAAACCCTAAACATTTTTGGGTACCGACATATTAGGGCCGCCTTAAGGATCACAATTTAGAGCACATCTGTCTGTAATTCAGGAAGATGAATATTTGCCACGTTTGAATCCTTTCGTAGTCCGATATTAACATGATTTTGTTTTATTTGATAGTTGCAAGTACAGCTGCACTAATAATTCCAATTCCAACTGCTGTCATGAACTGAAAATCCTAAACCCTAAAACCTAAACCACACAACACCCATTCGTAAGTCCCCTTGTGTAACTGGCGGCTTTTGAAAAATGTGTTTTGGATTGTTTTGTTGGTCTTGTTTGTGTTTAGGCTTGTGATGTTCCCCCATAGGGTTTGGTGTTTAGGGTTTAGAGCCCTGGACCCTAACCCTAAAGCCGAAACCCTAAACCAGGTTTGGGATTTCAAGGGCTCAGGGTTTTTTGTACCTGGGCCTTCTGAACCCTTGTTCTGCCCTAGGCCCGACAAGCCCTAAGGATGCGCTGGCCCCGAATCCCAGGAGGCCCAAAACCCTGAGCCCTAAACCCCAAACCCCAAGGGTTAGGGGTTTAGGGTTTCGGGTTTCCGGTTTAGGGTTTAGGGTTTCGGGTTTTAGGCATAGTTTCGACCATGTCCTTCTCCTTGTACAATGGGCCGCTCTCCCAGGCGGCTACTCGTGGCCCACGGTACGCAGGCAGGATTTGATCCACCATCCCTGTTTCGGATATTTGGTTTTGGGCTTTGGGGTTTAGGGTTTGAGGGTGCAGGATTTGTGGTTCCTCCAAAAAAAGCGCGTGCTTTTTTTTTAAGGGGTTCCGATTAGCAAGCTCAAGCCCTCAATCCCAATCCTCTCCTGCGCCCGGCCCTGAAGTGCAGCAGCCTCCCTAGGACCCAGGGCAGGCCCTTCTTCCCTCGTTTATGAGCCAGGGTTTATTCCTAGGTAGCTCACCGGCTTGCACAAGAGGTGTCGGGGGGCTTGCAGGGCTGCTGCTTGGGAATTCGAAGTATCATACAAGGATCATGAAGCTGTTTTTTGTTTTGTTTGTTAGGTATTTCTTTTCTTTTTTACTGAATGAAGCTGTTGTAATTATACATCTTAATTTATATGCACAAAGTATATAGTATACATGTCCATTGATGCCTGTAAAAATATCTAAATATAAATATAATGATAAATATGAATAAAAATATAAATCTATATATATATATATATATATGTATATATATATATTGATATAATTATAGACTATATACATATATATTCTAGAGAACCATCCGTAATGTTCTCACTGTTTAGGAGATTTTCGTGTGTTGCAGGCCTGTTGCGGTCTGTACAGCTTGAGGGGATCTCGGACTGCTGCACTGCCGCTATTATAGGGTTTCGGGTTTGGGGTTCAGGGTTCAGGGTTCAGGGTTTAGGGGTTTACAAGCAAAAAGTAAAAGACGACTGTGTGAAGGCTGTCTATGCTACTGCCGCCGAAGCCTCCCTGGTGGTGCTGCCTTACATCAACGGCCAAGTAGGTGCGGTCCCTGTGTCTTGTAAATCCTAAGCTCTAAACCCTAAAGCGTAAAGCCTAAACCCTAAACCCTAACCCTACGCCCTAAACCCTACACCCTAAACCCCTAAACCCTAAACCTATGCGCCAAGCCCCACAGACCCTGAATGGCCTCCAGAATCAGGGCGTTTCGGAGAATCCTAAACCTAAATCCATGGAGTGCAAGAGCGACCTCGGAGCGAGGTTTGGTTATTCTTGGGGGTTGGGGGTTGAGGGTTTAGGGTTTAGGGTTAGGGTTTAGGGTTTAGGGTTTAGGGTTTGGGGTTTGGGGTTTGGGGTTTGGGGTTTGGGGTTTCGGTTTGAGGTTTAGGGTTCATAGGTCATTGTTGGTGGCGCGAAGCGAAAGAGGCATGCTTCGGGGAATGTTCTGGTATTCTAGAGCACATCAGCGAGCACATCAGCTCACCACCTCGGGATGTCAAGCATCCCTTGAAAGGTCAATGCGTTTAGGGTTTGGGGTTTTGGGGTTTTGGGGTGTTGGGGTTCTGGGGTTTTGGGGTGTTGGGATTTTGGGGGTTTTGGGGTTTTGGGGTTTTGGGGTGTTGGGGTTTTGGGGTTTTGGGGTTTTGGGGGTTTTGGGGTGTTGGGGTTTTGCGGTGTTGGGGTGCTGGGGTTTTGGGGTGTTGGGGTTTGAGGTTTGAGGTTTAGGGTGCTCAAATGGGGTATACTTGGACTCTCAATTATGACACAGGGGCTCGAGTACATACTGTTTGAGCAGATGGAGCCTTAGGCATCGAAGTCTTCGATGGGGGCTCCGCCATCTTTCTCTTCGAAGGGCGCATCCACAATCTGGGGTTTTTCAGGGCCATCCTAGTAACTCAAACCCTAAACCCCAAACCCTAAACCCTATATCAACCCTATATAAACCGTATATAAACCCTATATAAACCCCCTATAAACCCTGTAAACCCTAAACCCTATTGCATCGCGATGAATGTGCTTGTGAAGGTGGCGATGTGCAGAGCTTTGCCCAGCGCCTCGGAGAGCTTGGCAAAGCTCTTCTCCTGTGCTGGTGTATGGATGGTTTAGGGTTTATGGTTTATTTTCGGGTTTTTGTAGGATTTATAGGGTTGTTTAGGGTATAGAGTGCTTAGAGGGTTTAGAGGGTTTATAGGGTTTAGAGGGTTTAGAGGGTTTGCAGGGTTTATAGGGTTGATAGGGTTTAGAGGGTTTATAGGGTGTGTAGGGTTTATTGGGATTGCAGGGTCTGGAGGGTTTATTGGTTGTCGGATTTAGGGGTTATAGGGTCTAGGGTTTAGGGTGTATAGGGCGTGCTTCGATCCAGGCTGGTTTGCGGTTCAGGCTTTTTTCAGTCTAGGGTAAGCAGGTAAATGGTGTAATCCAGCTACGGCCGCTCCCTGCATGTACTAACCCCTTTGCACTATCTCGATTTGGAACCCTAAGTCTCAAACCTCAAACTCCAAGCCTGAACGCCAAGCCCGATACACCCTATGCTACACACATCCATTCCCTACCCTCGCCGTTACCCCGAAGACCCCGATTTGCAATGGCAAGAGCGTTTTCGATGGAACAGAACCACCACATGCCCCGACAGCCCTAAAACGCTTACCCAGAATCCTCCCCCCAAAACCCTCGCCCTCCCCCCAACCTCCGAAAGCCCGCAAGACCCTAAACCCTAAGCCCCAAACCTAAGCAACCCTAAGCCCTCAACCCCCAAACCCTAAACCCCAAACCTAAGCTAAACCCTAAACCCTAAACCCTAAACCCCTAGACCCCCACTAATTCCCCCGAAATATCGAGGATGTCTGCCGTAGCCTCGGCCGTGCAGTTCATCGGGGGCTTGGCCTTCGGGAGGATGACCGACCGGAAAGGTGGAGTTTAGGGTTTAGGGTTTAGGGTCCAGGGTCCAGGGTTTAGGGTTTAGGGTTTAGGGTTTAGGGATTCTCACGCCTCTACTACAAGTGCCCCAGAACCTTCAAACGAGTAGCCCTGTCCAATGCCCTAACTCCTATTTTATCGTTTTGGAAAGCCCTAAACCCTAACTCTACAAGTAGACCCCTTACTACGCTAACTTCAGTTAAGGGAGTTGTAACGTAAGTAGTCAGACTTATAGCCTAATTTACGCTTCTTCTCCTGTTTATAACTAGGGGCCCATACATGTAAGTTTTGTGGGAGGGCAGGCTGCAGAGATTGAGGGACACGGTCTTCGGGTTCCTGGTGCGCCAAAAGCCCACCGACGCATTTGAGGTTTCGCCGGCCCTTTCAGGCCCGGCCCAGCAAACCCTAAGCCGGCATCATACCCTAAACCCCAAACCCTGGAGGCCTAAACCCCAAACCCTAAACCCTAAACCCTGCATCGAGCGGGCAGGCAGCTTCTGGGCATTGATGACCGCGCATGGCGCATCGCTAGGCAGGATGTGGGATACAGCTCTCAAACCCTTCTAACCGGTTAAACCTTAGACCCCAGACCCTGAACCCTAAACCCCTTAGCCAAGCCCTGCGCCCGGCGTCGGAAAGTGGGTCGCCGTCTGTCTCTCATGTTGTTTGGGTGGGCTTAGGGTTTGGGGTTTAGGGTTCAAGGGACTTAGACTGGTACCCCTCAGGTTGCATAGGTTTCCCTCAGTACACTCCTAGCATGGCGATTGTATTCCGTTAGAGGAGCGTTAAACAGGGTCCCCAAACCCAAGGGTACAACCTTAAGGGCCCAAGGTATCATTCCATGAGGTTTGGGAACCCTAAACCCTGAACCCTGAACCCTGAACCCTGAACCCTAAACCCGAAACCCGAAACCCTAAACCCTAAACCCTACCCCCCCCCCCCCCCCCCCCCCCCCCAAGATTTGAGCATCCTGCCAGGAAGCGCCTTCCTCGTAGCCAACGCCACCTCCAAGCATCAGTTGATGGCAGCGTCCGGGCCCCTGCGACCCCTTCTTTCTGCAGTTTTAGGGTTTTGGGGTTTAGGGTCCGTTCGGGTTTACCAAGCCCTGAGGCCTGTGAAGATTGCTGGGCTTTTGGGGTTGGGGTGACCTGAAGAACGCTGCTATTTTGCAGAAGCTTCTGTACACAGGGGTAGCCTTCCTCATAAGTGGTTAATCCACAGCCTCATGCCCTTGAGGGTCTAAGCCTTGGACCCTCAAGCCTCAACCTCCATAAGCCCTGCCCTTAACTTTCCAAACCCATATCGGCATCTTGTCCTAGACCCCAAAAAACCTTTCACCCAACCACCGACCCAGAGCCCGAAGCCCTAAACCCTAAACCCTCAAGGCCAGAAATAGAAGCTGTACCCGGTTTCATTACGAACTTCTAAAGGTGTTTGTCTAAACAGCCGGCGCTGGGTTGGGGAACTCTTGTGGAAGGTTCGGCAAGTCCCTGACCTCAGTACTTCGAGTACGGTTTTCCGGAGTATAGGAGCCCGGTTTTTTCGTGCAGAGAGCTTCACGGTCTGTGCCTTCAGTGGGGCCTACCATGTTCACCCTAAGCCCTAAACCCCAAACCCCAAACCCTAAACCCTAAACCCTAAAAAACCATGTTCAGAAGAGGAGCTCACTGCAGATGTCGGGCTGCGCCAGGAAGGTGACCTTTGGAAGCTTGTGGGTGGACTGCTCGTGCATGTTGAGTGCGAAGCTTCCAGCCCTGGTCTATGGAGCTGCCGACATGATGTCGGACAAAGCAGCTGTCATGAGGCTGAGCCAGCCTTGTCTCCAGAGGTCCTGCTTGCCCCAAGGCATCATGCACCACGGCCAGCAGGGGTTTCGCGAAACTCCAGCACTGCGAAAACGCATTCGCAGCGTTCTACCTCCTGGCCATGCACACGTGCTTCACAACGGCGCTTCTTCGGCAAGAAGTGGAAGGGCCACTTGACAAGATGAGAACGCAAGGCTCTGTAAGGATCCAAAAGGCGCCGGGAGCTCCCAAAACCAGGCCTAAACCCCTAAACCCCTAAACCGTGAATCCAAAGGCCTGGAAACATCCAAAAGCCCAAGGGGGACACAAAGGCCCGGGAAGCTCCAAAAAGGTCCCTAAAAGGCTCGACAAGGCCCCAACAGGCCTGGAAGGGTTTAGGGTTTGAGGTTCAGGGTTTAGGGTTTAGGGTTAGGGTTTAGGCCCCCCCCCTCCCTCCCAGACAGGAACGCCAGGAACGCTGTCTATCTCGAACGCAAAGCAAAATCTCGTCAAAACCCTCCAAACCGTCAAAACCCCGCCCTATACAATGTCTATAGACCCCAAACCCGAAACCCTAAACCCGAAACCCTAAACCCCAAACCCTAAACCCTAAACCAAATCCTAAACCCTAAACCCTAAACCTAAACCCTAAACCCTAAGCCCTAAGCCCTAAGCCCTAAGCCCTAAGCCCTAAACCCTAAACCCTAAACCCTAAGCCCCAAACCTAAGTAACCCTAAACCCTAAACCCTAAACCCTAAACCCTAAACCCTAAACCCTAAACCCTAAACCCTAAACCCTAAACCCTAAACCCTAAACCCTAAACCCTAAACCCTAAACCCTAAACCCTAAACCCTAAACCCTAACTCTAAACCCTAAACCCTAAACCCTAAACCCTAAACCCTAAACCCTAAACCCTAAACCCTAAACCCTAAACCCTAAACCCTAAACCCTAAACCCAGCCACCAGTCCAGCCAAAAATCAAGGATGCTTCCCCTGGCAATGGCCCACGGGTTCCAGGCCTCGACCTGGGCGTTTTTCGCGTTTAGGGTTCAGGGTTTAGGGTTTAGGGTTTAGGGTTTAGGGTTTAGGGTTTAGGGTTTAGGGTTTAGGGCTTGCAGGAGAGCAGGGTTTGGGGTTTTAGGGGTTTAGGGTTTAGGGCCTGGGTTTTGGGTTTTTAGGGGTTTAGGGTCTTTAGGGCTTGTAGCAGACAAGGGTTTTGGGTTGTACGGGTCTAGGGTTTAGGGGTTCAGGGCCTCAGAACGCAGGGGGTTTTGAAGATCAGGAGTTAAGACTCGAAGGGGCTGGGATTTGAGGGTTTAGGGATGATGGGGAGATCAGGGTTTTGGCAGGGTCCTTTAGGGGTTTATGACTGGGACTCTCAACATGGGTTTAGGATTTAGGGTTTTAGGGTTTAGGCACCCCTATAGCCTTTGAGTTTACGGCAAAACCCCAAGCACCGAAGTCCATGATCCTACATGACATGAAGCCCGGCGCCTGCGGCCCTAAGCCCCGTAGAACCTGGAAAATCGACGGGCTTGCCATCTTTGGCTTGCCGACCGTTCCGTCCCCCCACCCCACCACCCCACCACCCCACCACCACCACCACCCCCTCCCCCCCCCCCGCCCCTCAGCCCAAAAACGCTACAAACCGCATGTAAGCCCTAAGCCCTCAACCCTAGGGTTTGGGGGTTCCTGGATGTAGGGTTTAGTGTTCAGGGCCTAAGGTTTAAGGTTTATACGGTTCATGAAAACGAGCATGGCTTCTGAATGTTATGTGATCCAAAGGGTGATGGCTAGATATTCCGTACCAGAGTAACAAGCTTCCCAGAGCCTCACTAGTGCTTGGTCTGAAGATGCTGAACCCTAAGCCCTACACTAAACTCTATCAACCCCATAAACCCAATAAACCCTACAAATCCTATAAATCCCATAAATCCTATAAACCCTACAAACCGTATAAACCTAAACCCTACGACTTATACAGCCCTTGGAGCCCTAAAGCCTAAACCTTAAACCCTAAACCCTAAACCCAAAACCCTACAGCACCTATAAAACCCTTGGCGCCGGCCAGGCGTCCTCGCAGATCGCCGTGACGAGCTCCACGCCGGAGACGCGCGCGGCCGGGAACTGAGGGAGCGCAACCGGTCGGGTTTAGGGTTTAGGGTTTAGGGTGTAGGGTTTAGGGTTTTGGGTTTTGGGTTTTGGGTTTTGGGCTTTGGGCTTTGGGCTTAGGGTTTCGGGTTTGGGGTTTAGGGTTTAGGGTTTAGGGTTTAAGGGGCTTAAACGCCTGAAACCCCTAAGCTTCGGAAACCCTGCGACCCTGAAACCTGGTCTTTGAAATCCCTGAAGCCCAATGCCCACATGCTTCTGCACAGGTTATCTCCTAAACACACAACCTTCAGTAGGGCGAACTGGCCCTTGAAGTACAATTCCAGCGCAAGTCGCAATACCCTGAACCCGATAAATCAATATACAAGCAGAGGCAGAGGACCAATTCTGCAACCTCGTAATTCGGACTCCTCAGTAGACCTTCAGCGCGTGGGGTGTCGCAGGACTCTTGGGAGTTCAGCTGTGTTCTTCTGTGGGTGGGGATTGCTGTAGGGTTGCGGGTTGAGGGTTGGGATGTTTTAGGGGTTTGGGGTTTTGGGTTTTGGGTTTTGGGCTTGGCTGGTTAGGGTTCAAGTTTGAGGGTATGTTTCGCCAATGGTGCTGAAGGGCTTTTGTTTGTAGGCCCTAGACCCTACATCCTCCCTGATTAGTTCGAAAATCCTAAACCCTGAAAGCCGCCCCACATGTTGATTCCCGCATTGGCCCCTTACTAAACCCTGTTGGTATCGGGTTTAGGGTTTAGGATCTACTCAGTGGACAAAAGGAGGGACCCTTTTCACGACCTCAGGGGAGTTTGGGGGGGTTATTTAGGGTTACTTAGGCAAATAGGGACTATGTCAGGTATATGTAAGGGGTTATATAGGGGAAGAAGATTAAGGGTCCCTTCTAGGGGTCCCTGCTTGTTACCCCCTCAATCTACAGGGTTGGCCTCAAGACAGTCGGCATCGGCAGTTTGACTTCATGTGCGGGTTTAGGGTTCAGGGTTTTGGGTTTAGGGCAAACGCGGACTGGAACCCAAAACTCAACTCCTTCTAGGGTCTAGGGTTTAGGGTTTTGGGTTATTTAGGGTTCAGGGTTTAGGTCTTCGGGTTTAGGGTATTGAGTCTAGGGTTGAGGGCTTAGGGTTAGTATAGTTTCGGGGTTTGGACAACCCTAATGCCCCAAGCCCACAAAAGGTCGCGATGGGACGCATCAGCATGACTTACGGTGCTGGCTTCTTTGCCGGCACGCTGGCCGCATGTCTGCACTTCTGCTGCCGCAGGGCGACACCTTAAACCCACAATTTACATAAGCTGCGGTTTAGGGCGTGGGGTTTGGGGCTTAGACCTAAGTTACTGAGAGCCAGTATGCAGGCGAATTTGCAAATAGACGACGGAAACAGCCAGCATACGGCACAAGAAGCCTCTCCGTGAACCCTGAACGTCTGATTAGGTTTGGGGCACAGTTTCTTCCTTCCCGAAGCCCAAAGCCCCAAACCCTGAACCCTAGTCCTAAGCCAAACCCTCCTTGACACCTCCCCAACCGAGAACCCCGCATACTGCACCATAACCCTGAACCCTAACCCCTCGGCCCTCCATCCCGGCTGTTGGCCCTGAACCCTAAAGTCTCTAAACCCCGAATTCCCAAGACCCCAAGTTCCCTAAACCCTAAAACCCTCTAACCTTCTAACCCTAAACCTTCAACCTGAAACCCTAAACCCTAAACCCCAAAACCCCTAAACCCTAAATTCCCTAAACCCTAAGACCCTAAATTGCGGATGCAGGTTACCTCCGCGGCCGCGCGGCGACTTTCCACGCGCCAGATCGCCTGGGCCGCCGTTTTCCTGGAGGCCACGTGTTAAGTTTAGGGCGCATAGGGTTTAGGGTTATTTAGGGTTTAGGGTTCAGGGTTCAGGGTTTACGGTTCAGGGCTTAACATGTTTTCCACCTGCTGCCCTAGATTACTTGAACCCTGGTTTGAAGCCTCAGTCTAAACATCAGAACCCTGGAGGAGGCAAGGGGTCCCTTGTGGTTGAGGGTTTAGGGTTTAGGGTTGCTTCGGGTTACTCAAGGTTGTTTAGGGTTAGGGCTTGTGTAGGGCCTAGTGTTTTCAGGAGCTCAGCCGTTTGCCCAGTTATTTCCGCCATCTCGGGGGGTTTAGGATTTAATTGTGGTTTTCAGGCTTCGGGGGGCTATGGTTTAACTCGACAGAATGACCGCGTCGGCTTCTCAATCTGACGAACCCCCACCGACGAGGCTGGCGCAATCGCAGTGGTGGCGATGTTGTACCCGCCCGATGAAGGATTGGGTCATTGGCCTAAGCCATAAGTCCTGAACCCTACATCCAAATCCCTGAATCCCACACCCTACACCCTAAACCCTTAACCCTTACATCCCAAACCCTAAACCCTAAGCCCCAAACCCCAAACCCCAAACCCCAAACCCCAATCCCCAAACCCCAATCCCCAATCCCCAATCCCCAAACCCCAAACCCTAAACCCTAAACCCGGGTTTAGGGTTTAGGGTGTGTGGTTTGGGGTTTAGGGTTTATAGGGTATAGGGTTTAGGGTTTAGGGTTAGGGTTTAGGCTTCAGGATTCAGGGTTTAGGGTTCGGGGTTGAGGGTTTAGGGTTCACAAATCCTCTTTTTTTTGTTTAGATTCCCGTTTTCAGCCCCAGTAATAATACCCCCCCACAACGCCCTGAACCCTAGGCCCTAGACCCTAAATTCTACTCCTGCACCCTAGCTTGGTAGCCCAGTGGTACCCTTTTGCCCTTTTTGCTTTGTTCGGGGTCTGGGTGCCCTTTTTTTTGCAACCAACCCCCAAACGGAATACCCATATTGTGACATGGTTACTGAGCTACCAAACTAGACAACCGTAAGGTTGCCCCCTAAACCCTAAACCCTAAGCCCTAAACCCTCAACAGTAAACCCTAAACCCTAAGCCCTAAACCCCAAACCCTAAACCCTCAACCCTAAACCTAAAACCCGAAAACCCTAAATCGAAGGAGCTGGCAGTCAGACCACCGACACAGCAGGGGAGCGCGACTTTCGGCAGCTGCTTCGCCGCCCCTCACGCGCATGAAGGGGGACGCAGAGGTTGTTGTTAGGTGTACGGTTTAGGGAGGGCTCGAGGCAGGGATTAGGGTTTAGGGTTTAGGGTTTAGGGTTTAGGGTTTAGGGTTTAGGGTTTAGGGTATTCAGGGCTCACTGGCGTCATGGTCGTGGGTATACAGCCTTAGCAAGACGACTGGAGGTACACATGCTCTTGCATAGCATACCCGGTATCCAACACTATCTGTATATACGTATGTACATGCTTGCAGTGCATCCCAAGTAATTCCACTGTAAACCGTGCTTGGTGAAAGAAAGCAAACGCTATGCACATAAATCTTGTATATTTGCATGTACCAATATGATATTCTTTTCAGTTTGCATTGCCCAACTCCGGAGGAGCACAATGCTACCTAGACCTGGTGCCTGACGTGGGGCTGTTTGTTTCCAGGAAGCTTCCGGCTGTAGGGGCTCAGGGTTCTGGAGCTTGCCCTTTAGGTCTCGGGCTCGCAGTTCAGAGGGTTCTTCCATCTCCAAGCCGAAGCTATTGAACCCTGCTCTCTCAAATCCTACACCCTAAGCCCTGAAACACCCTATCTTATCCAATCCAAAGCGCTCACAGTCTCAAAGGCCGAAAGGGTTTAGGGTTTGGGGTTTAGGGTTTAGGGTTTAGGGTTTAGGGTTTAGGGTTTAGGGCCGAACAAGCCCGAGGTCCCCAGGTAGTGCCCCTGCTGCTGTCAAAGCTGGCGAATGCCACATCAGGCATGCCTGCAGTTACAGGTTACGTGGCGAGTGTGCTCGTATTGTTTCGAATTAGGGTTTAGGGTTTAGGGTTTAGGGTTTAGGGTTTAGGGTTTAGGGTTTAGGGGATGGGCTATCAGGCCCTATAAGCCCCACAATCAACCCTACAAAGGGCCTTTTTTCAGGGGTGATAATTTTTGAGTAGAAGAGCCCGTCCTGGGAGTTATGGGTTTCGGAGGATGAAAGCCCTAAAAGCACTAGACCCCAGACATCCTAAGCCAGTTCAGACCTGATATCCTAAACCTCGCCACGGTAAACCATGCGCCTACAGGGCTCCTTCGGATTCATGCAGCCTAGTTAGCGTAGGGCCCATGCAAGCTACTTAGAATGTAACACCCCCTGAAGCCTAAACTCCTAAACCAAGCCCTAAACTCCCCCCCTAAATCCTAACCCTTAAATTCTCAACCCTAAACCCTACGTAAGTTCCAAACCCTAGTTCGGTTCTTCGGGCCGTTTGAGTCGGGTTGCCTTTGGGGAAGTTGTGTGTCGCAATCGCAGTGATGCAGCTCGCTCAGCAACTCAAAACCCCTCTTCCATTCTTAGGGTTTAGGGTTTAGGGTTTAGGGTTTAGGGTTTAGGGTTCTACCATTTGCTTAAGAACCCCCCACCCACCACCCCTCCCAAAAACACACGGCAAGCAAGAAGTCGCAAAATAACAATCCCTCAGTTGCCTGTACAAGGAAGAATAGATTATTTCGGAGGATTCTTAGGCAAATAGCAGTCACAAGGCGGCCTTAGGTAACTCAGTTGGAGCAACGACTTTTCGGGGCTTTTCCAGGAATCTTCAGCTTGGTAGCCCAGTGGTACCCTTTTCCTTTTTTGGTTCAAGGTTCCCTTATAAAGTAACCAACCCAAAAAGGGTGCCCTTATTCAGCAAAGGAACCAACCAAGAAAGGTGCCCTTGTTACAGGACGGTTACTGGACTACCAAGTCAAGTAAGCCCTAAACCCTAAACTCTAAGCCTGAAACCCTAACCGCGAACCCCTAACCCCTAACCCCTAAACCCTAAACCCTAAACCCTAAACACTAAACCCTAAACTGCCAGCAGGGGGGATGCTTCTCTGCATGATCAACCAGTTCGCCATGGATCCGCCTCCTGGTCTTCCTAAACCCTAAGCCCTAAGCCCTAAGCCCTAAACTCCCTCTAGAATCCTAAAGCCCTAAACCCTAAACCCTAAACCCTAAACCCTAAACCCTAAACCCTAAACCCTAAACCCTAAACCCTAAACCCTAAACCCTAAAGCCCTAGACTCCCCCCAAGCCCCAGCACCCCAGAGCCCTAAACTCCCAAACCCTCGAACCCTGCAGCCCCCCGCCCCCCACCCGAAAGCCTAAGTCCTCAACCGTTACTCAAGTGTACAAACACTAGGCTCTTCAGGACTTGCCTAAACCCTAATCCTAAACCCTAAACCCTAAACCCTAAACCCTAAACTTTCTGAACTAGCATAGCTCGGACTCCTTGCTTGAGGTTCAGCTTCTCCGCTTCTCAGACGAGCCTGCTGATGGCCTATGTCCGGCACCAAGAGTTACGGTGTCAGGGTTTAGGGTTTAGGGTTTAGGGTTTAGGGTTTAGGGTTTAGGGTTTAGGGTGTTGGGGGGTCATGATCCACAGGACTCACCTTCGACCTCCTAGACCCTAAACCCTAAGCCCTAAAGCCTACACCCTAAACCTCACCCCCAAACAAAACAGAGGCAGCGTGCTGCCGGGCTCGCGGCAGAAACAGGTGAGCAACCGAGCACGAAGTGTGCTCGAATCGCCACGTTGAATGTATTCCCACGGTTCGGGCCAGTTGGGTGAGTTGGATGCTTGCACAGGGAGCTGGAATCCTTGTCAACGTTCAAGAGCATCCCGCCGGAGCAAGCACTTCAGAACATGCTTATCGCCCTGCCAGAAGGGCCAGAGCTAGCAAGGACTTTCAGTGTGCGGCCGTGGGTTCAAGTCGATCTGGCCGTTCCTTTTCAAGGGCTTAGGGTTGCTCTAGTTTGCGGTCCCTCTTTAAGGGTCCTGTTCATCAGGTTTAGGGTTTAGGGTTTAGGATTTAGGATACAGGGACCTAAAAGGGGAACGTAGTTTTGGAGAACTACCTCTACAGGGTTCGAGTCTCAAGCTTACTAGTGCTTAGTTGGGAAATAGCGAGGTGCTAATTTTTTGGGGTTCCCATGTGGGCTACTGTACCTACTTCCCGAAAAAATGATCCATACTAGGAGCCCATAGGAGCAAGCGTGTCAAGTTTGTGGGGCTGAGGCCTTCATCGATGAGAATAATTTAGAAGCATATCATAATATCATATGCAGAGAAATGAAAAGAGCAATGATCATAAACAAAACAGTCGAGTAACTATATAGAGTTTCATTTTAAGGCTGATGGCATCGTTTTTTTTTGGCTTGTCGGACCGCAGGGAGTTCGGTGTACCTAAACCCTGGGCTACCCTAAACCCTGCACCTTTGTCATAGTTGGGTAACATTTACATGTTTAAGGGTACTTCAACCCAGTACGGAATATACATGTAAAAGTTTAATACCATCCCAACCATGAACTAGGCACCCTCCATACCCTACATACGCTTTGTGTTGAGGCCGCAGGCAAGCCGATTAGGGCCTAAGCCCCGAACCCAGACCATCCTGTGCGATTCCGGTACTATTTGCTCGGGAGCAGCCCCAACACATAAAGAACAACAAGCCCAATGTTGCCTCATAAGGAAGAGTGTTTGTATGTTCGGGGGGAGTTCTTAAGCAAGTACTAGGTCAGGGGTCTTGACCCGATCAGGGCCCGGAGCAGGGTCCCCGCCTCATTTGGTTTGAGGGTTGGGTTTAGGGTTTAGGTTAGGGTTTTCGGGTTGAGGGCTAGAGCCCTCAACCCAAAAACCCTGAATCCTTAAATGTCCCTAAACGCTGTATTTTGGCTTGGATTTAGAGATCTCCAGGGCTTAGGGTTTAGGATTGAACTCTAGAGCCCTGAGCCCCTAAGCCCTGGACCCAAAAAACCCCTAAGTTTCCCTAACTTCCTAGGACCTGGAGTAAGCCCTTGTTCCTTTTTGATGGTTTGGGTTCCCTTAGAAATCCTTGTTAAACCAAAGAGGGTACCCTTTCATTCCTAGGTTACTCTTGGGTCTAGATTCTCTGAGTGGTGGGAACCCTGAGCCTTAACCCTAAACCCTAAACCCTAAACCTTAAGCCTCCTAAATCCTCTAGGTGTCTGGGGAACCTCAATTGAGGTCAGCGGGGTGCAGCTCCTGTCGCAGGGCTGCTTGGTGCCCTTGCTGGCCCGTTCCTCCGTGGCAGTCGGGAGCGGGGGGGGGTTAGGGTTTAGGGTTTAGGGTTTAGGGTTTAGGGTTTAGGGTTTAGGGTTTAGGGTTTAGGGTTTAGGGTTTAGGGTTTAGGGTTTGGGGTTTTGGGGTTTTGGGGTTTTGGGGTTTGGGGTTTTAGGGTTTAGGGTTTAGGGTTTGGGGTTTGGGTTTGGGGTTTGGGGTTTAGAGCTGGTTTAGGGTGCACCCCACAACGATTTGTCAACCATAGATCTGGGGCAGTGTTCAGCAAACCCTAAACCCTAAACCTTAACCCCCATAAGCCGACACTAAACCAAAAGTTCTGACTCCTCAACCCTAACCCCGAAGCTTTAGAGGCCTGTAGAAGGGGGCACCCTTGATGAAACAAACCCCCTCCGCGCCATCCCACCAACGCAATTTCCTAAACCTTAAACCCGCAAACCCCAAACCCTAAACCCCAAACCCCTAAACCCCAAACCCAAAATCCCTAAACCCCAAACCCCCAAACCCCCCAAACCCCAAAGCCCGAAACCCCCAAACCCCTAAACCCCAAAGCCCTAAACCCCCCAAAGCCCTGTGCCCTCTGAGGTTTGTCCCCCAAAAGCCTCCGCCTGGCCTCCTCATCGGCCTTGGCGCCACTTGGACCATGCCTTGACGAAGGGGGGGCGAGGGGGGTTCGGGTTTAGGGTCGCATGTGTAGGATTTAGGGGATTTAGGGGGTTTAGGGGTTAGGGCTGACCCTCAACCTCTCAATCCAAGATTGAACTGGTTTGAGATAGTGTGCTAGGAGCCTGAATCGACTGTTATTCCTGTTTTTCAAGGTTTAGGTTCCGTTATAATTCCCCTTTTGAACCCCAAAAGGGGTGCCCTGTTTATTCCTAGGTTACTCTTGGGTCTGGGGAGTGCTTTAGGGTTTAGGGTTTAGGGTTTAGGGCTTAGGGCTTAGGGTTTAGGGTTTAGGGTTGAGCAGCTGCAGGGATAGAGGCCGATGGAGTTACAGGCGTAGCTCACACAGCAGAGCGGCTGGCTCCCCAACAAGTTCACCTGAACGCACAAGTGCCATGCTGCAAGATCCCAGACTATGAGAGTACTGTGGGTTTAGGGTATAGGGTTTAGGGTTTAGGGTTTAGGGTTTAGGGTTTAGGCCAGCAGATCCCTAAATCCCAAACACCCGACCCTCAACAAAGGGCTCGCTCATGGAACGTTTGAGATAAACGATTCGACACCCATATACCCTAAACCCTAAAACCCCCAAACCCTAAACCTTAAACCCTAAACCCCAAACCCTAAACCCTAAACCTTAAACCCTAAACCCCAAACCCTAAACCCCAAACCCTAAACCCTATTGCGAGCAGCACCCGTTTGCGGATGCATGTGGAGGCTGCCGCTCGTGGGTCTAGCCGCCTTCGGCTCTTTGGAACAACTTGGTCCAACTCCTGTGCAGGGTTTAGGGTTTTGGGTTTTGGGTTTTGGGTTTAGGGTCTTGGGTTTTGGGTTTTGGGTTTAGGGTCTTGGGTTTAGGGTTTAGGGCTCACTGGAACCCCCAAAACCCTAAAGGTTTAGGGCTTAGGGTTGAGGGCACCCTTGGGGGTGGTGGGAGTTTAGGGTTTGAGTTCAAGGAGTCTGCCCTCCCTTAGGAGAGGCTTGGGGGGGGGGGGGGGGTTTAGGGTGGTAGGATTTAGGGCTTAGGGCTTTGGGTCCAACCTTTCTTCAACAAGAAAGGCAGGGCATCTTGCTTCCAGGGTGGTTGGGGTCCTTTGGGTACGGGACCCTCATATCATCTAAGCCAAAGGGCATACATCGCAAAATCACAAGCCCAAAAGGTCCTTACACCCAAAACACCCTGACTGCACGACCTCAGAATTCCACAAGCAAATCCTGAACCCCAGGTTTCTCCGCTAGAATTCGCAAACCCTCATGTGCCCCTCAACCTCACCCCTACCTCCAGCTCTATGTTCTACTTCTTCCTTGTATAGAATTAGGGAGTAACCTAGGGCTTGGATTCGGGGCCTATCTATGAAGCCACCAATTCTTTAAGTCTAGGGCGTAAGTTGCGAAACCCTAAACCCTGAACCCTAGTGCGGGGTTGCATAAGGTACGTAGCTCCCAAAAACAGACTTATTCAAGAAAGACCAGGACTTGGAGTAGGCGATTACTCCCGCCTCGCAGGGTTCGGATCACTCATCCTCCCTTGCAGGGTTTAGGGTTTAGGGTTTAGGGTTTAGGGTCAAAATGGGCACCCTTCTTAAGGCCTAAGTTATCCTTCGGAACCCAGCAACTCTGGGCCCCCAGCCCCCCGAAGCCCTTCACCTTAAAACCCTTAGACCCTAAGTGCTTCATAGTGTATCCTCAGAGTTCACCAAAAACCCTAAACCCCAAAACCCAAACCCTAAACCCGAAACCCTAAACCCCACAACCCTAAACCCTAAACCCTAAACCCTAAACCCCAAAAGGGGGGTCCTGGGAAGCCTGCAAGTTGTTGAGGCACCTCCCCAGCTGCCTACGTCTTCTGGCTCGGCCCGCTCACGTCGGCTGCCGCCTGGGCTAGGTTTTAAACCCTAAACCCTAAACCCTAAACCCTAAACCCTAAACCCTAAACCCTAAACCCTAAACCCTAAACCCTTTTTAAATCCTAAGCCCTAAACCCTGAACCCTAAACCCTATAAGCCCTGCTTCTGAAAGGTTTAGGGGGTTTGGGGTTGCCTTAGCATCAGGGTTTGGTCGGCACTGTGCTTTATTCTGTGGACTGGCGTGGGGGGAAGGCCGTATACGATCTTGAGATGTGGGGTTCATAGGGTTTTCAGGATTTAGAACTTTAGGGTAAAGGGCCTAAGCTTCGGGTCTACCTAGCATGGTGCTTGTGCCCAAAGTTGGGTCTGCAGACCTAGCAAGTGCGAGGAAACCTAAACTCCCCAAAAGCCCTATTCCCTAAATCTGCGACCGCGAGCTGCTCCTTGGCCCTAAGCCCTAAACCCTGTACACCCTCCAGATTTAGGGTTTAGGGTTTAGGGTGTAGGGTTTAGGGTTTAGGGTTTAGGGTTTAGGGTGTAGGGTGTAGGGTGTAGGGTTTAGGGTTTAGGGTTTAGGGTTTAGGGCCCAAGTTGCTGAGGTGCATGGTGGTGGAACGGCCATGGGTAGCAGCTTGGCTCAGATGTCAGTCGGGCCACGCCAGCTGCGGGCGTGATGTTGCTTGGGTTTAGGGTTTAGGGTTTAGGGTTTAGGGTTTAGGGTTTAGGGCTTAGAGTTTGAGAGTTTGCTGCGTATCCGGTCCGGGCTTACACTAACCTATGCAGTACACCTGTTACAACGGGGCACACCTTACCTCTACGAAGCCCGAAACCCTGTACCCTCTGAACCCTACGTGCAATCAGCCAGAGGTATGCTCTCATGCCTGGCGCCAGACAGCGAGTCAGGCCATGTGTAAATGGTTTGGGATTTGCCTTAGACCTCCGGCGCCCTAAACCCTAAACCCTCATCCCTTAAACACTAAGGCCCAACTTTGGGGGTGGGGGTGTTTAGGGTTTAGGGTTTAGGGATTAGGGATTTGCGGCTTAGGGTTCAGGGTCCTTCCGTTTCGGATTTGTCTGACAGAGACTGCGGGACACTCCCCTGCAAAAGGCGCCATGGTGGCGCTGAGCATGGCGCCTCTGACCCTTGGTCTTTGGATGGGGCTCTTCTTTTTTTTTTTGGTGTGTGTGTGTGTGTGCGCGCGTGCGTGCGTGTGCGTGCGTGACTTTGTGTTTCGGGTTTAGCGTTTCGTGTTCTTCGGATTTTTTGGGAGTGTTGGGGTTTAGGTGGGGCTGGCATTCTGTCTTCCAGTGGATGTGTTCGGAGGGTTCAGGGTTTAAAGTTTGAAGTGTCTGTCTAGGACTCCCCTTTTTTTGCAGGGTTTAATTCCCTGATCCTCTCCGTTAAACCAAAAGGGTTGCCTTTTATTCCTGTGTCACTCTCAGGTCTAGGGTATAGTAAGCTACTATCTGCTTAAGAACCCCCTCAAAAAATGTATAATAGAAAAAAATATGCAAAACAACAATCCCGTTGGAGACTCCCTTTTGTTCTTTTTTTTTTTGGGGGGGGGGGGGGAGCTTAAGAGGGAATACGGGGACTACGATAGGGGCTACATGTCGGGATTTGTATGAAGGTCCACTACTCCACTTCCCCTCAAGCACCAGTGGGCCTAGCAGAACGCCAAAGATCTTCAGCACTCACACACACACACAAAGTGTCACTCTCTCTCTCTCTCTCTGTCTCTCTCGCTCGCTCTCTCTCTCTCTCTCTCTCTCTCTCTCTCCTTCTCTCCCTTGTCCCCAAAGCTCGAAACCTTCACGAGGAGATGCAGGAGCTTTCAGGGTTCGCTGTTCAATCACACTGCCGCTGAGAGCTAGAGAGCCGAACTTTAGTGACAAACATATTGAATGGCTACCTTACTCTACCAATTGCTTAAGAGCCCCCGAAAAAATATAAATGTTCTTCCTTGGTGTTGTTTTTATTTTGTAGGGGTTCTTAGTTCTTAAGCAAATGATAGTTCTGTCAGTTTGCATTCTTTTGTTTAGGGCAGATGTCTAAGGTAGCGGCTTATGCTTTACGGGTCTAGGATTTAAGGGTTAGGGTTAGCAACCGCGCTACACCTGAGAAGAGAGTAACCCGGAGCGCGCTAGCCCTGCGAAGAGAGTATCCCCAAACTTGTAGCAGGGTTTAGGGTTGAGGGTTTAGGGCTTAGTGCTACCCAAGTAGACTCTGGAAAAATCCTTTGAACAAAAACAAAACCCCTTATCCCCTAATAAAAAACCGAAACGCCCTCAACCATTGAACCTTAGACAACCCGAAGACCCCCACTAGGGTTTTGGGTTCCCTGAACCCGACGTAAGCTCAAAACCCCAGACCCTGCACCCTGAGCCCTGAACCCTGAACCCTGAACCCTGAACCCTGAACCCTGAACCCTGAACCCTAAACCCTAAACCCTAAACCCTAAACCCTAAACCCTAAACCCTAAACCCTAAACCCTACCTTATTCCCCCCTTATCCAAAGGAGCCTCGGCTTCCTCTTATCGCCTCTACTGGCCAGCTGGGTGCGCGAGCTGCATTTCCTTCTTCTGGTCCCTAAACAATAAAGCCCTAAACCCTAACCCCTAACCCTAAACCCTAAACCCTAAACCCTAAACCCTAAACCCTAAACCCTGAACCCTAAACCCGGGGTTTCTACAGAGGGTGGGGGGCCCAGGGCTTAGGGTTTAGGGCCCATAGAAGGGCGTAGGGAGTGTAGATGAGGACTGCAACAGGTTGCAGGGCTTCGGCTGCTCCACTAGGACCCCGAGTAAGCCCTTCTGCCCTTTATTTAGGGTTTAGGGTTTAGGGTTCAGGGTTCAGGGTTTAGGGTTTAGGGTTTAGGGCTTAAAGAAAAAGGGTGCCCTTTTTTTCCTAGGCTTAGTCCAGGTCTACCAGCATTTTGGCTTCCGAATGGTTCCCGCCGTGGCCTGCGGCGGACTGCCGGGATCCTACGCTTGGGTTGGGTTTAGGGTTGAGGCTTGAGGGTTGAGGTTTTAAGGTTCAGGGTTTAGGGGAAGGGTTTAAGGTTTTTTAGGGTGTGTTTAGAGTTTACAAACCCCGAGCCCGAAGCCCTCGTACGAAGAAGGCGTGGTGCTGCTCGGCAATGATTTCGAATACTCAGAAAGGGACCAACAGTTTAAGAAATCACCCGACATATATATATATATACATATATGTATGGTTAGCTGTCAAAATTGTGATCCCTTATGGGGTACCCTAACTATTAGGTGCCGTATTACAAAAAAGGGGTCCAAAAAGGTGACAACCACCCATACATAGTTTTATATGTTATATTTGTTTGTTGTTTCACGGGTTTGTATGGCTCAAGGGACTCGTGGGGCTTATGTTTCTTAGGGGTTTAGGGTTTGGGGTTTCGGGTTTAGGGTTTAGGGTTTAGGGCTTAGGGTTTAGGGTTTAGAGTTTTGCCCTACACCCTGAGCCGGCCCGAAGCTCGAAAAAAAAACCTTCTAGTGTTCCAAGAATCCAAAAAAGAGGTACCAATGAACCCATGAACCCTATACACCAACACCTAAAACCCTAAAGCCCTAAAACCCTAAAGCCCTAAAGCCCTGAAGCCCTAAAACCCTAAACCCTAAACCCGTTCGAGCTGTTCTAAAGAGACGTGGGCGGTTTAGGGGCGAAAGTCTATGAACAGACTACTCGGCACGAAGAACCCTAAGCAAGCCCTAAGCCCTAAGCCCTAAGCCCTAAACCCTAAACCCTAAACCCTAAACCCTAAACCCTAAACCCTAAACCCTAGCCCTAAACCCCAAACAAATTTCGGGTGGCCCAGGCTCGCCATGACAGCTCTGGTTGAGCTGTGCGCCGAAGCCGAGATCCCGGAGGCTGAAGGCTGCGAGAGTGAGGCCACGGCCAGCTGAGAGCTTGGAGGGGTGGTTTAGGGTTTAGGGTTTAGGGTTTAGGGTTTAGGGTTTAGGGTTTAGGGTTTAGGGTTTAGGGTTTAGGGTTTAGGGTTTAGGGTTTAGGGTTTAGGGTTTAGGGGGCTTTAGGGTTTAGGGCGAGGCCCCAAACCCCCGAGGAGCCCTAACAACCCGAAACCAGACCCTGGAGTGCAAAGAGCCGCCGCGCCAGGGCTTTGTAGGGTTTATAGGGCTGAGGGTTTGGGGCTGAGTAAACCCGAAAGAATACCCTAAACACTAAACACTAAACCCTAAACCCTAAACCCTAAACCCTAAACCCTAAACCCTAAACCCCAAGCCCCATACCCTAAACCCTAAACCCTGAACCCTAAACAGTTTAGGGTTAAGCAAAGAGGAGGGCTCCCTTCCGCTCGGGGCAAGCCAAAGCGCTTGCGGCCTGGAAATCCAAGGGACGGCCGGTGGCCAGCGTGGATTTCGAGGTCTGGTCTAGGGTTTATGGGTTTAGGGTTGAGGGTTTAGGGTTTAGGGTTTATAGGGTTCATAGGGTTTATAGGGTTTTATAGGGTTTTATAGGGCTTTATAGGGCTTAGAGGCTTTTACAGGGTAGGGCTTCGTTTGTTTCCGTTAGTGCTTGGGGCATTCGGTGGTAGACAGTCTGCGCCGGATGCAAGGCTGCGGTGCAGGCGGCCTTGATAAGGGGTCTCCAAGTAGCACAAAGGAGGTAGTATCGATAGCCCTAAACCCTAAACCCTATAAACCCTATAAACCCAAAAAACCCTATAAACCCTATAAACCCCAAAGACCCTAAACCCCAAACCCCAAACCCTAAACCTAAAGAATCAACTGCAAGGTGGGCAGCAGTCGTTATGCTTGGAGACCCAGTATTGGGTTCAAATCACAAGATCGGAACAGCATGAGAAAGCGAAGAAAGACGGGCAATGTGGATGCACCCCTAGACCCAAAACGCCTTAATCCTAAGCCTTAGTTTTAACCCCCTTTAACCCTAAGCCTTAGCTTTTGGGTCTAGGGTTTAGGGTTTAGGGTTTAGGGTTTCAGGGTTTAGGGTTTAGGGTTTAGGGTTTAGGGGATCGCTGGTGATACGCCTTAGGAGATAGAGCACGATGTGCCCCCTGAAAGGTACGCTTATTCCTAGAACCCTGCATGATAAGGACCTGACTGTAGAAGAACCCATATGAGAATGCTAGCAGTGTGCGTGTACATATGAAAAATAGGTGTTTCTTTTTATCGTGTGATATGCGCATATGGAACTTAACTAGTATAAGAATCTCAGCATACAGCTATCCTCATTCAACTCTGTGACCAAAGGGCCTTTTCCACAAACTCTAGAACCCTCACACCCTAAACCTGACCGTCGGAACCCTCAAAGCCGTCAAACCTCCAACCCCCAACTAGCCGCAAACCCGAAACCCCAGCCAGCACCCCTAAACCCCAAACCCTAAACCCTAAAACCGACCCTAAACTACTTTAACCCTGAAAGCCTTCAACCCTCCAAACCCAACTGGTTTCCAGAGGAGGGAGAAGGCATGGAGCAAGGCTTCAGCGTTCGCGGCCCAGCGAGGGCTGGGCTTCGGGTGCTACTTGGAGGTTCATGGTACTTTTTAGGGTTTAGGGTTTAGGGTTTAGGATTTAGGGTTTAGGGGCACTTGTTAACCAAATATAACTGTACGTAGAACCCCACTTATAAGCCCCTGAAGTGCCCTAATATGGTTACAAGTACAGTTAGAAGTACAGTTATAATGTGTTAGTAAGTACCATGAACCTCCAAGTAGGGCTCGCGGGTGGGTTTGGCGTTCGGGGGTTTGGGGTTCACCGAAACCCTCAACCCTACACCCTTAACCCTTTTTTGTGTTTAGGGTTTAGGGTTTAGGGTTTAGGGTTTAGGGTTTAGGTAACGGGTATGAGGTACCTGGTGAGAACCTGTAGGCAAGCCCTATTCTTCACTTCCGACACTTTGTCATTGTAGCGGATCTCCGAGCAAAAGCCTAAACCCTAAACCCTAAACCCTAAACCCTAAACCCTAAACCCTAAACCCCAAACCCCAAATCCTGAACCGCAGCCTTTAGAGGTTCCAGAAAGCTGTGCAAGTCGGGCCCTTCGCTAAGCTGGCATGTGATAAGGTTTAGGGTTTAGGGTGTAGGGTTTAGGGTTTAGGGTTTAGGGTTTAGGGTTTAGGGTTTAGGGTTTAGGGTTTAGGGTTTAGGGTTTATCACTCATCTACAGCCCTAAGCCCTTTGCAAAACCCGAAGCCCCAAACCCTAAGCCCTAAGCCCCGTACGCCCGGTCTGTAATTATATAGCAAGGACATGTACTTTCGGGCTATTCGCAAACTCCACACCCCAAACCCGACACCTTTCATGTTCTCTAGCATGATTTTCGCAGGTCCTTCAATATCCGAAGCTAAGCCGATGCTTTCATTCGACCCACTGGAGCGAAGGGTTTAGGGTTTAGGGTGTAGGGTGTAGGGTTTAGGGTTCAGGCCTCAGGGTTCAGGGTCAGGGTTTCGGGTTTAGATTTCTCATTGTAGAGTCCCACGTCTCGCCCTTCCCCCGAACCCTAAAATCTCACCCTACACCCTAAACCCTAAACCCTAAACCCTAAACCCTAAACAGGTGGTGCGCAGAAGCTCCGGAGCTGTTGGCATCTACCCGAAGCCCTACCTTCGCCAAAGAACGTCATGAGGTGCGGCGTGAGGAAAACAAGCGTGCTGAGCTGGCTCCTCCTACTCTACTTGGGGCCCTTGTTTAGGGTTTAGGGTTTAGGGTTTAGGGTTTAGGGTTTAGGGTTTAGGGTTTAGGGTTTAGGGCTACTAGGACCCAGAGTGGGCCCTGATCCGCTTGCCTTAGGGCTTGAGTTCTCTCATATGCTCCTCGAAACCAAGAAGGGCACTCTTGTGCCCTGGGTTTAAGGGTTTTAGGGCTTAAGGGTTTCAGGGTTTAAGGGTTTTAGGGGTTTAAGAATGTCCACTAGGACCCCAGAGTCCTCATCCGTTGTAGTGTTAGGGTCCCTTTGTGAACCTATAACACCCTGAAACCCTAAAACCCTAAAACCCTAAACCCCTAAAACCCTTAAACCCTGAAACCCTTAAGCCCTAAAACCCTAAAACCCTAAAACCCTAAAACCCTAAAACCCTAAAAACCCTAAAACCCTAAAACCCTAAAACCCTAAACCCCTAAAACCCTTAAACCCTGAAACCCTTAAGCCCTAAAACCCTTAAACCCTTAAACCCTAAAACCCTAAAACCCTAAACCCCTAAAACCCTTAAACCCTGAAACCCTTAAGCCCTAAAACCCTTAAACCCTTAAACCCTTAAAACCCCTAAAACCCTTTAAACCCTTAAACCCTTAAACCCTGAACCCGTTAGAGCTTTCATTCCTCGGCTTCTTCGGGGACGTGTTAGCATCTCTGACATCCCTGAGGCTTCAGCCTTCATATCATCTCTTAGGACTTTGCTTGAAGGCGTATGAGTTTAGGGTTCCGGGTTTAGGAGTCCAGACTATAAGTGTTTGATCATTTGAGTTTAAAGCAATTTGGTGGGGTATAAGCTGCATGCATGCCATCAGGCATGCAACCCCCTCCTCTGCAAAGGGCTAGCGGCTAGGTATTGTGATGATGGCAGGTTGCTCACCTTGCGCTTCCCGCAGCTCCTTTGTAGGCTAGAAGCTAAATTCTGCGTTTACCCTAAACCCTAAACCCTAAACCCTAAACCCTAAACCCTAAACCCTAAACCCTTTGGGGGCCCCTGTGCATGTGACCCTGAACACAATATCAGGTAAACATGTGCATAAATACATCCAGAAACACATGTGTATAATTATAATGATAATTCTAGTTATAATTATAAGTAGAATTATAAGTATAATTATAATTCTAATTATAATCATCATTCTTTTTTGATTTATTTGGTTGTGTATTTATTTTTAATGTAGATATAGGTAGATACAGATCGGCAGATACATAGATAGGTATACGTACTCACATACATACAGTTCCTCTCTATATAGATATGTTTCTTCAAGCAGCTAGGACCACAATTCTGGATACTTTGGGGCTCCAGGTATAGGTTCTTCGAAGTAGCTCATAGGTGAGAACGAAGCAAACTGAGAATCCACGTGTGGTGTCCATCATGAATCCCGACCTCTCGATGCTAGCGGCTCTGCGCCCGCACGTGTCGCGGCTGGGACGGGCCGATGATTCGAAGCAACGTCCAGGCGTTCAAGCTTCGGACTCCGCCGGGCACGCGCCCGTGCGCGGCATACGGCCGACCTACCTGAAGGCAGGGGCCTCTTGGTGGCCCACTGGTACCCTTTGACCCTTTGTTTTGGGGTGGAGGGTGGGGGGGGGGGTGGTTCTGGGTTCAATGATCAAGTAACCCACCCCGAAAGAAGGGTGCCCTTGTTATGATCTGGTTACCGGACTTCCGAGGCTTTGGCGGCCTCCTGCGCCACCCTGCCCACCTTGAGCCGGTGCCGGCGGTCAGCCCACCGCCCCCGGCGCAGCCTCCGCATGGCGCGCCGGGCTCAAAACTCGGGCGTGCTGCCTGAGCCCGAACTGCCCAGCCGCCGGGCAGGAAGTTGGGATTATTGTGTGTGTGTGTGTGTGTGTTGGTTTTTTGTGTCTCTTTAGTCTGGGTTTCTTGGGGCTGATATCTGGGATTCTATGATTTGTTTCAGAGAATTGTTTACGCCTAGCCCAGGGCCCTCAGAGACCGCCCTAGTCTGGTTTCGCAGTGGAGATCTGCGAGTGGAGGATCACCCCGGGCTTGCGAGGGCCGCCACAGCTCCGAAAGGGGTGCTGTGTTGCTGCTGGGCCGCCGTTTCTAAGTCAGCCTTTTCCCAAACCCTAAAGCTCGGAATCCCTCAGCACCTCTGAATCCACAGCTTCTTTCTTGCGCTGCTATCGAAATAGCCGATTTCTTTTTTGGGAGCCCGGTTTGGGGGATTACTGAGGCTACATCTTCGAAGCCAAAGAGATTGCACGGCTTTCTGCAAGGCGGATGAAGTTGCTGCGCCTCTGTCTTTGGGGAGTTTATTTTCATTTTTCATTGTTTATTATGATTATTATGATTATTATTATTATCATTATTTTTTTTTTTTTTTTTTGGGGGGGGGGGGGGGCCTGTTGTAACCGCAGACGTGCCCAAGGGTTTTCGCTTGTTTTTGGGGTTCCAAGATTCCAAACCCTAAGCCCTGAACCTAAACCCTCCATTCCATGGGGGGGGAAGACTCGGTGCACCACGTGTGGCTTAGGCGCGCAGCTGTGGAGGACCTTCGACAGCAGCTGAAATCTCGATACGGCCTTCTGCTCCACGTGTGTGCCGCGCGCAGTGGCCCCGAAAAGGCCTGAGACTTTCGCACTCTCCTTCTTGGTATATGGGGAATAGTCTTAGTACTGCATATAGGGAATATTCTTAGTATAGAGGGAATGTTCTTATAGTATGTCGGGAATGGGGGTTTTGGGTACCATTCACAGCCCCTGCAATGCTCCCTTCGAAACACCCTTTTGGGTTGTTGTTCACAGAAACCTCGGCAGGAGAGAATACAAAACGTATACACATACGCAAACCAATGTTGAATTCTTCTCTGGTTCGAGCAGTATTACGATGTTATACACGCAAAAGGAACCCACGGGCCCGCCCGACTTCCCTACCAAATGAAGTTTCGGGTTTGGGGATGTTTGGGGTCTAGAGAGGCCTTGCCTTACATTGAACCTCCCTCCCTGCATTACGACCCCCACCACCCCCGGCCTTTCCAAAAGAACGTGACATAGGTGCATTCACCCTCCACCTAAACCCCACACCTCACAGCCTCAACCCTGACCCCTATGTGGTTTCAGGGTTTGTTCAGAAGGCTTTAGGGTTTGGGGTTTCGGCTGGGCGGGGTGGGGGTCAGGCTCTAGGGTCCGCGAAGCAGTGGTTTTTGCGGCTGAGTATATGGGATGCAGCAACAAAAACTCTATATTATCTGCCGGACTTCTTAAGTACAGATGAAATGTCATGGCGCTTCTCAGCTACTCTTGCCATCGGAGCTTGTTCTAAGCCACCACCTGAGACACGATTTCAGGATCATGCCGGGTCAGGGTTCAGGGTTCAGGGTTTAGGGTTTAGGGTTTAGGGTTTAGGGTTTGGGGTTTGGGGTTTAGGGTTTAGGGTTTGGGGTTTGGGGTTTAAGAGTTTAGGGTTGCGGCACTCTTTCTGGATCAGGTGTATGAGCTTTCGAAAGATGTGAATGCAAGCGACGTCTACGTCCACGAGGATCCCGTAGATCTTCATATGGAAAGCAGCTTGACGGCAACTGCTGTGTGCGCCCATTGGAGCTGGCCTGTCAACATGAAGAGGTGCCCTGAACCCTAAACCCTAAACCCTAAACCCTAAACCCTAAACCCTAAACCCTAAACCCTAGAAATCCTAAACTCGATAAATCTTAAGCCCTGCAAAAACCCTAGTTTGGGGTGTAGGCTTTCAGGCCTGAGCCCCAGGACTCAGTGCTCGAAGCTGCTCAGGGCCTAGGGGAATACGACTTTCGGGAGGCCACAGATCCTGAGCCCTTGGTGCTTTGGAGTATCCAGGGTTTAGGGTTTAGGGTTTCGGGTTTAGGGTTTAGGGTTTAGGGTTTTAGACCCTAAACCCTGCTGAAGCTGCCTAAGGTTTGCAGGAGCTGCAGTCTCTGAGTCGCGGAAACCAGGGACAGCTTCGAGCTGCTAAGGCGGCACTTAGAGGCTGGGATTTGGGGTTTGGGGTTTAGGGTTTAGGGTTTAGGGTTTAGGGTTTAGGGTTTAGGGTTTAGGGTTACTATTTGCTTAAGAGCCCCCCAAAAACAGAAAATAAACCTCCCCATATGACCCTTATAAGGATTTTTTTTGTTGGGGGGGGGGGGAGTTCTTAAGCAATTCGTAGTTTTGGGACATTTTGGATTTTCCTCATTTGGCGGTTTACGAAAATAGGGGACCCTTAACATAGCCCCCCAAATAGTACGATTCCCTTATAGCAAGGGTATCCCAACTTCGGAAACCACCATTCAATTTGGGTTTATAAGGGGCCCTACATGGAAGTATTTTGCAAAGGGTTTAAACGGCCAACCCAGACATGGGCGTACAATCGGAAGGTGCATTGTAGGCCTTTATTACAGGGTGTTTTCGGGTTTCGTCGCGTCGTATAGGCGTGTATGGGTGTACTTCAGATGTCGGGGTTGAGGGGGTTCAGGGTTTTGGTGTTCTCCCAAGGTTCTCCGAAGGTTCTCCGAAG
>CAJNDS010002823.1:0-20000 GCA_905221605.1 Symbiodinium natans | reverse complement strand
GGGCGGAGAACATTCGCTTGCAACTCTACAAAACTTTCACGGATGGCAACAGCGAACTTTGCGGACGTGATTTGTACGAAAAATTAGTGCGGTACAAACCGCAGTACCTGCCGCTGTTTGCCGCGAACCAGCCTCCGCCTCTTGTCTCGGACTTCGCCGTTCGTGAGCGCACTGCGGTCATCGAACATGTCTCGGTGTTCGCAGACAATCCGCAGGAGGTCAACCACAAGCAATGGAAGCCGATAGAGGAGATGCTCCCGAAGCTGACGCCCGGATTCTTTGGCCTGATGCACCTCATCTGCGAGACCCTGTTGTGGAAGCGTGAGATGCGCTCAATCGGACCGGTGCCAGCGAAGTGCAAGGCCTTCTTGGAGCCACTGCAAAGCACGCATGAATCGTTCAAGCATGAGCTCCGAGAGTCCGGAACCTCGCCTGCAACCTAAAGAAAAGCGCCACGAGTCCTTGAAGCGGCTGCTGTTGCTTCGGTTTAGGGTTTAGGGTTTAGTGTTTAGTTAGGGTTTAGGGTTAAACCCTCAACCCTAAACCCTATTCCTGAGGGAGTCTTAAAGACCAAAGTGGCTGCTTCAGACCTTGCTTATGAATATATGTTCAAACGCAGGTGTGCATCTTGACTGGGACACCGTGAGCATCAAGCCCAAAAGGAGCCCAAAAGCAAGAGAACAGCTCATGTAACGGCAGCAACTCGGTAGGGCCTTAGGGGACATGTCAAATTTCCCTGAATGAGTTCAAGAGGGTCATGTTTAGGAATATTTGTCAGGGTTGAATGGGCCATCCTAGGCAACCCTAAACCCTAAGCCCTAAACCCTAAACCCTAAACCCTAAACCCTAAACCCTAAACCCTAAACCCTAAACCCTAAACCCTAAACCGTGGCTCGGCTATCACCTCAAGTGCCTCCTGCAGACCCTCTCAGCAACAGTCCACGAAACTTCCACAGAGCCACGAGGCCTTCCAGACGATGCAAGTCTCCGGGAAGTCTTGAGGTCAGACGCCGCCTGGATCGGCACAGACGTGCGTAATATAGGGGTCGGAATAATTTCTTTGCATGCGTATACTATAAGAACCTCCAAAACCCTGTTCTACTTGATCAAGCCCCCCCCCCCCCCCCCCCCCCCCCGCGATGTCGGGTTGTGCGTTTGATGCAGAGGTCTGGGCGGATCTCTGGACCGCCAACATCTAAGCCAAGATTGGGCTTCTAGACAAGGGACGCAAGCGCTCTCGAAAAAAATAAGAAAGTTCCCCGAGGCCTTGCTGCATCTCTCAAATACCCTCATATAGCCCCCAAAATCATCAAGACCATTGGCATTATAACTCTTAGCAATGCTATGCCCAGACTTTTCACCAAGCCCCCTTTAAACCCTAAACCTCAACCCTACACCCTAAACTCTAAACTCGAGACCCTAAACCCTGACTTGTGAGCCCAGGAAAGGATGCAGAATCAGGCGGCTCTACGCGAGTCCGTCAGTCGCGCGCCCGGGAGGTGTGGTACTCTTTTGCAAGATGGGCTGTGACAGTGAGAACTATTTGCTGCAGAACCAGCAGAAAAATTCTACATTAGTTCCTGGTCAGGGCAATCTGGGGATAGGAAACAGAATCAGATTAGGCCTCCTACTCATACTCCCCATATTCAACCATAGAAAGGGCCTCTTTAAGGGTTGTATAGGGTATAGCCCATCCTGGTTGTACTCACGTCTTGCTTTTGCAACCACAACCCTCCCCCCCCCCCCCCCCCCCGGCGGCTCCGAACCCTTCAACCCTAAACGCAAGTACAGACCTTTTCCATGTGAGAGGAGTACCCTTTTCACTCGTAGCCTATTGGGTTGCTTGGGGGAACCTTGGTTTTCAGGGTTTCCCGGGACTTGCGGCGGCGCTGCTCTTTTGTAGGGTTCTTAGGAGTATTAGGCAACCTTGGGTTACATACACCCCTCGAACCCCCTTCCCTTGAGAACCCAAGAACTCTTGCACACTTGTTTTTCACCCTAAACCCTAAACCCTAAACCCTAAACCCTAAACCCTAATAGGATGCGTAGACCATGTCGGCCCGCTCTGCATGAAAGTGCACTTGGGCTCTGAGCTTTCGGGTTTCTTGGGGCGACGGGACCCCCTGCGTCCACCGGACCCCCTGCGTCCTTCAAACGCTGAACCTTCCGCCTAAACCCCAAACCTTAAGCCCTGTCAACACTGTAAGCCCCCCAAACCCTGGAGATTGTTGGGTTTAGCAGCCAAACTCAGGTTACGTCCTGGGCCTGGGTGGCGAGAGCGCCAGTGAGGCTGGTAACCTGGTAGGTTCCGGCTCGTGTCTTTCGGACTAAACCCCTATAATCCCTATGCCCCTATTGCTAAACCCTAAACCCTAAGCCTTAAACCCGAAGCCCGGACCCAAAAACCATACACCCTCAGCTCACAAACCTGAGCGTCGGGCCGCCCCTAGTTCTTCCCTTGCCTTATCTTTAGGTGTAGTTACATGGTCCTTCTTCAAAGGGTTCCGAAGTATGTGCCAGTGGTTCTTTATGGGGTGTAAAAGGTGTATATACGGGTTCCCGATGAGGAGCCCAGAACTCTATAAACCCTATGACGCTATGAACCCTAAGAACCTTATGGACCGTAAGAACCCTACAAACCCTATGAACCCCATGAACCCTCTGCAGCCCAAGAACGCTATGAACCCTGTCAACCCCATGAACCCTATGAACGCCGTAAACCCTATGAACCCTCTGAACCCTATGCAGCCCATGAACCCTATGAACCCTATAAACCCAGTGAACCCTATGAACCCAAGAAGCCCTCTTGAACCCTGTGAACTTGAGAGCTCCCAAACCCTAAACCCCAAAGCCCTGGAGCCCTAGAACCCTAAACCCCCTAAACCCTAAAACCCCAAACCCTGAAGCCCTGAAACCCCAAAAACCCCAAACCCTGAAGCCCTAAAACCCTAAAACCCTAAAACCCCCCAAATTGGGATCCTGAGCAGGCGGAAGCCCTCCGGCTGCTGTCGCTCTTCACGGCGCAAGGCGCCGAGGCCCTGGCGCAGGACGCCTTCGGTGCGGCGAGGGACCGCGAGGTGCGAAGATGCAGAGCGCGGGCGTTGGTTGGAGCTTTAGGGTTTTAGGGTTCAGGGTCTTGGGGTTTGTAGGATTTATAGGAGCTTAGGTTTTTAGGGTCTTAGGAACTTGGTGTTTTTGGGGTTTAGGGTCGTCGGGTTTTGGGGTTGAAGGTCGTCGGGTTTTAGGGCCTGGTTTAGTGGGTTCAGCGTTTAGGGCTTAGATTAGCCCATTTATACCTGTAAACAAGGAAAGGTACTAGACATTGTGGGATGCCCATGTTCCCTCCTTTGGGGTTAGGACCCTTATCACCCCGTCTAAGTAAGCCACAGAACAGTTTCTAAGTTCGGTTGCTGGGCAACCTACTGTGGTTTTAGAAATTCGGGTACTCCCCTGCCCCCCTAAACCCTAAACCCTAAACCCTAAACCCTAAACCCTAAACCCTAAACCCTAAACCCTAAACCCTAAACCCTAAACCCTAAACCCTAAACCCTAAACCCTAAACCCTAAACCCCGCCCCCCTAAACCACCAAAGTCCTAAAGCTGAATCGTTAGTCTCAAATGCTCAGACGTTGCACCAGGAGGTCGCCAAATCCAAGGAGGAGTGGGCCTTCCGCCGCGTGGCGGGTGGGCCGGATGGCTACAGGTGCCGCGGATTGCTTGTTGCTTTAGTTTTTGGTTTAGGGTTTCGAGGGTTTCGAGGGTTTCGAGGGTTTCGAGGGTTTCGAGGGTTTCGAGGGTTTCGAGGGTTTCGAGGGTTTGGGGTTTAGGGTCTAGAGTGAGTGTCTTGAAATCCCAAACTCTAAGCACTAAGCACTAAAGCCCTGATGACTTGGGTGATCTAGGTTACCAAGGAAACAGATTCTTTGGAAGGATTCTTCAACAACACTTCAGTTCTAGGTTAGGGTACAGTGCTAAATTGATGGCTCTACTTCTAGATCCTCAGCTCTAGAGCCTCAGCCCTGCATGGAGAGGCGTATGTGAGCCGGATGGGAAGATTTACTGTAACCCTGAACCCTAAACCCCAAACCCTAAGCCCTAAACCCTAAACCCTACACCCTAAACCCTACACCAAAACAGTAGGTTTAGGGTTTAGGGTTTAGGGTTTAAGGTTGGGGGGCCACAAGAAGCTTGCCAATTTCATACTGCCCGCTAGCGTAATGTAGGGGTCGGAATAATTACTAAATTAGTAATAGTGTTCCCTTATGGTGCCTAAACCCTAAACCCTACACCCTAAACCCTAAAGCCTGTAGCACTTCCAACTGCCCCCTAAACCCTGAGCGCGCTTGAAGGCTCATCTAGGGAATTTGGGTTTAGGGTTTAGGGTTTGCTTAAGGAACCCTCCAAAACTGCAAACCCCCCTTGAACGGCAATTACAGTCGGGATGTTCCCCCTTATACTATCAGTCCTTAATCGAGATTTTAATAGCGGGTACTACATTCCTCACTCTAGGGTACTGAGTGAGAAGTTCAGCCAATACAAGAGGCAACCTCCCCATAGCCTTCAGCAACTTTACTCACAACCCTTCAGCCCTGAACCCTAAACTTCAAAGCTGGGAATAAGCTGGACCCAGGGAGCATAAGGCCCCCCCTTGATTCAGGAAGATACCTTGAAGCGATGTTGGGGTGGGGGGGGGGGGAGAGGGGGTCCCCTAGAATAGTTAAGGTACACCAGTGCCCTTATTTCTGGGACCTGGGTGTTTATACCAATGCAAAAGACTTCCACCCCCCCCCCTGCCCCCCCAGTCTTTCGTGCCTGCGGCCAGGGGCCTGATACCCGGAGAGGTTTTCAGCCGCGTTTTGAGCGAGATGATGTTGCCGGGGCCTCAACCGCCGTAACCCCTAAACCCGATCTTACCCCCAGAAGGGTAAACTGCAATAACCCTCAACACTCAGCCCCGTTTTGTACTCTGATCATTATATCTTAAAACCTGAACCCAAAACCTAAACCCTACCTTTGGCGTTAAGGGCGCAGCGCTTGGGACCCTCGGGTTTAGGGCAGGGATTTCGGGTTTGAGGTTTTTGGTTTAGGGTTTAGGGGTTCCGCCTTGTTCTTAGTAGGGAATGAGGGAATTAGGGCTCTATTCTATACTATTTGAGGGATTAGGTAGGGTACCTCATTCCCTGATTCCCTACTAAGAACCAGCCAGGCTTGGAGGTTTAGGGTTTAGGACTTCCCCATGATCAGGTGGCTCGGGTGCATTTCACTCCGCACTGCCGCGGCAGCGCTTCGCGCGGGCGCTGCTGAAGAGGAGGGTTGAGGGCTTGATTCTTGTTGCCCACCCTCGGTGCGGGGTTGTAAAGAATTTAAACTCAACTCTTCTCGTCTCCCGGTCTACTCCTCGCCCAACCTCAGGGCGCGCAACCTCAGAGCGTCCCTGGGGTGACCAGCCCCAGAGTGTCCCTGGAGTGCCCAACCCCAGAGTATCTCTACCCAGAGGGCGGGGATATTCGAAGTAAAATAATTTTGAGTTTAAGTTTTGGGGGGGTTAGGGTGTAGGATTATTGCGGGTTGGATTGTTGAGGGTTTTGGGGCCAGGTTTAATTTGATTTTTCGGGATTTCCGTTGCTTCTTGGGTTTTGAGGCTTGCCTTTCTAGGGCTCAAGGCGCCAGGGATCCGGGTTATGGGGGGGGCCTCCATTCTATGGGCTTGGGGTGTATAGAGTTTAGGGTTTGGGGTTTGGGGTTTAGGCGGTGTATAGGCCAAGATGCTGTTACAGGGAGCGTTGGCTTACGAGGGTGCTCAGAACGAATGAGGTTTGGGGTTTGGGTTTAGCTGCAAGGCAAGCATTGCAGAGACTTAGACAGCCGAGTCATGTACTCAGCCCTCCACATCCATCCGCGGCGCCCTAAACGTACTCTAAAATCCCTAACCCCAAAATGCTAAAACACTCAAACCCCAAAGCTCTAAAACCCGAAGCCCTAAAACCCTACACTCTACCAGCCCTTGTCAGGATTGCCGCGAAGCATTAGAGGTGCGACTCTCCTGTGCAGATCCTTTCTGGGCTTGTGTTTAGGGTTACCCTAAACCCTAAACCCTCTAACCATAAACCCTAAGACTCTCCTGGGCAGATCCCCTCAGTGGTCTTAATGCCACACACACCCTTAACATTGAGGCTTTGTTTAGGGTTTAGGGTTTGCTTGGGAGGCTTCTGGATTTGTGGGAAGCTCAAAATCCCTCTCCTAGGGTTTGCTCAAGGTTTGTCTTTTCGTGAACTTCTGGTCTGTGGGTTCAGGGTCTTGAATAGGCTTCAGACAAAGGTGTTGGACGTTCGGGCTTTTGGCCTTAACAGCTTTCGTTGTAGAGTTTAGGGTGTTCGGGCTTCTGTATTTATGGCTATAGCGTCATGGGCTTCGGGTTGTAGGCGGGCCAGTGTAAGATTTGGGAATGACAGTGTAGGGTCTAAGGGTCGGGTTTTGCCGTTCGTGTTGATAATCACGTTGAGGAGTTTGGATCGGCGATCACTAAAGCTGCCAACAGCTGTCCTGGAGCGACAAAGATTCTCAGCCTCGACTATCACAACGTGTGTGACAGGAATCGGGACTCGTTCCTGCGAACACTTCGCTGGCTGAAGGAGAACCGCGAATACTTGTTTGTCGTGTGCTCTAAGTGCTCTACCGTTGACCTCATTACAGCTGCTTGCAAGTACTTGACGTCCTGCTGCAAAGAGGTGTCTTTCCATCGCTCCATCCCAGCGTATTCTCAGCCCGAGGACAACAAGAGCGACAATTTTTGGGAGGCATTGCAGCGCTCGTGCTTGGCCGGTAGTGACCTCGTTCACATCGACGATAAGGGTCTTTTAAACCCTGAGCCCCACATCCTAAGCCCTTGGGGGGGCTCGAGGGCATTAGGCTCCTAAGCCCTAAACTCGAAAACCTTAAACCCTGAAACCCTCAGACCCTAAAACCCTAAACCCGAAACCCCAAACCCCAATCCCAGTCGAAAGACCCGGGGGCGTCTCCGAACTTTGCACGTCAGGCCCTGGAAGCCAACGAGTGGCACCGGCTTCTGGCGCACCAGTGGCAAAGACTTGGTAGCCCAGTGGTAGGGTTTAGGGTTTAGGGTTTAGGGTTTAGGGTTTAGGGTTTAGGGTTTAGGGTTTAGGGTTTAGGGTTTAGGGTTTAGGTTTTGGGGCCGGTTTGGGGTTTAGGGTTTAGGGTTTAGGGTTTAGGGTTTAGGGTTTAGGGTTTAGGGTTTAGGGTTCTAGGTTCTAGGGTTTAGGGTTTAGGGTCTAGGGTGTAGACTCCATAAACCCTAGAAAGCCCCTAAACCCTATTAACCCTGTTAACCCTACAAACCCTACAAACCACCATAAACCCCAAAAACCCTTTAAACCCATAACCCTATAAACCCTATAGCCTATGAGCTCTATAAAACCTACAAATCCTATAAACTCTAAAAGCCCTCTAAACCCTGCAATCCCTGTAAGCTCTATAAACCTCAAAAAACCCGAAAAGAATCTAAAAGACCCTAACAACCCTAAACCATAAACACCTTAAAGCCTAAAAGCCCTATAAGACCCTGAATTCTGACGGTTTTGGGGGCGTTGGATAAGCTTCCCAGGCACTGGCCGATCTCTCGGACGGCAAGCTGCTCGCCTGCCTTTGTTCTAAGTCGCCATAGGCCCCCCCCCCCCCCCCGGTTTTGGTTGAGGCTTTAGGGTTTAGGGTTCCCCCCCCCCCCAACAAACACAGTTGTAAGTAGGTACCTTTTGCCTGTATTCAAAGTTCATTGGGGTATAGGGTTTGGGGTTTCATGTTGAGATGTTGCCCCTTATACTAGCAGTCCCTAATGGGGATTATACTAGGGGGGGGGTACTATACTCCCTATTGAGGACTGTTAGTCTTAGGCAGAACATCCCAATTTTCGTGTACGAACAAGGACCCACCCACGGAACGTCAAGCCCCGAGAGCCGCGGCTGCGCGCGGAGCTGGGAAGATACGGTTTGGCAGGCTCCTTCCTGAACGCTCCAACGCCAGAAGTGATATAAACCCTAAACCCTAAACCCTAAACCCTAAGCTCTAAACCCTAAACCCTAAACCCTAAACCCTAAACCCTAAACCCTAAACCCTAAACCCTAAGCCCTAAACCCTAAACCCTAAACCCTAAACCCTAAACCCTAGCCTCATGCTCCTGCGGAACAGAGAGTGGACAACCGCAGCGCAGCCGAGGCTCTTCGAGCATAGCGATGCCCGAGGCTTAAACACCGTTTTTGCCTTAGGGTTTAGGGTTTAACCCTTAAACCTAACTTAGGGTTTAGGGTTTAGGGTTTAGGGTTTAGGGTTTAGGGTTTAGGGTTTAGGGTTTAGGGTTTAGGGTTAGGGTTTAGGATAGCTCTATGCGGTTTTGGGGGGTTTGAGGTTCGTTTAGGGTTGTTGAGGGTTCAGGGTTTTTAGGTGCAGGGGCTTTCGGGTTGAAACTGGGGTGTCCGAAGCCTCAGGGTCCGATGTATCCAGTGGGGCAATTCTGGGGGAGATTGAGCTATTTTTTATTAAAGGGCAAACCCGAATCCTTACTAAACGCTAAACCCAGATTTTTGGAAGCGAGCTTGTTAAAGGGAAATTTGGTGATTGTGGTGATTTTACCTCATTTTTTGGAATACCCCCGCCCCCTCCCCCCCCCCTCCATTTCAGTCGTAAGACCAGGATGGCAAATGGCGACCGTCGCGTGGGATCGAAGCGAGTCTCCGTACTGCGCTCGTAAGGGTTTAGGGTTTAGGGTTTAGGGTTTAGGGTCCTTTTGAGAGATCTGCAAAGGTCAGATTCTTCCGCTGGCGCGGCTACCTGTGCAGGTACATTGCGCAGACCTCAGTGCTCTTCAAGGGATCCAGCGGGAAGGTTGCCTTATCGGTTCTGGGAAAGGGAACTGAAGCTACATCCCCTTGGGAATCTTTTTGTTCATATAAAACCGAAGAGGATATTAATAGTATTATTGTTATTAAGGTTCTAAGGGGAGGCATTTCTTCCCCCTTTTATAAAACGCCACCCTAATTGTAAAAACACTTTCCGGAAAATCCTGCCGAAACCGACCCCGCCTTTAAACCCCATTCCGAATTAGGGGGTGGGTTCAGGGCTCCCAAAACCCGCAAGCCAACCAACATCCTGAAGCTCCCTTGCCTCCCTTCCCAGCCTAGACCCTAAACCCTTTTTACCCCAAACATGACATTTGGATAAAAACCTCCGCCTCATCATAAAAACACATTTCAAGTTTCTATTGGGTGGGGGGGGGGGGCCGTTTAATACTAGGGGGAAGGGATTCTAGGAAGGAGGAGTTCAGGCGCGAATACTTCAACTAAGAACAAGGGTGTGGGTGCACCTGCATGAAATATGGGGGGAAACTGACCACCCCCCCGTCCCGGTCCCTTGCAAAATGTTTATCAACTCTCAAGCCCCAAGTCTCTATAAAGACCTAAACCCTAAATTCCTTGCACCCGAAACTCTAAGCCTTCAACCCTAAACACAAAACCCTAAACCCTAACCCCTAAACCCTAAGGGTTAAACCCTAAACCCTAAACCCTAAACCCTAAACCCTAAACCCTAAACCCTAAACCCTAAACCCTAAACCCTAAACCCTAAACCCTAAACCCTACGCTTCAGGCCCCCAGCTGCTTGCCAGCTGCCGACTCCGCACCCCCGGTACTCGCCATCCACGGCTTCGCGGCCTCGTGCACACAGCACCTTGGCTTAGGGTTTAGGGTTTGGGGTTTGGGGTTTGGGGTTTAGGGTTTAGGGTTTAGGGATTAGGGTTTAGGGTTCTCGAAAACCCCCTATGAACCCCAAAGTTTTCGAGGCTCCTGACCCAACTAATCTACCAAGAACTTTGAGAAGTTAGGGTTTAGGGTTTAGGGCTCAGGGCCACAAACTTCTACTGTAAGTTGGAGCCAGCTGCTTCAGTTCAGGTTTGCACCGCTGGCAGCGGCTCTCGCCGAAGGCGACACGGAGCGCCCGATTCCACTCTACGCGCTGGACATGATAGGTCGGGCTAGGGTTTAGGGTTTAGGGTTTAGGTTTTAGGGTTTAGGGTTTAGGGCTTAGGGCTTAGGGGTTTGGGGTTTGGGCTTATAGGGTTTAGGGTCCTTTGGTCATTTGGGTGCCGTACTAAAGTGGAGTCCTGGTCTAAGAAGGGGGTTGGATGATCCAAGTTGGGGACCCCAAGCAGCCCGAGCCCCATTTGCAGATGCAGGGCAAGTAAGTAAAAGTGCCGACTTGCTACATACTCACTAGCGTCACCAGAAACATCTTGCTGAGAAGCTCCCTAAACGCTAAACCCTAAACCCTGCTGGTAAGCCTGCATGCATGCTGCCATGGGCAGCTCCCCTTAGTCAAAGGTTCAGGATGTTCAGGGTTTAGAGTCTAGGGCCAGGGTCTCTGACCCTAAACCCCACACCCCAAACCACAAACCCCAAAACCCCAAAAATCAAGGGTTTAGAGTTTAGGGCTTAGGGCCCCTAGGCCTAAACCCTAAAGCCCAAAAGAGTCTAGAGCAGGCTTTGGACACGCCGAGAAGCCTCCGCTGTCCATCACGCAGTATGTGCCTTGGATTAGTCCACCCTGGGGGGGGGGACCAAGTGAACGCTAAAAGGGTTTAGGGCTTAGGATTTCGGGTTTCGGATCAGGGTTTAGGGTTTAGGATTAGGGTTTAGAGTGTAGGGTTCATAAGCCCTAGTCGAGCTGATAGTCGTATGGGGTATACGATCCCAATTTTAGGATTCACTTGGTCCCCCAAAGGACTCCTGGAGGCCCTGAACCCGGGTTTAGGGTTTAGGGTTTAGGGTTTAGGGTTTAGGGTTTAGGGTTTAGGGTTTAGGGTTTAGGTTTAGGGTTTAGGGTTTAGGGTCACAAGCCCCAAGGCTCTTCTGGGTTCCAGGGTTTCTATATCCCCCTTGGGAATTATTCAATTATTTTGTATTTCTGTTTCTATAAAACCGAAGAGGAGATTAAAAGTATTGTTTTTATTCAGGTTCTAAGGGGAGTGTAGGTTTAGGGCTGGGATTGCCGGATTCGGTTTGGAGACCGGGTGAGACTTGCGGGCTTCGAAGCTTCAGGGTTTTAGATCAAGCTTCCAAATTTGAATCCGAGGGCTCTGCAAGGACGAGCGCGAGCGAGCAAGAGTAACTCTGATACGCCAAGGGACGTGTTGAATTTCCTCCACAAACCCTAAACCCTAAACCCTAAACCCCTAAACCCCCTAAACCCCTAAACCCTAAGCCCTAAAGCCCTAAACACTAAAGGGGCTGCAAAAGGCTGGGCGGCTGGAAGGCACCCCTAGAGCCAAGAGCAAAACCAACCCAAAAGCCTAGAGAAGCCTTGACAACCCTCAGGCCAGCGTAGTCCCTGCGTGGTCTGCGTAGGTTTAGGGGTTAGGGTTTAGGGTTTGGGGCTTGGGGTTTAGGGTATAGGGTTTGGGGTTTAGGGTTTAGGGTTTAGGGTCTGAAATCGTGGCAAAAGCCCCACGACATACCGGCCCTGGGTAAAGGAGCATCGAGGCGCTTCAACTCCTCATAAGAAGCAGGGCTTCGCGCCTGCTGTTCAGTGCTTAAGGCTTCGGCATTTAGGGTTTAGGCTTCGAATCCATCGTGACATGCCCCTGCGAAAGACGGTCAACATTAGGCCGGATATTGTGTAAACCCTAAACCCCTAAACCCTAAACCCTAAACCCTAAACCCTAAACCCTAAACCCTAAACCCTAAACCCTAAACCCTAAACCCTAAACCCTAAACCCTAAACCCTAAACCCTAAACCCTAAACCCTAAACCCTAAACCCTAAACCCTAAACCCTAAACCCTAAACCCTAAACCCTAAACCCTAAACCCCATACCTAGCATTCAGGTCTGGGAGCAGTGCGTGAAGGACTTCCTTCTCTCTGTTGTGGCAGCGCCAGCGGTCCTCATGGGCAATTCCATTGGAGGTGGGAGGGGCATTGTGAGGGGCTTCGTTGGGCCAGGGCCTGATTTGTGGTTGAGCCCCCTACAAAGTAAATCAGAACCCCTAAACTCAGAGACCCTAAAACCTCAAGTCTTGAACCCCTCTAACCTTATCAGCCACCCCCAAAAATCCCTGAAGGTTCAGCCCTAATCCCTTGAAACCCTAGAAGCCCTTAAACTCCAAAACCTGGAAAACAAAAAAGAAACGAAAACCCTAACCCGAAACCCGCCAGCCCTACGCCCGGAAACTCTGAGGTTACATGGCCCAGTCCGCGGCCGCATTCTTGGGCCTTTTGGCTGAAGGGTTTTTATGGGGCTTAGGGCGGCCTAAGGCTATGATCCCCTCCCCCCTCCGATTACTTTGGGTAACTACATGTAGGGGCCCCCTTGTTATAAACAGGGTTCTAAGTTCTAAGGGCCCTTAAGTGGGTTATAAGTCCTACTATTCAGGTTATCAGTCCCTTCTTTAAAGTTAGTCTAGTAGGGCGGCCCCTATTTGTAGGATTTAGGACTTTCTGGGCGGATCGTGGGGCTTAGGAAGTGGTTATAAAGAAGAGCGGTCAAGCCATGATCAGTTCTAGGGGTTGAAAACCCTAAACCCTAAACCCTAAACCCTAAACCCTAAACCCTAAACCCTAAACCCTAAACCCTCAAGACAAAATAAATAGAAATTGTATGTGGTATCAGTCTGAATTTTCCAATATATATGTCTAAACAGCTGATAAAAAGAGTTTAAGTAAACTAATCCAGAGCGGGAGGCTAAATGCTCAATTTACTTAAACCTCTGGGGCCTTCCCGCGTCCTGGCAAACCAAAGCCCAAATCGCTTCCCGAAGCCCCCTCCCAAAGCCCAAAATTGCCTCCCCAAGCCCAAAATTGGCTTCCTGGAACTTAAAATTCGCTTTCAGGGCCCAAAATTTGCTCCAAAGCCCAAAATTGGCACCCCAAAACACAAAAAAACCCAAATTGGCTCTGCAAGCCCAAAATTGGCTCCCAGAAGCCCAAAATCAGCCCCCAAACCCACAAATTGGCTCCCCAAACCCAAAATTGGCTTCCGGAGCCCAAAATTGGCTCCTAGACCCCAAAATTGGCTCACACCCCAAAATTGGCTCCAAAGCCCAAATTTAGCCCAACATTGGCCAAAAAAGCCCAAAATTTGCTCCTTGAAGGCTGAAATGGGTTCAAGCCCAAAATTGGCCCCCCAAAATTGGCTTCCGGGCTCTCAGAGCCGCCAAAACCCAAAAACCAAAAAACCAAAATTGGCTTCCGGAGCCGCCGAAAATTAAAGGCCAAAATTGGCTCCAAATTGAAGATATCCAAATATAATCTGAGATATTCAAAGATTCATTGAATGTTTACAAAATCTTAAATTCGTGAAAATCCCAATTGGAATTCTCTATAACTTTCAGAATTCTATCCATCATAGTTTTTTCTGAGTTTCAAAGTAAATATCCCATTGAAAACCTCAAAATAATATGAAAATTTCCAATTACATTCTGAGGAATCCAAAGATTCATTGAATCCTTGTAAAACCTTAAATTCACGAATATTTCTTTTGGAATTCTCTATAATTTTCAGAATTCTATCCATAATATCTTTTTTGATATTCAAATTAAATATCCCATGGAAATCCTCAAAATATTTTGAAATGATTCAGAATCAAAAGAATTCTATCCATAATAATAAATTTTGGTTTTCAAATTAGATGTCCCATTACCAGAAATTGCTAAAACATCCCCCAAAACCGTTCTCCCGTCCCGTCGTATCATCTGCCGTCCAACCCCCCCCCCCCCCCCCCCACGCCGACCCTAAAACCTAATATCAGAAAACAAAACGTTTCGCACAAAACTTCGCTCAAACTTTCGCTCAAAACTTTCGCTCAAAACTTTCGCTCAAAAAACGTTATTGGGACCCAAACCCTATAAATTTCTATTAACCCTAAACCCTACCCTAAACCTTGAAGGCTCCGGTTTCGCTGAAAGCTCTGAATCCTGTGTCTCTCTACTGAAAGGCAAGGGCTGACTTCATCAACGAAACATTTAGGGTTTAGGGTTTAGGGTTTAGGGTTTAGGGTTTTATTGAACCCCAATCGCCCTAGAACCCCGAGGCTTCCTCCCGGCGAAGGTTGTTTTGCTCGCTAAGGACCTTAAGCCCTAAACCCTAACCCTCAACCAACAACACACCCAAAGCCCGAACTCTAAATTAACCAGAGGAATCTCACTTGCAACAGAACAGTAGTAGGTTCGCCCACCCCTGTCGTAACCCCGTGCTCCATTTAAATACGAACCAACTAACCCTAAACCCTTGACCCCCCAAAACTACACCCAAAACCCTCAGCCCTAAAACCTAAACCACCAAAAAAGCCCTAAACCCTAAGCCCCCCAAAACCCTAAACCCCCTGCAAAGTCCAACCCCCCCCCCCCCAAAGCCTGAGACCCAAGACAACGCCTTCCCTCACCTCTCATGGGTTTCCCTTACGACCCCCCCTCTTTACTACCCCACCCCTAGGTTCCCCCCTAAATTACGGCTATTTAGGGATAAGATGAGGCCTACCCCCCCCCTAGGTCCCCCCCCCCCCATAATTAAGGCTATTTAAGGATAGTTAGGGGCCAATCAAGGCTATGTGAAGGGGGGAACCCAGTGGAGGTAGTGGCCCTAAACCCTAAACTCTAAGGTCCGAGTGTGTGCCGCGGGCTCATCCTTCTCAACTCGGCAGGCCCCTTGCTTTCGATGGAGGCGCCCGGTTTAGGGTTTAGGGTTAAGGGTTAAGGGTTTAGGGTTTAGGGTTAAGGGTTTAGTAAAGTTTAGGGTTTAGGGTTGAGTGTCATGGGCATTTTGGAAATCCATTCAGACCTCGAGGTTCATACAGGATAAGCGTACCCTCTGAAGCATTCGCCCGCGGGTTGTATGGGGTCCAAAAGAGGTGTATATCAGGCTTCTGCATGAAGGGCCCATAGGAAGGGCCATTGTAACTACCCGAAGAGGGTTCAGGGTTTTATGGGGGACTTGGGAGTAGGGTTGGGATGGAGAGCTGAAGGGGTGTACGAAGTAGGACGTCCCTTAGGTCTCGACAGGGTCAGGGCCTGTTGATCGTTTGTCAAAGGTTGGAGCTTTCGCTTTTAATGCCGCACCCTCTGCAATCCGTTCCCCTCGAGCAGTCAGCAGAAGGGCAGCGTGCACACTTCTTTTAAATGCACCCTATACATATTTTGAATGGCTTTAAAGGGCAATCCAGAGTTTGGGGCTTAGGAAGCTTCAAGCCAGGACTACCAGACACTGCTGCGCAGCAGTGGCGGCACTGTGCTGGAGCGCATGCGCGAAGGCAACGTGGATCTAGAATCGAGACCCCGGAAATTGGAAAGCCCAAACTTTTAAAGGCTTAAACACAAAATTAAAAAACCCAAGCTTTTTGGTTCAAAGAACGCTGTCAAGTTTGCTTCACTTTCACCACACTGAGCCAGTGCCAGCCTCTTTTCGTGAATCCACTGTCGGATTTGCCTGTGGCATGTTCAGCGCCTTGAAATCTTTTCAAGGTGCTTGGTTCGCTTACGGAACAAGTGTCCGGGCGATGTGTGCGACATAAAAAAAGACGAAGACTCCCGTGAACACAGCAGGATTGATCTTACCCGTTTAAACTCTACCCTTGGGCCCCTGAGGGTTTAGGGTTAGGGTTTAGGGTTTAGGGTTAGGGTTTAGGGTTTTATTGGGGGGGGGCTTCCGAAGAGCTAGTTAGGGCCTTTTAAAGCCTAGTTGGGTCCTCCAAAGCCCTCCAACATTAGTTCAGGCTTGGAGAACTTAGTTGGGGCTTATAGCATCAGCTAGACCCCCCAATATCACCAGTCGAACCGTAGCTTATTGCTTTGGATAGGGGCTTGCTGATGTTTGTTTGCATGTGCAACTCTCTTTTGGTTTTAACTTGTTGCTGCTTCCCGTCATTTGTTTTGGTCAACTGACCTCCTTTGGCATGGTTTGTTGTGACACTGCTGTCGGTGTCCGTCGTGGTTGTACCTGTTCTGATTTCGGTACTTTAGTTTCAACACAGCCATGGAGCGGGCTGACCGGCTGCGCTTCGTTTATCTGCCGAATGCAATCTTGGATGATGTGTTTGCGTAATGCCGGCGAGGAGCTTCGCGTCCGCAAGAGAGCAGCAAGCCCGAAAACCCTCCGATCCGAGTGCTAGACTTGAACCCCTAAACCCCAAACCCCTAACCCTAAACCCTATATCGCAGCTCTGGACACTAGAAGCACTCAGCCCAGATGATCCCTGCCTAAACCCTCATTTTTGTCGGGAGGCTATGGAAGTGATGCGAACCTTCCCGACTACGCCCCGCCACCACAGTGGCTGGGGCGGCAGACTCTGAGCCTTTGTGCCTGTTGGCAGGTTAGGGTGACAGAGGAACCTAAGACCCTAACCCTAAACCCTAAACCCTAAACCCTAAACCCTAAACCCCAAACCCTAAACCCTAAACCCTAAACCCTAAACCCTAAACCTGAATAGCTTCTGTCACAATATGCCCTCGGATCACCCCTGGCAGTTGACCGGCCAAAGGTCCAAAACTTCGAAATGAGGCCCTAGCCCTATCCCTGAGAGCCGTGCAGAACCTGAAGATCTGAACCGGGTTTAGGGTTTAGGGTTTCGGGTTTAGGGTTAGGGCGTCTGAAGCCCTGTGCAAGCTAAACCTTACACCATCTTCAATCCCATCATTCCTAAACCTCGAGCCATCTTCGATAAACCCCTCAACGGCGGCTTCTCTAAGTTAGGGTCCCTGTGGGGGTCCTTGTTATGAAGGTGCCGTATTGTACAGAGGACCCTGCACCCTAAACCCCAAACCCCAAACCCCAAACCCCAAACCCCAAACCCCCAAACCCTAAACGCTAAACCCTCCAAAATTGATCCTAATTCAGGGAACTACCACAAATGTGCTCAGGTGGTTGGTCGACTTTGGGGCTTGGGTGCTCCTGCGGGGCTTGCACCTCCGCCGCATTGGGGTTCCTGGGGTTGCGGGTTTAGGGTTTTAGGGTTTAGGGTTTAGGGTTGAGGGTTTAGGGTTCAGGGTGGTTGTTGTTTAGGGTTCAGGCTTTCGAGGGTTGGCGCCCCATTTGTTCAGGCCAGGAGCTTTCCGTCCATCGACTGAGGGGGTCGGAGTCGAAGCCGACTTACCAAGCCTTGCCCACCCGGAATAGGGAAACCCTAAACCACCCTATCCAGAGCTGAAGGTGTAAGGAAGCCGAAATCCCGCGAGATCCAGGGCTAAATGTATTTGAGAAGGGCTCAAGGTTTCGGGCTTTGTTCCTTCCCGTGGACTTGAGGCTTTAGGGTTCAGGGTTTAGGGCCCAAACCCAAGTCAGAGGTTGCGGCGAAGCCGCTGGGGCTGGGACAAATTCCGTTCCGAATTGCTGACAGCAAGCAGGTGCGGCATTTGTGCCCGTAGCAAGTCCATATGAGATTTCATCGCAGACGAGCTGAGACCGTCTTCGAGGTCGAAGCGCGTTCGGCACATTTTGCAGTACATGTGTCTGTATGTATACAGATATATATATATATATATGGTCGCCCCCCCCCAATGGACCTATGTATATGTATGTAACACGGCGAGGGTTCATCAACCTGAGCCGAGGACCCGTGCTTTTGGTTTAGGACCCCCGGCAACCAGAAAAGCCCTCTACACCTTGATTCCTAAGCCCAAAACCCTAAACCTGACCCTTCAACCCTAAACCCTAAACACACCTCGGGGGGGGCCTTGGGTGGGAGTGGTGTTGCAGATCTTACGACCGAATTTCATCCCAAAGCTCAAGACCGAAATTAGAGTTGAGGGCTTAGGGCTCAGGACTATGGCTGAGGGTGTAGGGTTGTTAAGGTTTGTTCTTCCTGAAGGTTTAGGGGTTTGAGAGTTTCGGGCGTTTAGGGTTATTAGGATCAGATAGTTCTGATTCTCTGGTTCTTAAGGGAAAGGGGTTCAAGGGGATGTATGTAACCCAAGGTTCCCGAATACCCCCTCCGACTCCCTAAGGTTCCCTAAGCTTCCCTAAGGTTCCCTGGATACCTACCCACCCATGAACACCCTCAGCCCTAAACCCTAAACCCTAAACCCTAAACCCTCTAGACCCTATACTTCTGAGGCAGCCGAACATCGGCGGCATACTCAAGCAGCCGGACGCAAGTTCGGGGGGTTGAGGGCTTGGCGCCGTGAGGGCTTAGGGGTTCTTGGGGTCTGGGTCCGGGCCGAAGCCCTAAACCCTGCACCCTAAATGTTAAACCCTGAAACCCCAAACCCTAAACCCTAAACCTGTGAAAGGACGAAAACCTAAACCTTAAGCCTTCAAACTTTAAATCCGCCCAGCTCTTGTTGTTGAACTTTTTTTCAAAACCGTCTCAGCATCTTGAAGCTTGAAACTTGGGATGTTACCCTTTATAGTACCAGTCCTTAATAGGGATTATAGTACCCCTAAACCCTAAACCGTGATCCCAATGAAGGACTGTTAGCAACTTGAAAGCTTGAAACCTCCCCTTCCAACCTTTGAACCTTGAAGCCTTCTCGACCCACGACGAACCTGCACCATGCACGCTGGGCCTCTCCAAATTACCCGTTTGTTCGGTCCTCGTGTCCCTCCAACATGCGCTGTATAGATACAATGACTATATAAAGAATCATAATCATATATATATGTATATATGTATAGCATATATATATATATATATAAATATAAATATATATATATATATATTCATATACATATATATATATATTATCCCTCCATCTCCTCTCGAAGCGTTCCTATGTTCCTCCCAATTAAGGCTCAGGCCTTGTGACCTTAGAGCTGAGGGAGTTCAGGAAGAAGTAGTTATGCTAACCATGAATCTAGTCTGTTCTAAAAGGGTCTACATTGGGAATCACCCTCTGAAGTTTACAACCGCACGCCCTTCCGATCCTCAACTTGATGCCCTCCCTATGACCCCAAGCCCTCAGCCACAACCTTAAACTAAGTCCTGTCAAGGTTAAGCCCTTAATATCCCTCAACACTAAACCCTAAACCGCCCGGCCCTAAACGTTAAAGAGCTTGCCCCCCTAAGCCCTCCCCCCCCCCCAAGCTCCCCTCGCCCGCCCAAGGAGCCTCTATCCGAGCAACACGGAACCAACGGCAGAGTTGGCAGCAGAGATCTTCCGTGACTCGCAGGCACCCCGAGGGTTCCAGATCGGGGTTTAGGGTTTGGGGTTTGGGGTTTGGGGTTTGCGGTTTAGGGTTAAGGGTTTAGTTTAGGGTTAGAGTTCAGGGTTGGAACCCTTCATAGCCCATGGGCCCATATCCTGCTGGATCCTCAGTTCGAGAGCCTCTCATGCAAAGGCCTTGCCTTGCATGGACCCTGAGGACACTCAGGGGTTAGGAACCCTTAGGGTTTGGGGTTTAGGGTTTAGGGTTGAGGGTGAGGGCCTTGAGGGCCTTGAGGGCCTTGAGGGCCTTGAGGGTTGAGCGTTGAGGGTTGAGGGTTGATTTAGGGCTCGCCGGAAATTGGGGCCTATGGAGGCTTAGGGCTCAGGGTTTTCTAGAGCTTCTAGGGGCTGTATCGGGTTTACAGGGCTTCATAGGGTTTACAGGTTGGGATGTTCGGTCCTTAGTAGGGTTTTTCCCCTTTTAGAACCCGAATAAAGGACTGTCAGTATAAGGGGCAACACCCCAGTTTACAGGGTTTGTGGGGTTTTCAGGGTTTTGTAGGGTTCAGAGGGTGATAGGGTTTAGAGGGGTTTTATAGGGTTTATAGGGTGTTATAGGGTTTGCAGAGGGTTTTCAGGGTTTCACAGGGTTCGTAGGGTTTAGAGGTGCTTTAAAGGGCTTCGGACGCAGGACCCGTTTGCCAGCAACGTGATCGGCTGCTTCAGCCGCCTTGGGCCCAATCGTCCCGCCAATGCGCCTCACCAGCACCGGGATGTGGAAATCCGAGAGTCCTGAAGCCTAAACCCCCTAAACCCTAAACCCTAAACCCCCTCAACCCCTACGCCCCTAACTCCCCCCCCCCCTTGAA
>CAJNDS010002822.1:0-268155 GCA_905221605.1 Symbiodinium natans | reverse complement strand
GACAAAACCCAAAACCCCCCAAAATCCCAACCTTTCAGCCCCAACCCCTCAACCACCTCAACCACATCCCCGCAACCCCAGCCCCTCAACACCCCAAGGCCACCCACCCCCCGTCACACCCGACCATTACAACAAAAACAAGAAACAAACCCCCCAAAATACGACAAAACTCCGGACACAAACCCTATACAATTTCTATTCAACCCCAAAACCCTAAACCGTAAAACCCTTAAACCCTGAACCCGGGGGATCCCGAAGATTCCCGGAATTTTCGGGTCCGGGGGATTCCCAAAATTCTTAGGTTTTTTAGAGAGTAATCCTGAAAATTCCGGGAATTTGCCGGATCTCCCCTGTAAGGCCCTCCGCAAGCAACCAAATTGACCGGAAGAGGGCAAGGCATCCGACAGGGCAGCCGCAAAGCGAAAAGAGGGATCGAGGCCGTAGCCTTTTGTTGATATATATATATATAATATTAAAGATCTGCCAAGATTACGTACTTCATATCTAGCCGACTCGAGAGATATTAATTTATCTTTCTATCATCAATAATATTTTCGAATTTCTCCCCAGATGATGAAGATAATAATATATCTTCATTTAAATCATCTATTTCAGAACTGAGGTATTACATGAAATGGGGTATTTAATCGATCATGTCATCTATGTATGGGGAGGTGTTTGGGCGTAGAAAACCTTTCTCATCGCATGAATCTCTCTCTATTGAAGATTTCATATTTAATTGGTATTCTTGGGAATATAAAATTCTTGTGTCGATAAGACGTTTAATCATTTATCCATATTCTCTCAATATTGAAACGATCCGATCTTCCAAGAAGATGGATGATTCTGGGTCGTGGAACGAAGAAGAATATCAACTGTCCTGCAGCGTTGGAATACAAAAAGTCATGAATAGGAGAAGGAGCATGGTGCAACCACGCATTTGCCCCGCGCAGCAACTGACCGAAGAAGAACTTGGACACTCTAAGTACTACCATCGAACAAGGTCTGAAAAACCGCATTATGGATACGATCCAAGATCATAGATTACGCAGTACCCCTTTCCGATACTAAGCGGTTCAAAGTTATATCTAAGTATGAAAATCCCCCAAAGAATTTCACAAACCCAAGTTCAACCTGGTTAGCGCATTGGCGCACAAAGCTTGACGAAATTGATGAGAATGTACATCCTACTCTACTCTACTGTATTCTATTCTTCAATCACAAGTTTACCGACTCTAACCCTAAACCGTAGCCCCCAACCAGGCTTGCATGGCCCGTGTGCATGGTTCGGGATTGGGTTTAGGGACTTGGGGGTTCAGTATCTGGGTTTTACTTGGGGTCGGGACAATTTGTAAGACTTATCCCTGCACGGGCGATGATGTCAACCGGGCTTGCTGTTGCAGCATGTCAGGGCGCATGGCTTCGTCGCCTGAGGCTATCTCCAGCGGCTGATGGGTGGCTCCGGCTGATTGAGACTCCGGGGCATCTGCCCTTGCTGCATCAATGCTTGCCTTGTGCATGTCATGGTCAGTGGTGTTCTCCGTGGTACGCTGTGTGAGCCTGTGTCAAACCTGAAACCCAATCCGGTGGTGGAATGGATGCCTACGAACAGGGCTTTAATGGGCTTCTACAGAAAATGCGCAGTTCGAGGTTTTTGGCCAGCCTTTTTCCGATTCGCGATCCAGGCGGTGCTCAGCTGGCTTCACCCCAGAGCCCGGCAGGACCTCTACCAGGCACCGGACCACGAACACTCAATTCGAGTCCGCGGCTTCGAAGTTCGCTTTTGCAGGGATACTTTCAGCACCCTGCAAGCCGGCAGCTGAGCTTCGCTGCCAGGAATCTGTGTATCTCTTCAGGAAGGCCTCGGGCGGAGCTTTTAAAGGAGGGTGCCCTAAACCCTAAACCCTAAAAGAACCCTAAACCCTAAACCCTCAAGACAAAATAAATAGAAATTGTATGTGGTATTATTCTGAACTTCCTAAACAGCTGACAAGCCGAGTTTAAGTCTGAGACCAATCATTTTCCTTGAACCTCTGGCCTCCCATCCCCTCGCCCCTCCCTCCCCCTCCCACCCCCCCCCCCCCTCTTCTCCCCTCCCTCTCCCCCTCCTCCCCCCCCCTCCCCTCCCCTCCCAAACAGTTTCTATAAACCCCTAACCCCTAAACCCTAACCCCAACCCCTAAACCCTGAACCCTAAAACCTAAACCCTAAAACCTATCCAAAAATAAGGTTCTGGCTCAAGGGGGGTTGCACAAACAAGCTCACGGAAATTCGCTCCGGAATTCTTGTGTTGAACTCGTCACATCTGGCCATGGTCTAGTCCGCGGGTACTTCTAACCTACATACCACTCATACAAGCTGTGTGCGTGTGCTGTCGCGGACGATGTCATGCCAAGAGTCTGCCCATGGGCGTTCCAGCAGATCCCCTACACCAATGGCGATGGCGACGACTCCAAAATGCAGCGTGCACCTTACGGCACGGGATGGGGGGTGCGGGTGGAACTTCCTGAGTCCGCTGTGCGTCCAAGTTGCATGTCTGTGCCCCAAGGGATGATGTGCGCCAAAGGGTTTGCAAGCAAGTACACCAGCAAGGTGTACTCGCCAAGCACTTGAAGGACCCCTGAAGGGCGCATCATGACAGGCAGCTGTCAGTGTCAAACAGAGGACTTCAGCTCCCACGGGGACTAAGACCGAACTCAAGATCAAGTTAGGACAAGAGTCGATGGCTGACGATGCTGTTCAAGATGGACCGGTGACCTGAAACATTCTCCAAATCCAGCTCAAATCTGCTAATTTACTGCTGGCATTCGGCACGGCTCTATCAAAACATTTTCGCTTCTCATGCATGTCGCCTCGATGCTTGCACTATCAGGTGCTTGACAACACCTCTCGGCGACTCCTTGCAAGTGCGCGGCCCATCGTTGATGCGAGGACCCAAACGGCTATCGGCGCCTGAAATCGAAAACACAGCTGGCACTGCACTCACCCCTAAACCCTAAACCCTAAACCCTAAACCCTAAACCCTAAACCCTAAACCCTAAACCCTAAACCCTAAAACCCCTAAACCCTGTCCACGAACGCAAGCAGCGAAAGGAGGCGGAAATGAGAGCCGAGAGGCGAAGCAGCCGCTCCAGTACACGGGTTGCCATTGAGGCACCCATCCATCCCAGAAGGCAGTAAGAAGGACTGTGGCAAGCCTAGGCATCTCAGAGGACATGCAGGACCTTTCGAAAGTCAACTCTTACACGTAAGGGTTTGGGCCCCCTTATGCTAAGAGTCCTTCATAGGGATAAGTATAATAGGGGAATACCATAATCCTTCCTAAGGACTGCTCGGATACGGGGGAACATCCCAGCTTACGCCCATCTCGCGAACTGGATTGGGACATGCCGTTGCGCTTGGCGAGGCTCTGGTCTGTAGCTTCGGTTCCGGTTGTTCACGGCGGGGTTTAGGGTTTAGGGTTTCATAAGACGGAATGTCGGAGTCCGAGCCAATTGTTTTCAGCCCACCCCTGCCCTAACCGGAGAAACAAGAAAGCAACAAACAGCAACCTAAACAGAAAATATCATAAGAGAATTCGCAAAACACGAACCCCTTTTCACAGGAAGGAAGAAAGGAATCACCGTCAGACCCAGTCAAACCCTAAAACATCATGGCCCCTCGACCCCCAACCTCAAACGCTTAAGCTTCCCAACTTCTCAAAAGTGCGAGCCCAGGAGCAGGGTGAGGTCACAGCACAGGGGCCACAGCACAGCAAGGCCGGTGGAAGCTGTTGGCAACATCCGGGCTACCTGACCGTTCCACGAACCCTAAACCCTGAACCCTAAACCCCAAACCCCTTTTTACAGCAACCTTCAAACCTGAATACGGAAAAACCCTAACTCCCTCTTTGGAGCCATGCTGATGCATGCTGCCACTGCGGCGCCCCTTATGTGTTTGGGAGGGGGGGTGACCTTTTTGCAGCTTGGGATGGCCATCCCAAGGAATCCCTGTGAAGACCTCGGGTCCCCGGCTCTTGGGGTGAAAAGCTGCAGGTACAACTCTGGGTCTCGAGGTTTCAAGGCAGGGCTTCGGGATTCGGATTCCTGGAAAGCACTGGGTTTGAGGCTTCTGCTGCATGATCTGTAAAGGCATAGCTCTTCCTGGAATGGCTACAGGGACGATCACCTCAGTCCCAGCTAACACCCAACAGTGAGGAGGCTCGTGGACTGAACAGAGGCAGATCCGTCAGCGCGGGTAACTCCAAGGTTGGGTGTTGGAGTTTAGGGTTTACGGGTTTAAGAGTTTAGGGTTTAGGGGTTTAAGGGTTCAGGGGTTAGGATTTGTGTTTGTGGTTTAGGGAAAGTGCCTCGCAGGCTCTTGGCAAGAAGAACCATAGCACGCCACCACTTCAAGGAGACAGCAACAGCAGACACAGAAGGTAAAACCGTAGCAGCGATTGGGATGTACTATAATCCCTATGAAGGACTGTTAGTAAAAGGGGGGAACATCCCAAAGTAGCGAGTCAGACCGACGCGTTCGTCGTGGCGTGTGGGCAGTGGTGGTGTTTCCCGTGCACCACCTGATGGAAACGATATATAAGACCCTAAACCCTAAACCCTAAACCCTAAACCCTAAACCCTAAACCCTAAAACCCTAAAACACAGAAGACAATGATACCGCGTCGACTGGCAGGGACAGCCGAAACGGCTGAAAAAATCACTGACCAACTGGACCCTGGAATCGACAAACTCGGAAACATAACCCATCATTGAACAACACAAGTTCACAAATGCCACGAATAGGGAGGAGTTTCCAAAATGTCAATAGCCTCAAAAGAGGAAACTTCGAAAGTTTCCGATTACGAAGGCAAAGTTATCAACAAACATTGAGCATCGTAAGATCAGGGGCTATCATTTCGAAATCTATATGTTTGGGTTTGACAAAGCTTGGGGAGAAACGTTCGAATGAATACAGCAAGTTATCATGCTCACAAATCCTTCTATTCTTGTCAAGGATTTTGGACCAAATGCGCATAGCAAGTGTTCAACCCGTGACCCCTAGCGTAGACCCCTAAATTGAATAGGAACCCCTGCGCTGCTTTTTGGCAAAACCTAGATCAGGGTCTTGGGGTGAGGATTGTGATCTTGGGTGCGTGGGTCAAGTGTCTACGACCTGGGATCCACATCGTGCTTGTCAACGTGAAATCAGCCGTCGTTGATAGTATCGACCCTTGGAAGTACAACAATACCGCGCTTGCAATTTCCAGTGCCTCCAGCGAACTTCGCTTGCTTCTGCTATATTGTGCTTCTTGTTGCTCAACTTTTTCAACTGCTTCAACTACTTCAAGATAATGAGAACAAGCAGGTCTCCTGACTCACAATATACCGGCATAACGACTTTCTCTGCAAGTTCAACGGGCAGTAAGCCTGTATTGACCCAGGCTTTGATATTATTAACGGTTTGCAAAGGCTCGTGTAAGAGCATCTGAAGGCTCAGCCTCAGTGTCTGCGTAGATGATACTTGGAACAGTGTCAAGGAAAGGTGATAGACTTCTGACTGACAAAAACAAAAAAGAACGACTTGCTCAGCTGTGGTGGACGATGTTGTAGGCGACCCGAAGATTGCGATGAAATGCTTGTTACATGGAAATACAATGACTTGCGCCCATTCTTGGACTGAACGTTCTGGCGCAGGTTGAACTTGAGCGAGGTCAGTGTCAGCACTGAACATGAACTTTTGAGCAGTGAGCAGCACTTAGACACAGGGGATAAGTAAGAAAAAATAACTCTAAAAAGAATTAATCCCTATATTGCCCTCATAAGCAAGTGGTAGACAGTGATCTCGCAAGTAACCTTTTGGGTCTCTTTTTTTGAAGTTACCGGCCTTCCTTGAACTACGTTGTCTTCTGCTAGCCTCATACCATCAGTCACCCACTCCCTAGCCCCCCAAAGCCCCCACCTCGGCTGTTCCCATCCCCAGGCAGAAGATGAAGATGTTGTGCTTCGCATCCTGAGCCGAGCTGAGACAACGGCTTGTTGCCACCCTCGGGGCTTAGGGCATGAGCTTGACAGTCAGCAGTCAAGGGGTCGGGCCCCTGGGGCCAAACGATCGGTCCGAACAGAGTGAGGACTGCTTTGAGAGACCTTCAACTTGCCGCTGTCTTGGAGGCCCTTGTTTGCATCCAGCCTTCCCTAAAAGGTGCCAGAGCACAACAGTAAGCTGTCCGAGGGTCTTGGTAGCAGTAATAAGGATCATCGGCGGTGTAACGAAAAACCTGAGAATTTGCAAGGCAGATCTCCACGCACATGATGCGTGGCACATGTGGACATCACGGAAGCACGACGAGCCTTCTTACAGCAGAGGCTGCACGAAAAACGGCTAGAAAGCCAAGGCGCGTAGCGGGACCACCTCGGATGATTGAGTGTGCCACGTGGAGGGAAGTGCCAGAGAGGCCCAACGTTTTGACAAGACTGCCCTTTCAGCTTTTGCCAACTGCATGCCTCAAAGCACCATCTGCCCAGCACGCTGCTCTTGGTTTTTGGCAGAAAGCTCTCTGTCCCTGTGTCCGTCCGCATCTTCCGTTTGTTTTCTGACTCTAGGCAGCTGCATCGGCTCCTACCTTGACGTTCCCTCGGTGCCATCTTACCATGCCAAACACCCATCCTCACCTCCGACTCGAGTATCTTGCCCACTGGAGGCTCACCTGAAACTGGCAAGCCTCACACGCAGCCTCGGCCTGTAAAACCAGAACCACAACCATATAAATACAAATCAAACAGAGACGGTTTCCGAGCCCGTCAAGCCGTCTCCCCCAACAATCGCACCCCCCACCCCCCTCTCCACTCTCGCCACCAAAGTCTCGTACTCCTCCTCCCGAGCTTCTCCCCAGCATCGTTCTGAGTCCTAAAAGAAAACGAAAAAATGTACTGAAGCCTTAGTTCCCTCGAAATTATACCCGGCCCCATGGTGCACAAAAGGAGCCCCCCCCCCCCCCCCCCAACCCCCCCCCCAGAGTGGCCCCCCAGCCCCAGATGACAGACCAGAACGAATGCAGCTAGGCACGTCTCATTGCATGTGCCGGCCGCCACCAGGAAAAACCACAGCGCCAAAGGATACATCCAGCTGGACCCATATCCTGCACATTCTTGGGGTAGCCCAGTACCCATCGTTTAATACGGGTACCCCTGTTTTTCTTTTGTGTGTGTGTGTGTGGAGTGTGTGTTTTTCTTTACACTTATAAGGGAACCTAGACCCAAATTGGGCAAAAGGGCACCACTGGGCTACCAAGCATTGGCAGGTGGGACGCTGCAGCTGGCCCTCCAGCTCATTCTCCCTCTGCTGGGTCTCCTAGTTGCCCTCCTTCCACAGTATTTCAGTTCCCTACATTTACTAAACCCTAAACCCTAAACCCTAAACCCTGAACCCTAAACCCCAAACCCCAAACCCTAACCCTAAACCCGAAACCCTAAACCTTCTTCTAGGCCAAAGCTCTCTGCCGCGCCATCAGCAGTATGCGCGACGGAAGGGGCGCCAACAGCCAGCACCTTGGAACGACGCAAACTGTTGGGAAGTCATGACAAAACGTGGTAGTAGAAGTAAATAATGATACCAATACTAGTAACAACAATAATAATCATAATCATAATAAGAATACTAATAAGAATAAGAATAATAATAGTAATCATAATAAGAGTCATCATCATCGTCATCATCATCATCATCATCGTAACAACAACATGTAAAGCAATATGCTACCACAAAACAATAATACTGACAATAATGATACTAATAATCGTAATAAAAATAACAACACTAATAATAATCATAGCAATAACGATGATGGAAAATAAAAATACTTTAAGAAGAAAATGTTATATAATGCAATAATGGAAAAGTATACCGTCACTTCAGGTGCGGCGGCAGAGTCGGTTCTACCTTGTTTTCTTTTCCGCTGCCGAGCCAAGGCGCCAAACCAAAGCGCAAACCGTCCAAGCTGGAAAGTTGGTGGAAGGCTTCGCCGCGTGCCAGCTGCACAACATCAGCACAGACTCCTGATCAGTGCGGCATCGCCCGCAACCTATGGGGAGCTGGCCCAGCAAGATGGGGTTCTGTGCTAGATTTCTTACCTAGTACTGGTCGTAGAGATGGAGCTGATGCTCAAAGGTGCCAAAAACAACTTGTACCAAACTCCTATCGCCCATGCCGACCCATCTCCTGTATGTTTCTTCCCCCCCACAAAGGCTGGCACGCATGAGTCCTCGAAATCTGCCGTCAACGGCCGACCAGATATGAGCAGAACCGAAAAGTGGATGCCTTGCTGGGTTCGGGTCTCCTAGAACATCAAACGGCCTCTCCGTGAACATCTAGCGATGGGGGGGGGTTTACGGTTTAGGGGGTTTAGGGGGTTTAGGGGGTTTAGGGGGTTTAGGGGTTTAGGGGGTTTAGGGGGTTTGGGGGGTTTCGGGGATTTAGGGGGTTTAGGGGGTTTAGGGGGTTGAGGGGGTTTAGGGGGGTTTAGGGGTTTAGGGGGTTTAGGGGTTTAGGGGGTTTAGGGTTTAGCCCTTGAAGGTTGATTTTGGCTCCAGGCACCATAGTACAATGGCAGCACCCGGCCAAGGCGTCGGAGGTAGAATGCTGGTAGATGCGCTTTGGGACCAGACATCTTGTCCTTGGATGCAGAAGTGAGACCACCCGCATCCACGCTTCCTGCGAGAACCTCGTGTAGACCACCAGAAACCGTGCTGTGCCCTACATTATCTGGAGCCTCGAGGGGCTGACCCGAAAGCAGTCTGCACTTGAGCCGTGTAACCACAGCCTTTTGAAAACAAGCGTCCGCGTAGGCGTACTGCGTCATGAAGCCAGAGCAGAAGACAAAAAAGGTAACGGAAGTAAAAGTCAATGTTTGGAGGTGGCGTCGCTCTTGCTTATCCGGGCCTCGGAACTTGACTCTGACTCTTAGGGTTCTGGGTGTAGGGTTTGGGGGGGTAACACAGCAAATTCCGCCGGATACCTTCCCTTGCCTCGGAGGTTTTCTGCCGACCCCTTACTGCGACATGCACCTTTGCCCAACTTAACTCAACGTCACAATGCATCGAGTGCGTGGATGCAGTCTGTTCATGTCTTTTCGGCTCTGCGCTTGGGTGCGATAGCTTAGGCTTCGCCGCTTTATTTGTTGTCCAGTTGAGCCTAGGCTATATGCTCTGGACATTGCGAGTACGGTGTTCTGGTCTGCATTGAGATTACTCAGAATCCATTCAGAATCCATAGGTGAGGCTCTGTGAACCTGGTGGTATTGATGCGCAAGCTCACAGTAGGAGTGGCGTTGGCGAGCCCTTCATGCCAGCTTTTTGAGTTCACATCCCCCCCATGCCACTGACACCTCTTGCATGGTGTGCCGAGGAGCTGTAGTGAAAGCTCAGAACGAGTTGGGCCATCAAGAACTGCCAGCCTCATCAATGACTCGCTGTTTCAGAGCACTTCGCATGCGCCTGCTGTGCTGTAGGATTCTCCGCGGCTTCAAGCTCCACACTATCTACGTGTCAGATCAGGTCAAAGCCTGAGTTGTTTGAGGCCAAGGGGCCATTGAAATGCTCAAGCGGCAGCGGGGTCTCCTCATGTGGGCGTGCAGGCATATGCAGCAAAAAAGAAGGATGACAGGGTTGGGGAAAATCTGAGGCAGGTAGCAACATCTGCCTAAGGCCCGAAGGCCCTAAGGCCTAAAGTCCAGCCCATGCCATCTGACAGCATTGCGGATTTCTGAGAGCTCTGAAAGGGGCTTTGCGCAGAAGCTGATCACCTACTTTCGAGGAATCCGAGGAACAATCGTCGCATGAAAGCAGTTAACAGTGCCATGACCGCCATGCTGCAGACATGCGCCTGATGAACCACAAACCCCTTCCAAACACAAAGCCCGAAACCTTGGAAACCCAAACACGAAACTCCCAAACCTGATGCACACCCACCCAACTCTAAGCCCTGAGATCTACGAGTAAGTACCGATTCCCTCACTCCAAGCACTGAAATCGAAACCTTAACCGCGAAAAAAACGACCCAAGTCCGTGAACCTAAGCCGCAAACTGAAAACTTTGTAAACCCAACACCTGAAACTCTCCTAGAGCAGCGTAAACCATCTTAGTCCTTCTGGGACCATAGGCCGTGCCACGATGATCATACTAAGATGGGGTGCCTCATGTGATGCTAGGGCAAAACCGGCGTGTGGACAGTTTTCAGGGTTTGAAGTTCAGTGGGCTTCAGAAGCCTCAGCCCTAAACCCCACACCCTTTTTGGGGTGGCGTTTGCAGGTTGCCCAAAACCCTGGTCGGCTCCTTGCGCGGAGACCCTGTGCAGGCCTGGAGGATCAACAGCAGCGAGACTGCCTCGGAAACGCCCCTCCACTCTCCCCACCACCTGCCTAACCTACTTATTCTAGGGGCTTATGATACTAGGGGTACCTTTCTGGGGTCGTGATTATTAGGGGATCCTACTATTTTGGGGGTCGATATTAGGGGTCCCTTTTACAACCAGGTCTGCACAGCTGCCGGGAAAGTCAGGCTCACACAACCAGGGGTCCCTGATTATTGTAACCCCCCCAAGCGCTGCTTCTACCTCTAGTGCCTCTGCCAATACTACGGCTTTCGCAAATGTAAACAGAGATGCTCCAATCCAAGCCAGGGCGATGCAGCTGAGCCGATTCCATTTCTGCCGCTCCTCCACCTGTGTGCATTTTGACCAGGAGCATTGAGCATTCCCTTGACACATCATGCTCCTGCATGGTCTCTCAGGATGATGTGATCTGGCCTCCACTGGTAGGAGGGGTCCGATGGGTCCAGCGGGCTGGAGATGTGCAGGCGCCTGCACTGCAGTGCTCGCGGAGCGCTGGAGGAGCTCCCGACCCCGAGTCGGGACCTCACAGCCATCGACGGAGCAAGGCTCCGCAGCGATAAGGTATGTAAGGGTGAAAGTCAAGAGTAGTGGCATCTCACCGAGACAGCCTCGAGCCAGCTGCAGTGTGGGAGGATGCCTAGGGTTTAGCGTTTAGGGTGTAGGGTGTAGGGCCTACGCAGACCAAGCATCAAGCTTTGCAAGGGCTGGGGCTTTGATCCCCTGGAATCGATAAGGTGCAATTTTGCGTCCACTGGTGCAACACCCCCCCCCCCCTCCAAAAAAAAAAAAACCTAAACCCTAAACCCTAAACCCAAAACCCTAAAATCTTAACGTTGCGGCTCCTGGTGACCTGGTGTGCCGGGTTTAGGGTATTGGGGCTTGTCGGGTTTGGAGCTGGGTCGGCCACATTGGCCACGGAAGATGCGACCCACTCAATCACCCACAAAATCTATGATGTTTAATGGTGCATGAGCCAGCCATCACACAGAGATTCATATCTGACCCGCATAGGGCTGTCCCTCATCCTTTCGCAAAGTTTTCCGATCTAGTACAGAACACAGGTTTTCCTGTGAATATGTAGAGGGAATAGAGGTTTTCCTGTTCAACAAAAGAAGGAGAAAATAGTGGCTTTGAGGAAATCTGAAAGAAATAGGTTTCCTAGTCCTAGTCATGGCACGATCTTCTTGATAAAGCAAGCTTGCAAGGTTTCAAAAGACATGACAAAGCGGGGGTCGGAACGGGCGGAGCGCGGGCGACCCCCATTTGCAAACGCGACTGCTCGCATGACGGAGTTGGAAAGGGATTCGCATGCCCCAGTCCCTTTGCGGCATGATCTTCTGTATAAAGCAGCTTGCAGGGCTTCAAAAGAAACAGCACAAGCGGAAGGTGTGGGGGCGGCAGCCAGCCCCCCCCCCCCCTCTTCCCCATTTGCCAGCACAATGCTCACATGACGGTCTGCAAAGGATTCGAATGTTTTCTAGATGCAAGTCCTTTTTGAGGCATGATCTTCTTTTTATAGCAAGCTTGTCGGACTTCATAGTTGCTGCTGTTTTGCTTTTTTTCATTTCTTGCTGTCGGCCGTCGTTGTTTCCTGCTTTATTTCTTTCTTCATCGTTCCGTATGTATTTCTTTCTTCCTTTCCTACTTTCTGTGGGACCCATCTCAGGTGGGACCCATCTCGGGTGGGTCGTTCTGTCTTTATGTCTTTCTTGCTAAACCTTTATTTCCTCGAAATGCGCATAGGAAATCTCTGTTTTCTTTATGTTTTCTGGCAAGAAACCTCTACCCTCTATTTCCTCTATATGTTCATAGGAAAACCTCTATTTCTCGTGGTTTTTGAATCAGAAACCTCCATTATTCTCTCTGCATTTGACAAGGACACCCTGGACAAAAAAACGGTACAAAACACAAAGCAAGGCACAACATAATTTGGGGGCCAAAATATGAGTTCTTCGAGATCGAGGTAGCCACAGGCAGTGTCGCAACCAAATAATCAAGAAGAATACTGTTCCGCCACCCACTATCATCAGAATCCGAATCCAGATAAAAGTAGACCCGTCGTCAATTTCCATATGGCAACAACCACTCACGCAGAATCACACAAGGGCACTTTGTGTCGGCCTGAGACTGAGAAAGAGAGAGAGAGAGAGAGAGGGAGGGAGGGAGGGAGGGAGGGAGAATGACAGAGAGAGAGAGAGAGATTGAGATAGAACGAAGGGGAACACCATGCTACGAAAAGTAAAGGAATCTTGAAAGGTCCTAAACGCACCCAGGTCTTGAAGCGCGGAGCTTCTTCACATGGCAATATCAACTTTACTTCTTCTTCCTAACCTTCCGGCCTTGACTGCACCACAGCTACCCACAATAACACGTGCAACTATTTTACGGTTATCTTGCTAGGCTTTGCTAGTATACTTGCTTGGTACTATTCTACGATTCGATTCGTCCTTCTACTATTTTCTTATCTTATGCTATATAACTTTTCCAAGGTACCATGATGCCAGTTATGAGTTTCATCTAGAATTATCTTATCATACTTGCATATTATGACGGTATCATGTAACAACCATATTGGAACACGATAACAGAATTCAATTTCTATTTGCATATATTGCTCTTGCAGCCGTGCTCAGGAATCCCGTTGCCCTGCATCCCATGCAACAAGACTTTTTTCCCTTCAGGGCATAAGCTTCGGCAAATGAGCTTGCTCGGAAAATGTGCTCTCCTTGGGGGAGACATGTTGGATTGTTCTAGATTTGAACTCCCTTGGGGAGTTGAGATAGAGCTCCCCTGCCTGAGCATTTAAACCTTTTGGCCCTTCGGGGCGGGTTCGTCGAACCCAGGACACACGCTCGCAGCTATGACGGTACCTCATTGGGTAGCTGTATGCGCGTGGGCGTTGCCTGTGTCTGGTAAAGATTGGTCCGTGACTCCTCGCCGTAGCACGATACAAGAGCGATGGACCATGTTGCAGAAGCATCAGCAGAGATTGTGGTCACTACGGTCATCTGAAGCAAAGGCTCAACCCCACGTCCTCTGCGCCAAGCAAGAATGCCACCGAAATGCGGGGTCCCGTATCCTGACCTTTCAGAAAGCATGTGGAGAAGGCGAACGTTGCGCATGAGTTATAGTTTGGATGTTGTTCTGCATTGTGCAAGTCGGAGTCCTGTCTCCTGCATGAACTGCTGTAGACCCCAGAAGAAAACTCTTCACCCTACCAACCCAGCATCAGAATGACATGGGCATTCTTATCAGCTTGTCTCACGGCTAGAGTGACCACGAATGTCTGCCCCAAACTTTTCCTTGACCCCAGGCTCAATGTCCGGACCACCGATATGTCCACTGCCGGGATAGCCAGCATCATGCGCAGCCTTGAGTCTGGGTGGCGGGCCACTCTCCATCGGAGGGATGCCGTGGGTGTGGTTTGCCTGAGCTCCACGAGAAAACCAGAGATAAGTATCCCAGACCACAGAGATCAGGGAGAGCGCGGGAGAGAGCAGGCTCTTGAGCATGTGATACCACGTGTTGTGCATGCATGACTTGCAGCAGAACTCATCGATGGTTGGATTCCACCTACGCAAACCCCAAATCTCAGGCCTTAACTAACCAGCTGACTCAGCTCTCTTCCTGCTGCTTGTTCAAGCCCAAACCACAACACGCCCTCAGAGCCAAAACTGTACCTCCCTGGGCACTCCACAGTGGCCTATCTACAGAAAAAACTAAACATGTAGCTCATAACCATTAGACGATTCAGGGTGGCTCTTGTATTCAGAAATCACCTTGTCAAACCCCCCACAACACATGTCATTCCGCTGCAGGGGGCAACAAAAACAGACACCGAGAACATACGTGGCGACCTCATTTAATGATAGTGTTGACTCTGACTTGTCGACCCTCCTCAGTTCAATAGCCCATGAAAAGCTTAGATAATGAATATACATAGTCGGGGCCAAAAGGTATAAAAGCAATTCACGAAACTACAGTTTGATCAACAGGTGGTTCTATAAACAACAGTCAACAGATTGTCGTTTATCTGTGGCCAGCTGCTGTTTGTTGATGTATCTAGGGGCTGATTTAGGAATCTGGGTTAGAATAACACATGGTCTTGAACTGAAAGAGCAACTTACTTGCTCACATTTGCTGGTTGTGTAATACATTAGGGGTTGATTCGAAGACCTGCTTTTGAATAACATATCGACTTACCAAGAAGAGCTTATCACACGGCTAGTTCTACTGATTCCCTCAAGTTAAAAGTGTGCAAAGCTTCACTTTTTGGATGCACAGCATTGGAGATCAGCTACATCAAGCAAAGTACTTCTGCTATTGAGAGGCCGACAGATTCTAAGCCAGAGTTGACGGTGCAACTTAAAATGCAAATTCCAATGCTTGGCTAAATGACATTGTTAGCACAAAATTGGAGCAGGGGCTCAGCCGCTACTCCTTTAGGGGTTTCCGTCTCGATCGATGTCCCAGTACTTGTCCTCCTTCTACTAAGCCGTACTGTGGTTAAGACGAAGAAGACTTTCAGTGACCTCCAGTTGACTGTCCCTCTGCACACAAGATCCAAGCAAGGTCTTAAAGACCCAGGGTCCAAACTTTTGAGGGCCAAGGATCCAAGGCCTTGGGTCTTGAAATCCTTGGCCCTTGGATCCAGGATATATGTGTCCTTTACCGTCTTTTTCCGCAACCATCCCTTTAAGCGCGTAGGTAGGAATGCACAGGTGCAACCTGATTACGTTCTCCAACAGGCTGGACTGAGGCCGGCGCAGGCAAGTGCAAAAGCCCTTCCCTCCGGCGCCCTACCAGAATGGGCTATTAGGCCCTATAATCCCCGTAATCAACCCTATAAAGGGCCTTGTTGAGGGGTTTTAGGGCCTAATAGACCGTCCTGCTAGCCTTCCTAAGCCTGTGAGCGCTGAAGCCCCATGCTCGTTAGCTTGTGTTGCTTATAGGGATGGGCTCCCGGCGTTCCACGCCTCGTTGAAATACATCGCATCCCCACCTGGGCTTTTTGTGCGATGAAGCCCTTGGGGCTTGACTTTAGAATCAGCAGATCTTGGTCTGTGATGGGGGCCTGTGGTTTCTTGCTCCCACTGGACACAAGACATGCGAAGAAAATGCCCTAGAACTTTGGTAAAAATAAGAAAAACCTCAACCATGCCCTAAACCCTTCAAATCCGGGTCCTCTTGCTTGCCAGAAGTCAGGGGCTGCTACGGCTCTCGCCACACTGTACGATGCATTCTTCAGGCAACACGAACCCCGGCCACCAGGTTCCGGTCCCTAGACACTAACTTCATTCTGAGGGCTTTGGCGTGTAGGGATTCAAGGTTACCCTAAACCCTAAACCCTAAACCCTAAACCCTAAACCCTAAACCCCTAAAAATGTAGGTTTGGGCTCCCAAGGGCCTTAGGGTTGAACCCCGGAGCTCCCTCCGGTCCATGCTCCGAGGATGCGGCTGTGAAGCCACCTCCGCTCACGACGCCCCGTGCAGTCGGCACCTGAGGGTTTAGGGTTTAGGGTTTAGGGTTTAGGGTTTAGGGTTTAGGGTTTAGGGTTTAGGGTTTAGGGTTTAGGGTGGTTTGGTTGAAAGGTGGAAGGCTTCCCCTTTCCTTCTCCGGAAGGCTCAAGAAAATTCGCCGGGCTCACGAGACCCCAAACCCGCCCAGAAAACAGCGCACAAGCATAGCTGACCTCCAACAACCGGGGTGCATGTAAACCTGTCTCAGGCCCGAACCGCAGGGTTTCACAGATGAGAATGTGTCCGTCATTGTCTCCAGCCTCAGAGAACTTGCCACGGCAACAAACTCGCATAACGAAGGCACAGTGCAGCTAAACTCCCTACCACAGCAACAATGCCTGAGCCGGCTCATTAGGGTTTAGGGTTTAGGGGGTTCAGGGTTCAGGGTTCAGGGTTCAGGGTTCAGGGTTCAGGGTTCAGGGTTCAGGGTTCAGGGTTTAGGGTTTAGGGTTTAGGGTTTAGGGTTTAGGGTTTAGGGTTTAGGGTTAGGGAAACCCCCCCCCGTCCCCCCCCCCCCCCGTTGCCCAGGGCTCCGGCAGGCATTGGCGGCTGGAGCCCACGGTGTAGCAGACGGTGCCGACACACTTCTTAAAGGTGCATGTGCAGCTGGGGCCTGGAGTCGCAGCGACCCACGTTCTATGGGTTTAGGGTTTAGGGTTTAGGGTTTCGGGTTTGGGGTTTAGGGTTTAGGGTTTAGGGTTTCGGGTTTAGGGTTTCGGGTTTAGGGTTTTGGGTTTTGGGTTTAGGGTTTAGTATCAGGTTTAGGGATTTTTGCAATCCCTGCACTGCACGCAGCACACGCACAGATGCGCCCATGATCCCTGCCTTTAAGTAAGCCCTTGCTGAACATGAGGCGGCAGAAGGCTTGGCAACTTGGCACCACAAACGATCTCATGGCAGAGATCCACGAGAACCCCCTGAGCCCCTGTTTCAGGCCTACTCAGACACTGCCGGGTACTTGACACCTTCTGAGCCTGAAACTGCAAACCGGCAGGCCTGCGCGTTGCTTGGCGCTGTAGATGTCGCGATGTTGGGCATGGAAAGACTCGCCTGATGTAGGTTTAGGGGGTTTAGGGAGTTCAGGGTTTGGGGTTCAGATGGGTTTAGGGTTTAAAGCTTACGTAGGGTTCATCAGCTAGGTGGTTGATGCAATGCTGGGTCCTCTCGGTCTCGTCTCGTGCTCCAGGCACCGCGACTGTGCGGCCACTACGAAGCACTTCTCCCGGCAAAGAGCAAACGCCGATAGGCAAACCGCTACTGAACTCTCAAAGCCTGGGTCCCACGTAGCTCAATCAATATGAATGTGTGTGTGTGTGTGTGTGGGTGGGTGGGTGGGTGGGTGGGAGGGTGGAGTGTGGGCGGGGTGGGTGGGGTGTGGGTGGGGGTGTGGTGGGTGTGACATAATTTCCAAGTTCTGGGGTTCGTCCAGTTGAAGCATGGGGCTCAGGCGTAGAAACATATTAACATTTCGTAGGCGGCAGGCGTGCCATGCACCTTCTGCTCAAACAAAAACCCAAGTCCGAGGAGCTCAAGGCCCGACGACAAAAACCTTGAATGTTTCCTGGGTCCTTGGCCCCTAGGTCCGAAACTCAATATACAAGGCTGTTGCTGTTTCAGTCTTCTATGTTTCATCGACAACTCGGACTGTTCGCAGGAGCCCAGTGCCGGCTGCTCTCTCCTTTAAAGGGGCTTAAAGGGCCAGATTCTAAACCCTGAAGCCTTACTGTAGCAAACCCTCATTATCCTGCTCAAACTTATGCCCTGTTTCCACCCTCATTCCACACAAACTCCTCGCCCTAAACCCTAAACCCTAAACCCTAAACCCTAAACTTTGAACTTTATGGGCCAACCCTGACGTCTGTGCTCCCGATCCTGAGAGGTGGAAGTTGATTTGTATGGCGGTGACCTTGAAGGGTTTAGGGTTTGGGCTTTGGCGTGTGGGGTTAGCTTGAGGGTCTAAACCCTAAACCCTAAACCCTAAACCCTAAACCCTAAACCCTAAACCCTAAACCCTAAACCCTAAACCCTAAACCCTAAACCCTAAACCCTTTTTACGGCTAGGACTGCTGCACTGCCTACCCTAAACCCTAAACCCTAAACCCCAAGGGGAAAAGAGGAGCTGCTTCATTGCCAGGTTTCGTTCAATGGCTTCGGCTATTCCGTCGGTTTCAGAGATTGGGGCTCGCAGGCCTTTGCTTAGTTGTGCTGTCAGCCTTTTGAAAACGGTTTTTCCCCGATGCAACAAATAGGGAGCATGGAAAAACGATCAACAACGACGTTCAGGGCACTTGAAATTGAAAGCCTTGAAGCATTTCGAACCTCGTTCGTCTTGACTGCCATGGCGACCTGAGTCTCAGGTCCACGCGTACCCGCCGTACTCCGCTTCGCTATACCTGGGCTGCTTTGTTCTCCCCAAACCCTTCTTGAATCCTCTTTTGCAACCCGAAATGAGCTCCGGTCCTGACGCCTGTGTGTGCAGCCCTGAGCTCTAATCAAAAGCTGACCTAAATGCCAAGTCCAGAAGCCAAGACATATCAAGCAAGCTCCGAGTCCCTAACTTAGCCTTCTTGCTGTGATGCGACTGGCTTCTTGGGAAGTAGGTTGTCGTTCTTGCTCCGCCTTCAACCCTATACGGTCTTCAGGCCGTTTTGGCAACAGGCCTCCCACCGCCCGGCTCCCCAAATGGGGGTCCCGCTTCAAGTGACCACAAGGGGACACGAACTCAGAAGAACCCCCATCTAAAGCCTACAGAATCAACAAGCGCCCGTGTTGATCGTGTTTAGGGTTCATGGCCGAAGAACCACCCTAAACCCTCAACCCTTTTGCATCCGGGCTTGGGCAGTCGGCCGGGGATGGAAGTTGCGGCTGTCAATGACCTAAACCCTAAACCCTAAACCCGAAACCCTAAACCCTAAACCCTAAACCCTAAACCCTAAACCCTAAACCCTACTCAGTGTCCGGCTTGACCATCTGCATCAGCATCCGCACGCAGCGGCTCCTCCGCACAGAAGCTTCTGGGGGCTGTGAGCTGCCCTGCTTCAGCATGCCAAGCACCATCACACGATTCACAATTGCAAGAATGGTAAGAGTAAGAGGAATAATAAGAACACTATGAATATTTAAGAACTCAACTAAGAATATTTTAAACAATACTAATCGTAACAACCGCAATATTAAGAAAGACGTGTTGCTTGTCTTTCTTTGGGTTCGGAGCGACAGGGCCGACCTCATGTTCAATCCTGCCACTGCGGGAACCATCCTACAACACACGTTCGGAAATTGGTTCCTCTCTCTGAGGCTGAGCTCCTGCCCGCATTGTTCAGCATCCGGGTCAATGCTTGCACGGACCTGAACATCCCACGCAGCAGGAAAGGGACCAGCAACCTGTTGCTGCACCTGCACCGTTTAGGCCAGGCTTCCTAAGCTCCCCTGCAGTGGATAACCCTTATCTCGGACTGAAGGTCACAAGAGTGGCCACGTCCACGCTGATGGCAGAACCTAAACCATTAAAGGTGATATTTCCAAACCTTGAACTGCAAACTTCTGAGTTGCCTTCAACACCCCCCCTCCCCCCCCTGGCAACCGTCCGGCTCTGAAAGGGTTTAGGGTTTAGGGTTTAGGGCTTCGGGTTTAGGGTTTAGGGTTTAGGGCTTCGGGTTTAGGGTTTAGGGTTTAGGGTTTGGGGTTTAGGCACCCTTGACTCTTACACGATTGAGCCCAACAGCTGGGACACCCGACTGGTTGCGGTCGAAAGCGCTGAAGATCAGCTTCCCTCCCGCTTTCCACACGGAGCCTCGGCGGGGGGGGGGGGGGTTTAGGGTTTAGGGTTTAGGGTCTAGGGTCTAGGGTCCAGGGTCTGGGGTCTAGGGTTTTGAAATTTTGGGTTTTGGATTTAGGGTTTAGGGTTTCGGGTTTGGGGCATCGGGTAGCTTTGTTTCTCGGTTCGGGCTTCGAGGCCCTTAGGTAGATGCAGTTCTGGCTCGAATGCTGTGTTTCCCTGCAGCTGTTGGGGGGATCGGAACAATCGGAAGTAAACACAATGCTCATCCCTCAGAGCCCGAAAAGGCCTAAACACATGAGCCCTCAACCCGAAAAACTTATAAAGGCCCAAGCTCCAGGGGTCAAGCTCCCCGAAACCCGAAACCCGAAACCCAAACCCCGAAACCCGAAACCAATAACACCTAAACCCTGAACCCTAAACCCTACACCGCCGGCGCCTTCCTCCACAGCCGATGCCGACCCAGACAGCTCCTCGAAGAGCTCCCGGTCGCCCTCTCAAGTGGCGCTCAAGGTGGGTTTTAGGGTTTTAGGGTTTTAGGGCTTTAGGGCTTTAGGGTTTTAGGGCTTTAGGGTTTCAGGGTTTTAGGGTTTAGGGTTTTTTAGGGTTTAGGGTTTAGGGTTTAGCGCAGCTTCCAAGGATTTTGAAGCTTACAGGGCTTGTCATGGAACGCTGTCTGCGTGCACCCTGGGGAGTTCCGACAACATGGCGCCTCCGGCCCAAACTCCCGCAGGCAAAGCTGAACCGCATTCGGCATGATCTGCAAGACCTGCGTCGAGTCGAGGGGGTTGGGGCTCACACCCCTTTCCCTCCAAATATCATGTCCCCATCCTAGATTCATACAGGTACCGATAGGGCCCCTACTGTTTTGTACTTTTTTCCGGCTGTTCCTTCAGGGCGAAGGGCCCATGATGATCATCCCAAGGCCTCTCCATCTTGTTCTTAGTATGGAAGTCGGAAGTTCGGTCCCCTTTATATTGCAACCCTTTCAAAGGGTTGTATAGCATCCCTGACTTCCGAATCCCCTACGAAGAACACCAAGCCGACTTAAGAAGGAAAGCGCCTCGCCGCAGTTGACTTCCTCGTTGCACGGGCAGTCGGGGGTGACCTTCGGACACCAAAGGCGGTTTTCCCAGCAACTCGGCTCAATCATTGCGCACGTCTTGCACCTGAGATTTCCGAACTTGAACCCCTCCTTCCACCCTGTAGCACAAGCCGCCAAACATGTTTCAACACAAACATACCTACAAGGTCCTTCTGTTGGGTGGGCTCTTTTTTTTCCGGGGGAGGGGATCCTAGGGTTTCAGGAATGCAGCTTCCGCGATGTGAGAAGGGGGCGGCAGCTCTAAATCCTTTGAACCTAAAAACTTGGGATGTTCCCGCGTATACTCACAGCCCTTGATGGGGATTGTAGTACCCCCTATTATCATCCCTATTTAGGAATGTTAGTGTAAGGAGGAACATCCCGATTAAAACCTTAAACTCCACAAAGGCGGCTAGCGGACTACCTGCGAGGTTTCGGTCGGCTGAGCATATCGATCACAGAGGCTGGGAAATAGAGCTGCTTGTAGCATTATGGGTTTTGGGTTTAGGGTTTAGGGTTTAGGGTTTAGTAAGCTCTTGAACCCAAACCCTTGAAGAACACCCAGGGCGGAGGGGTTGAGGGGCTATGGAGTGGGTTTGGGGCATCCATACGATCTGATCGACACGAGTCCCCCTGGCCAGAAAGTGAAGAACTGGTTGCAGTAGCCATTCCAAGTTCTCACCTCTTGCCGATGCCGCCCAAACCATGGCTGACATCCTTTACACCAAAATACCTGCCCTAAACCCCCTGAAGCCCTCAACGCCACCTTTTGTTCAACCCGCTTCAAACACTTTAAAAAAAACATGTACATATATATATATATATAATAAGAATAAGAATAAGAATAATAATAATAATAATAGTAATAATAATAATAATAACAATAATAATAATATTAATATTAAGAACAAAAATAATAATAGTAATAAAAGAAAAAGGAAAACTAAATAAACAACAAATAATAACAATAATATTAATTAAATAAACAAATGTATAGAAATGTAATTATATATATATATATATATATATATATATATATATAGCGACTCTCTGGGCTCCTCTCAACTCGAAGATCCAGCCTTGCATGGCTCGTTGTCCCCGCTGCCCTCTCGCCGGGTCACCTGGCGACAGCTGATCGGGAAGGTCCTGAGAAACCCAGAAGCCAACCATCCCAGAGCCGCAGCCCTAAACCCTAAACCCTAAACCCTGAACCCTAAACCCTAAACCCTAAACCCTGAACCCTAAACCCTAGACCCCAAACCTTCAACCCTAAACCCTCAACCCTAAACCCTGAACCCTAAGCCCTAAACCCTACACCCTGAACCCTAAACCCTACACCCTAATCCCTCCACCCTAAACCCCACACCCTATACCCTACGCTGCAGCCACCACCCTCCGACCTTGTCCCACCGCATCAGCTCGCGCAGGCTTTCCTCCAGTCTTACTCGGAGGAGGGGCACTGGAAGGTTAGGGCTTGGGGTTTGGGGTTTGGGGTTTGGGGTTTGGGGTTTAGGGTTTAGGGCTTAGGGTTTAGGGTTTAGGGCTTAGGGTCCCGGAGTTCGACTCCTGAACTCGGGGGCTTGATTAGGATGTCTCTGTGTGCAGCCTACACAGATACATGATATTTATTTTGGGGGGACGCTCTTTGCTCTTAGGGCCGTAGCGCTCCAGGGTCTCTAAGTTACAACTGTTCCACTGCCTCTGCGCAGCATGAGATCAAAAACGGAGCCGCCCTGGAACAGAATTTACAGAACCCTACACAAACCCTCCATAAACCCTATATAAACCCTCTTTAAGCGCTCTATAAACCCTACACAAAAACCCTCAAGAGCCCCCTACATAATCGGCAGGGGGGGGGGGGGCTTGAGGTCGAAACGAGGGGCCGCCCAAATTTTCGACGCCACGCTTGTGCAGGAATCTGAAGGGGTTCAGGGTTTGGGGTTTTAGCGTTTACGGTTTCGGGTGTTCAAGAATGCTTCTGATTTCCCCATGGAGCTCTTCCCAAGCGCCGCGGGTCTACCTCCCTAATTCTGACCGAAAGTTGACAGACTAAGAAGCCCAAAATCGAAGAAAGAAACTAGACTCGAGTCTCGTAGCTCAGGGACGATCCGAAGCCCCCGTTCATGGAACCACATGTGGATCCCGATACGAAAGATCCTAAGCCCCTCAGCTATAACTTTCTAGCAGGGGCCGTTTGGTCATTGATTCTCAGGGTCGTAGTCGAGATCCTCAAGCTGGTTCGGGGTTCTGACCTTAGATCCTTCCACCGAAAAAATTAGCAGTCTCCCACTCTGCTCCGCTGAGAGGCTACAGAGCTTAGGCACTCCTTGTCGCAGCCCTCATTGACGTGCTTGCCCTGCTTGCGCATCTCGCGCAACCTGCCCCAACGGCGCGCGGGTCGGAGCTCAGGCTTCAACACCATCCTAAAAGCCCCTAGCTTGGGGGATGTTCCCCCATATACTACTTACTAAGAGCTCCTTCATAGGGGTAATCCCTAACATGGACGGCTAGTGTAAGGGGGAACATCCCTTCTCAGAAGTTCCGGCAGCCCCTAGTGCCCAGCTTTGCCGTCCTGCGTTGCACTTGCTGGGATTTCGGGACATCCGCTTTGGGTTTAGGGTTTAGGGTTTAGGGTTTAGGGTTTAGGGTTTAGGGTTCAGGGTTTAGGGTTTAGGGTTTAGGGTTTAGGGTTTAGGGTTTAGGGTTTAGGGTTAAGGGTTTAGGGTTAAGGGTTTAGGGTTTAGGGTTTAGGGTTTCGGGTTTCGGGTTTCGGGTTTGGGGTTTGGGGTTTGGGGTTTCATGGGGTTTGGGGTTTGGGGTTTGGGGTTTGGGGTTTGGGGTTTGGGGTTTGGGGTTTGGGGTTTGGGGTTTGGGGTTTAGGGTTTAGGGTTTAGGGTTTAGAGTTTAGGGTTTAGGGTTTGGGCTGCAGGTTGTTTTGCATGTATTGCACTCTGCTGCACGAAGGGCTTTGTGGGCTCCCGCTCCAACCGTCGGTGTCGCTTGGCTGTCTTCAAGCTGCTCAAAAAACGAACCTGGGCTCTCGGATGATATTGGGAGAGCAGCCCTCAAAAGAGAGGCAAGTGAAGAACTCGTGGCGAAAGTCTCGTACCATACCACGGGCACCACCATTCTCCAGCTACCCGCAATCCCCACCGAGCAACGAGCCCACCAGGCGGCGCCGAAGGAATGACACGGATGTCAGGGTCGACTGCAGGGACTGGGCTGCTGTGGCATCGAGACTTGAAACTGCCGCACCTGAAGCCGTCGAGGGTGTGGGACCCGGGATGGTGGGTTCGGAGGGGTCGAGGAAGCCGAAGATCTGCTGACAGACATTCTGAGGCAGGTTCCAGGTTGTCATGGCATGATACATCCAAATGAACTGTGCCACCAGCCCCTCCTTTCGATCCTGCCGGAGTCTGTACACACCTCGGAAGGCCCCTTAAAGCCCTCTGAAGAACTAACTATTACATCTGATCCCCTTAAACTCAATAAGGGGGGGAAAAAAGTTCCAATCCATGATCCTCTTAAACCGAAGAAGGGAAAGTATGAAAATATCCCCAGGGCCTAGACACTTAGGACCTTCGCCAGGCTTTTGTGGCCTTCGCGGTGCCGGACTAGGTCGATGAGCGCCTCAAATCGTGGCTGGGAGGAGCTTTCCCTTCGCCACCGAGTGTCCTTGAGGGACTTTGGGAGGTTTGCCCTTTTACGAACAGTCCTTAAGAGGGATGATCGCACCACCCCAGTAGAATCCGTAGGACTGTTCGTATAAGGGGGAACATCTCAAAAAAGCTTTCAGGTCTGGATTCAACTGCATGGAAGAACTATCAGAAGACCAGGGCATCCCTTCTACCGACATTGTGGGCTTTGGATTATGAAGCGGAGCCTTGCGTTTGAGGGTTTTGGGGTCTAGGTGTAGAGTTCGGGGGAGGGGGGTGAACAATCTGACATGTCCTCCAAGATCTTCATCAGGAGCGAATGCCGGTCGAGACGCAACAAGAAATATCTTGTAAAGAAAGAATACACGAAGGTCTGAAAACTCTGCTGCATCATACCTCGGCAGGTGATGGGGACGTCAGCTTCCGTTCGAGGCTTCTTTCTGCTCTTGTATCTTGCTGATGCTACCGTCGAATCGTAGAAGGCTTGTGCCGTCAACATATTTTCCAACTTGGGCCAAGCTTCCTTTTGTAAACGACGCTTGTGTCACAGCAGCCTTTATGCAAGCAGCCACTGCATAGAGCGAGATCAGCACGGTCGGGAGAGTATGGTTGTCCAACACAATGAAATAAATACCAAAATATCCGGCAACATTGAGGGTCAAACTCTCCGCAACATCTTGCCCAGAACCCCAGATCAGTAAAGGGATGAGATGGAAGACGACAATGCCGTAGAAGATCGCCATCCTTACAAACTACTGACTCAGGGTAACTTTGAACAGCTCCTTCCTTCAAGGCGGTCGACTCTTAACGATTCTTTGGCTTACATACTTCCCGGGCGTTGCTGCCACAAAAGCCATGTAAGAATCCCAAGTCAAGCCTGACAGCTTACTTTGGCATCCTGGGTTCTGAAGCAGGTTGCTCGCCCGGGCATCATCCCAAAAATGCGGGAAGTCGTCATCGAGTCGGTGCCGGAGCCGCCAAGAGATGACGAGGGCTGCCGGTAGAAGGATGGCTTGGAGGATGACCAAGGAAGGCGAAAAGTGGACACCGATCTGAAACAGGTTCTGCAGGGGAATCCTGCGCTGCTCTCCCTAAACCCTAAACCCTAAACCCTAAACCCTAAACCCTAAACCCTAAACCCTAAACCCTAAACCCTAAACCTTAAACCTTAAACCCTAAGCACTAAGAGCTCAGCTTGCCATGGTCCGGGAAGTACAGCGCAGCGCTGCTACAGGCAGTTTAGAAACACAGCGAATGTTTGTTTGTGTATACACAAACATAAATGAATAAATGAATAAATGAATAAATATATATATATATATATATATATATATATGCAAATAGATATTCTTCTGTGCGCCATGCAAGTGTTCAGGTTGTTTACGGTTGTTGTTTACCTATTCGTGAACAATCAATAATCATGACCTTCCCTGAGATTAGAATTGCAGCCCCCCCAAATTGGGCTCCCACTACGGCCAAGCGGCACGATGATGGTGACCAGCAAGGTTCCAAGCCGTGCGCGATGCCGTCCCGCGGCGGAGGACTGAGGCACGCGAAGTAACTCATACATGTATCGTCCACACCCTTGCACGCGCCGCAAGAAGGCGTCCGTGAGGCGGCGCGCCATACCACAATCAACAGGTTGCAGGGCACCTGTGCCTACTTGTAAGAAGTGAGATAAACCTTGCGCCCGACCTGTGTCCGAGCAGTTCACAACTGCAACAGCTAGCTAAACAATCCAGTGTGGTCGGGCAGAAGGAAACATGGCACTGCTTGAAATCCATTTGACCATGATGCTGCTAGCACTAAACTTCACTAAACCTTACCAACACGGGGCTCGCTGGCCATGCTGCCTTTGAGGTTCTCGAGCTGAGGGGTCCAGTGTTCAGATGCGGGCCCTACCAAATAAGCCCTTTTTTTTGCATCCAGGTCTCTTGCAGCCAGCACCCTAAACCTCAAAACCCTAAACCCTAAACCCCTGGCAGGTTTTGGGTGGTTGGCCCTAACTCATAGCTATCCCAAGCACACAAGGCCCTCAAGGATGCAACAGACCCTTTAGCTATCCCGAGGCCTGGTGTGGATGTAAGGTAAAGAGCCCTCAGGGCTTACCCGTGGTAAGGTCTAATCAAAATGGGGATAGATGCCAGAACTCATGCATGTCGGCACATACTCATACTCAAGAAGGCACGCCAACCGACTTGTGAGGAAGACGTGACCTGAGAGCACTTCGGGAAGGAAAGCTGGACGAGATTCAATGGGCTTTGCAGCGGTGTCGGTGTCACCTTTGAAAGGATGAACTTGGGACCCGATATGAGCCCTAAACCCCAGCTACATGGTTCGAGCTCTCAGCTACAAGCTCTCAGGGGTCATCTCGGATTTCAAAGGGGATATCCTGGCAAATCTTAACCCGACAGGGTCTCTGCATGACTGACTGGGCCCTTGCATGGAAGTTTATAGAGGTTTAGAAAACAACCCCGCAAACACCTGAGCTCGAAACTCGAAAGCCCAAACCCCGCCGTGGCCTCTCTTCAGCAAACTCGATGTGCTCCCTCAGGGCAGCTCTGAGGCTCAGGAATCATGCGAAGATCCCAAAGCCCTGTCATCCTCTGGCTTTGCTTCTGAAAACTTCTTAGGCCTTTTTGGATTCATGGTTTAGAAGCCCATTGATTGGGCTGCTGCTAAGGAACTTAGGTAAAGCTACCGCTACAGGACACCATATTGGCTACTGAGCTGCTATATGTCCATGTTCTGGCTTCGAGTTTCGATGAGAGCTCCGTATCAGCAACCCTGTGCAGGGATGATACCAAATTCCAGATTTGCTGAGGTCAAGACCGATCCACACCGGCTTGCTTGGACTTCGTCACCTAAAGCGATTTCAACGCAGGGCCTTTGCAGCACTTTGGGTCTGTTCGCATGAGCTTCGGCACCCCACATTGATTTTACAATGCTGTTCGCCCTACAAGGCATGTGCAAGAAGGAGCATCTGCCGTTAACAGCTGGGCCCCCTTTGAACCCCAACAATCGATGAACAAGCCGAAAGTGCCCTACACCAAGTAACCCTAAACCCTAAGCCCTAAGCCCTAAGCCCTAAGCCCTAAACCCTAAACCCTAAACCCTAAACCCTTAGGCCCAGCCTGTGCCAGCAGCATGTCGTAGTCGGCATCCTCCTGAACTTCTATGGTTTGGGAGTTGGAGCTGGTGCTTACAGTGGACCCTGCACTTAAGCCCTGCAACTCATCCCTCCTCGGTCCTAAACCGTGTAAGGTTTAGGGTTTAGGGTTTAGGGTTTAGGGTTTAGGGTTTAGGGTTTAGGGATTAGGGATTAGGGTTTAGGGTTTAGGGTTTTTCGTTTAGGGTTCAGGGTTTCGGGTTTAGGGTTTCGGGTTTCGGGCTTCGAGTTTAGGATTACAGGGTTTCGGCTTCCCTAAATCCCAAACCCTAAATGTCCCAAACAAAAAACTGGCAAACCTAACAGGGACAGGCGGTCCTGTGCATCCCGTAGGGCCTGGTACTGTAAACAGCGCCTCGGCCACGGTTGGCACGCAGGGTTTGGGGTTTGGGGTTTAGGGTTTAGGGTTTGGGGTTTGGGGTTTCGGGTTTGGGGTTTCGGATTTTATGTAGGGAATAGAGGGCTTTTCTTTGCTCTCTATCCGAGCCGCCTCTTCTCTTGGACGGAGCAAAAATGATGACTCAGGAGGGAAGCGCAGGGCTTTGGAATAAAGGGGTTGAGGGGTTTAGGGGTTTAGGGGTTTAGGGGTTTAGGGGTTTAGGGGTTTAGGGGTTTAGGGGTTTAGGGGTTTAGGGGTTTAGGGGTTTAGGCTTAGGGGTTTAGGGGTTTAGGGGTTTAGGGAAAAGGGCTGAGGGTTTAGGGGTTTAGGGAAAAGGGCTGAGGGTTTAGGGTTTAACTCTAGGGTTAGTTTTTCTGGTTGTTCAGAATTCGTGGCTTGGAGAATTGGGTTGCGGATCAAGAGCAGAGGCTACCATCATGCAGATACGCAGCAAGCAAGAAGGTTGGTATCTTAGCTGACTTCCGGAGCACCACAAAAGGAAACAACATGTCTCAAAGGGCTTCGAGTTCAGAATGGTTCAGGAGATCTGCGACCGTCCTCTAAGCTTTCACAGGCCTGAGGGCTCTGGGCTTAGGGTTTCCGACGCTCAGGGCTTAAGGGTTTTTTGGAGGATTTTGGGATTTGAGGTTCAATGTGGTCCCTAAGCCCCAAAACCAGCAAACTGGGGTTCGGGGCTTCGGATTTCCGCTTGTAGGGAAGGCCCTGGATCGATGATGACGATTGCAGGCTTTTCAGAGCCACAAATCCAGGACTTCTTCGAACGTGACCAAGACAGAACGAGACTGCATGCGTGAATGCTGTTTACTGGCCAACTGCATAACACGTATCCACAAAATCAGACGACACCAGAACTGCCACAACCAAGTAAGGATTCAGCATCAACCAGTAGACTGCTAGTCACTAAGCCGCCAACCCTCAACCCTTTTGCAACCCTCAACCCTCAACCCTAAACCCTAAACCCTAAACCCTAAGCCCTAAACATCCCCGATAACCCGTCAGACTTCAGAGTTTCGGGTCAAGCGGGCGTTGTGGACTCTGCCCCTCTTGGGAGCCAAACCGAAGCTCAGTCTCGGTGGCATGCCGCAGGTGAACCTGTCATTCAGGAAAGAGGGTTTAGGGTTTAGGGTTTAGGGTTTAGGGTTTAGGGTTTAGGGTTTAGGGTTTAGGGTTTAGGGTTTAGGGTTTAGAGTTTAGGGTTTAGGGTTTAGGGTTTAGGGTTTAGGGTTTAGGGTTTAGGGTTTAGGGTTTTTTTTGCCACCCGCTTAGCTGACCTCTCGGAACCCCTGCAGGGGAAAGTCTGGATACTCTGTATACGTTCGCCTTTGGCTACTTGAAATCACCATAGTTCTCAGCGAAAAAACCAAGAGTCCCAAGCTGGTACTTCGGATCCACCCGAGCGAAGCGCTAACCAAACATGCAATAAAGAGCAACACCCAGACAGAAAGCAACCTGCTACAGGACTCTGATGCTCTGGAGTAGCCACTTATGCTGCATGCAGATGTACCCCAACAAACCACAGTCCTCAAACATACCAAAACAACCACATCTCTCCATGCAGCGAAGCAGCAGGGTACAACTAGTCAGCTAGGTTTAGGGTTTAGGGTTTAGGGTTTAGGGTTTAGGGTTTAGGGTTTAGGGTTTAGGGCTTAGGGCTTAGGGCTTAGGGTTTAGGGTTTAGGGTTTAGGGTTTAGGGTTTAGGGTTTAGGGTTTCGGGGCTCCCAAAGTAGACTACCGTGTGCTCCCTCCTAAAGTAAGCCCTGTCTTGGAACCCAGTCTCTGAACCCAGGCCGCCTAAACCCCCTTAACCCTTCAGGGTTCAGGGTTCAGGGTTCAGGGTTCAGGGTTCAGGGTTCAGGGTTCAGGGTTTAGGGTTCAGGGTTCAGGGTTTTGGGTTTTGGGTTTTGGGTTTTGGCTTGCAGGGGCCGTATGGGGTCACACCACAAGCTCGAGTGCACACGACCTACTGGGACCCTCGGTCCCGGATCGCCGTGCCCCTCAAAGTCTCAAACCCCCAGAGCCGTCAAGAAACCCGAAGAGCCTACAACCAAAGGACCTTACAGGTCCCAACCCTAGAACCCTCAATCCCTCTCCACTGCTGGAGCTCTAGAAAACCTGAGCTCCCGCTCATCAAGCAAGCATCATCAGTCCACCTTGATCTGGGGGACGTTGTCCACCGATCTTGCGCCGATGACCTGTTGGGCTTAACTCGTTTTGGGGACTCCAGAGGCTCAGCGGGCAACTCTCGGGTCGGAGGGTAAACCCTAAACCTATGTTAGGGCTCAGTGGTCTTAGGGTGTTGGGGAACACTTAGGGTTTGGGGTCTTAGGGTCTTCGGGTCTTGGGGAACGCTTAGGGTTCAGGGTCTTAGGGCCGTCTTAAGATTTTGGGGAACACTTGAATTCTCAGGGTCCTAAGGTTTTGTGGGGGAACACTTGGAAAGAAAACAAAAAAAAGCATGCCTCGAGGTCGGCAGCTTTTCCCTCTGTGGGCTTCTCCCCCTGACCTCGCCAGTTCCACCTGCAAGAGTTTCGACTCTCGCACTCGCACGAAGCAGGCAAGGAGTAGATTTAGGGTTCAGGGCTTGGGGTTTTCGACTCTCACACTGGCAGCCCTTTTGGGGCTCATAAAAACCTGCATCCTGTGTAGAACTGACGTCCACTGAGAGGTGCAGAACTCCCCCCCCCCAAACCATGATTCCAAGCAGCAATAGTCTCTGAAAAAACATCACGGTCAGGCGCGTCGTAGATTTGTTGCTTTTTATTGGGGGTGCAATTCCAACAAGGTCCACAATAAAGCCAACGGATTCGAGTTGGCATGGCGTAGCTTCGACATGCTGTTAAAGGCTTCAAAAGAACTCACAATGAAGTATCTGGATAGAGTCTACAACTCCGGGTTGGGATTACGAGGGTTGAAGTGTGTGTTTTAACTTGCAGGTTTCTTTTGCATAGCAGCCTCGCAACAGACTGCAGGCCTGCAAAACGGTCCATCTCTATCCTCAAACCTCAAGCTCTGGCCCAAGCCTCGCAACCCTAAACGCTAAACCCTAAACTCCAAACTCCTAAACCCTAAACCCTAAACCCTAAATCGGCAAACGAGCAAAATACAAAGGGCTACGGTACCTTCAGGTCAGATTCAGATCACTAGGGGCGGCCAGCTCTGCACTTGTAATATGGGGGGGGCCTTAACTATTAGAATAGCAGGGTTTAGGGTTTAGGGTTTAGGGTTTAGGGTTTAGGGTTTAGGGTCTAGGGTTTAGGGTTTAGGGTTTAGGGTTTAGGGATATTATAGTACATGTACAAAGGGGCCATAAGGGAATACTATTAGTTATTCCGACCCCTATAGTACACAAAACCAACCGGCACTACCCGCCGCTCTCCAGATCCAGGATTTAAGGCTCCTAGAATCTGCAAAAGCTCACAAGCTTCAGGATGCAAAGGCTGCTGTTTGCAGTGCAAGGGTTTTGCTTGTCCTTGTTTCCTTTTGTTTTGACTTCAGGGTTGCCTTTTGGTTGGTGTACGTCGCCATCTTACGGCTAGCACAGGGCACTTCCCTTTCCAGACAGCCGCAAACGCCTAAACCTTCAACAGAAAGCAGCCGCAGTGACAAATATTGCCAAGAGAAACCAAGGAATTATGAGGAATCAAAACAAAAGTGGGCTTAAGCTAGGGCACAAACTATGCTGTCTTGGGCGGCGACAGACTTCACAAGAGTGCAAGGTAAAGATGGAACTGAGCCTGCGGCTTTGGGGCAGACAACGCAGTGTATCTCCACTTGCCTTTGCTGTAGACCTGAGCCAGCGCAATGTCCAACTTGGGGGACCAACGCAATAATTTACCTGCACCCCTGAGCCCTGAACCCTAAACCCTAAACCCTAAACCCTAAACCCTAAACCCTAAACCCTAAACCCCGAGCCTCCGTCAACTCCGAAGACAGGATCGGAAGCTTCGGCAATAAACCCTAGACCCTTTTGCAGCAGGACTCCTGGCCACTGCCTGCCTCGCACCCTAAACCCTAAACCCTAAACCCTAAACCCTAAACCCTAAACCCCGTGGGCGCGCGGCGAAGTTGCTTCCCTGGTCATTGTGGGCGACTGCGAAGGGGACGGGATCGAAGTCCTCACCAGCAAAGCTCAAGAGCATTAGCAGAAGCTTTGGCATGGGTTCCTATAGACTGGGCCTTATAAAACCCCAAAACCCAAGACCCAAAACCTAAAACCCTAAACCCTAAACCCTAAACCCTAAACCCTAAACCCTAAACCCTAAACCCTAAACCCTAAACCTAAACCAACCCTAAAAAGGACTGAAATCGGGGCCTTACACACCCGAAGCTCCCAACTTCCCCCATGATGTCGTGTAGGTTTGGGCTTTAGTGTTGTTGGTTGACTAGCTAGGACTGTAAGGCTTAGATGAAAGTGTATTTCCGTAGGGTTTTTCGCCACCGGCCTAGCGACCTCGCACCACAACGCAGGCTGCTAAGCGGTTCATCTATATCCTCGAAAACCATCGACTGACCGATGCCCACTTTGACTGTGCTGACTCCTGAACTGCACTGCATGTTTGCGCACTCGTATGGTCAGAAGTCCGCAGAAGGAATCAACCTACCACCCGTGCAGATGCTCAAAAAAAAACCTGACCACCGGAGGACCCGACAACAGCCAGCCCTACAAATGCGTAACCAAACCTCTAGAAACCTCTAGATGTAGTGAGGGCTGTAGGGCTTGGTTAAACTGTTTGAAGTGGTGGTCTCCTAGCCACAAGCAGATACCTCAAAGAAGCCACAAGCTCTGCAAGAGACCCGCCGCAAACCGGCTTTCATTCAAGAGAACCTCACAGAAATGCCACAGGCGCGCACGCTCACTCTACTTGCTCTGTCTCTGCATTGACATACACTGTGTGCGGAACTTTCCATCTTCCTCCCCACCCACCCTTATTTCATCTTGACGAGTTTCTGTTCGGATCTAAGAAAGGGTTTAGGGTTTAGGGTTTAGGGTTTAGGGTTTAGGGTTTAGGGTTTAGGGTTTAGGGTTTAGGGTTTAGGGTTTAGGGTTTAGGGTTTAGGGTTTAGGGTTTAGGGTTTAGGGGTGTAAAAGGTGCTAGGGGCCTCATGTCGGCCCTGTATCCTGAGCCCTCTTGAACTCTCCGAATCCGAAGCCCTCTGAGCCCTCTGAGCCTCAACCCAGGCCCCACTCGGAGCCCCTTTCTGGCTGGCTCTTAGTAGGGAATGTCCGGGAATGAGGGAATGAGGTAAGGGAATGAGGTACCAAACAAAAATCCCCAAACCCTAAACCCTAAACCCGAAAACGTAAACCCTAAACTAGGAAAGAGGGGTTTTGTCCCAGCACTCCTCGATCCGCAGTGAGCCCTTCGTCATGGGCCCGCGAGCCGCCTCACGTGAACAGCATGCGTCTTTTGCTTCAGCCCGATTCCCTCAAGAGGAACCCCTAAACTCTCGTTGTTGAGGGTTTAAAGTATGGTGTTTCGGCACCTGGAATCCCCAAAGCCAAACTAAGCATCACAAAAGCCTGGGTTTTTGCCGTCATTTTGGGGAATGTTTTGAAGGTGTGTCCGGATGAAGCTTTGGAGCCATGCCAGGCGACCCCCTGCATGTACGCCCCACACGTGTAAAACCAGCAGGGCCGGTAGATGGTCCCACCACCCAAGTTGTGTCCACAAATACCTATGACCTACAGCAGTTGCTCATGCTTAGTTTCACTTGAGGGCCAGCCTCTAAATGCGACCTGCAAACCACCCGGTTCACAAGAAGATCCCAGGACCAAAGCTGTCCGACCCCCCCTCGCTCTGGGCATCCCGGCAGAGTTGGAGAGGTAGGTGGCGGTGGACCTTCAGGCTCAGGGTTTCTTTTAGTGTGGTTCTTATGGTTCTGTTGGTTCTTGGGGCATTTTGGCATCTTCCCACGTCTTGAGACCGCTCGGCTTGCTTGAAAAGACCAGGTGGCCAAGGCTCGCACGTCTTGCCCGCCTTGCACACATCCGGAAGCCCATGGCCCTGTTAGCTCAAGCGACCAGATGCGAAGGACGAGATCTTCGGACACTTCCATAAATCAGGTGCCGTGCCTCGTGTTTTGCTCCGCCGACCTTCCATGAACAAGGGGGTTTGGAGGGCATGGAGGGCTGGGTAGGCTTGGGTAGGCTTGGGTAGGCTCGGATAGGCTTGTCCAACGCTGTGTTGTGAGGTGGACCAGGAGGACCCTTTGATGCCCCCACGCGGAGAGGCTTGTAATCATGGAATGCAGACAAAGCCCCTTCCATCAAGAAAACCCAGAAGGCACATGGCAGACCAAAAACTGCACATCACCTGCCTGGATCTTGACGCCAGTGTCAAACTGCACGTCGACCGTTACTTTGAGAATGGGCGGACAGGACGGCTGGAAGACCTCGGCCCACGACCCGCGCTTTCAGGGCTTCACTTCCCCAACGTTACGGTTTCTAAGGGTTTAGGGTTTAGGGTTTAGGGTTTAGGGTTTAGGGTTTAGGGTTTAGGGTTTAGGGTTTAGGGTTTAGGGTTTAGGGTTTAGGGTTTAGGGTTTAGGGTTTAGGGGGTTTAGGGTTTAGGGTTTAGGGTTTAGGGTTTAGGGTTTAGGGTTTAGGGTTTAGGGTTATCCTCGATGTCATCCATACCATTTCGGTTCACTCTCCCTTGTGCATGGGGATTCTACATGCCAGGGACAGGCATCCTCCGATCCGAGGCCTTCTGGTGCAGGACCATGAGCATCTTCTCCATCATGGATGTTGCGCATAGCCATAGCCATCCCCCCCCCCCCCCCCCACAAAAACCGGAGCTTTCGGCTTCGTGGCACAATAGAAACTGGTCCATGCCAAAAGAGACAGGCCCCCTTCCTGATCAGAGAAAGAATACGCACGGCACAGGCTGTCCTGCTTCGTATCACGAAAAGTCCCCCCTGCGCGCCCTAGGCTCTGTAAGTCTGTCAGAGCATGGCCGAAAGGTTCAAAGGCTCGAGGAGTTTAAAGGGTCTGCAGCCGAACTACAGCTTATTTCCCCAAACTCCCCCCCCCCCCCCACAAAACCCCAACCCCCAAAGCCCTCATCCCTGATTTCCCTCCCCCGGCCTACCTAACCCCTAAGGCTCCGAGAACTCTCATTTAAGGGTTTTTGGGCCCAACCCTAAACCCTAAACCCAAAGACCTTGTTATATCAGCTTTTTGCGGCTTTTTTGAGCCTGAGGGAACCCTGTGCTCGAAAGCTGTGTCCCGGGCGGCGCCGGTCTTCGCCACTAGGGATCCCAAGGTCTGCGCGCGAAAGATCGACTTTCCTGGGACATGTTTGGGGTTTAGGGTTTAGGGTTTAGGGTTTAGGGTTTAGGGTTTAGGGTTTAGGGTTTAGGGTTTAGGGTTTAGGGTTTAGGGTTTAGGGTTTAGGGTTTAGGGTTTAGGGTTTAGGGTTTAGGGTTTAGGGTTTAGGGGAAATGTAGGGCTTCTCTGCCCACCGGCACAGCTGGATATGCTCACTCAGAAACAGATGTGAAGGGTGTTGGAGCTTGGGGGCTTAGAAGGTGCGATCAAACTTTAGGGGGGCCGAGGACAGCGCTTACATCCGCACGTGATCTTTGCGCTAGCGGGCAATCACTCAAAGCTTACTACAGACCGCACGTCCCTAACCTCTGAGGATAGCCAAAAACCATAGCATCACTACAAATTGTACCGGCCTCTCCTGTGCCAGCTTTGGGAGTTTCGAAGCTCACAGACAAATGGGGGTTTCCGAAATTAAGGCTACCTTACATAGGGGCCCCCTTTCGTAAACCCCCGGCAACTGTCCCCAAGGCCCGAAGATGATTCCTCTGAGACAAACAAGAGAAGTTTTCATCCTGCACGAATAAGCGACCATTTGGGGGGGGGGGGGGGGGGGGTTACCGAAAATAGGGGGCACCCTGCTTTGGAGGCTCCAGCATTTCTCTCTACCTCTCTCAACAACTGCGAGGAAGAAGATGAGCTAGTGCAAACTCAGCAGGCCCAGGCTAAGCCAAGAGATTAAGGACTTTCAGGGTTGCCACATGCTCCCTTCAGTCATTTGGGCCCTTGAATGGGACCTCTCTTATGGCCCTTGTATACCCTGCAGCATACAACCCAGAGGCCCATACCTAGAGAAGCACAGCGAAGATGCAAAGCTATCAAGTTTTTGGGGGTCAGGGTCTCTCGGGGATCAGGCTTTGGGATGTTGTGCAGCGTCGGATTTAAGGTTAGTTTTAGGCTCTGTGGGCCTTCGGATTCAGGGAATGTTAAGGGGCTGATCCCAAATGCGGTTTAGGGTTTAGGGTTTAGGGTTTAGGGTTTCGGGGTTTAGGGTTTAGGGTTTAGGGTTTAGGGTTTAGGGTTTAGGGTTTAGGGTTTAGGGTTTAGGGTTTAGGGTTTAGGGTTTCGGGTTTCGGGTTTAGGGTTTAGGGTTTAGGGTTTAGGGTTTAGGGTTTAGGGTTTAGGGTAGGGTTTAGGGTTTAGGGATGTTTAGGGTCTAGGGTGCGAGACGTGGCTGCCTTTGTGATGCTCACCCTGTGCGGAGATGGCAACCTTAGCCCCCGACCTTTGGGAGTGGAGGCTGAGGAGCAGGTCGATGAGCCTCCACTCGCCATCCACGTGAATTTAGAACTCTGAAAGAGCCGATTACCTTCCCCTGGTCCGCTGGGTTTAGGGTTTACGTTTAAGGAAAGGGCCAAACCACCTAGATTTCTAAGACTCCCAGGTCTGGGCTTGCAATTCATGACAGCTCGTGACGGTGCCAGCCTAGCCCAAACACTCCTCAGGCTAAGCAACCAGGGTTCTGGGCATGCGGAGGCACAGGGTCTGAAGGCTGCGAATGCAGTGTTAGGGTTGCACTGCGGGTCATTATTCGGTTCTAGCATCCTTTTTTGGCCTTGGGTGGCCTAGACGTCAGGGCTGAATGCCTGAGACCGAGGTTCTCGCAGAGGTGGAATGGTTATGAGTCATGAGGCTTGATGGCTCCTTGCTTTCTCTCGCCCATTGCGCTGAAACATCAGCTACTCCAGGACATCCCGACTGCCATCAGCTTGCCCGACCGACATCGGAATGAGCGCCTCTTTTGGAGACGAGACCCTCCCCCGTGAATCTCGGCGAAGGTTGGACACAGAGGTGCACCGTCGAACAATCTTCCTCAAGCGTGAAGAATGAACTCCGTACTTGAAGCATACCCAAAAAATGGACGCACAAAGAGATTCAAGGGCCTCTCTTCAACTTAGTTGTGGGCACCTCACAATGTCCGACCTTTCGTGCTGTACATCCAGGTGTAAATTGGAAACTTTCGCTGCCCATAGTCGGTTCCACAAGTCAAATCTGGAAAATACAGACTCCAACCCTAACCTCTTTTTCTCAACTTACCCGTTTAAACCCCGCACCCTAAACCCTAAACCAACCCCCAAGACGTTCTACAGCCCGCAAGCCCTATGTACCCTATTTTGCCACATGCATTCTACTCGGCATTAAGCTCCAAGCAATACACACTTGGGCAGGGAGCGCCTGGGACCCCATGTGCAACTAAAGCTAGCTTCCGTTGCGGGCCGTGCTGCCGACGTATCTACTGTGGTCTCCGAAGCAGACAAGATGCTGTGATATTGCTATCTGAAGCCCCCATCACACCACACCCTGAACAGGTAGGAGGAAAGTAGACTGGATTGCCAAGCATGCCGCCGGCTTCTGTGAATTAAGGCAGCCTGGGGAAGCAGATACAAAAAGTATAACCATATATATATATATACATATATATATATATACACTTGTATATGGAATTTATATTATATATATATATATATGCAAAGACACGGGTCCTGCAAATTCTCAGGGATGTTCGAGCCGTTTTGGGGGGCTTGGGTTTCTCACAGGCTAAGGTTTGCAGGGATTGTGGGTCTCACGGCGCTGGCTACAAGTATTTCATCGGAGACTCGACAGACTCCAGCACCACGCTCCTTAGAGCACAGGAGGGAGATTGTCGTTGGATGACCGGGTGTAGGCATCAGCAACTTCAGGTCGATCAGGGTTTTGGAATCACAAAGTGTCCTGGATCGTCGCTACATGCGCCAGTAGTATCTAGTATGGGTGTGGTTATTGCCTTGAAGCGGTAGTCCTTGCAACTTAGCCCTTCATTGCTCCGAAAAGTATAAACCTTATGGAGCCCAATCCGGTCCGATCTCCTTGCCAGCTCAGGCACAGCACGCCGTGAAACTTTGCGCAGCTTTTGACCTGCCCACGCAAGCCGTGCCAAGGCATGGAGGAACTGGCGCTCCACGATGCTCTTTCTGGCTTATCTTAGTTGTCCAGAAACCTGGGGGAACTAAAGGTTAACCTAGCCTTTGGGAGTCTAAGGGGGTCATAAGGGGATTATATTACCCCAAAAAAGGTTAAAGGTTACCTACTCTACTACTAGGTTATACAGCACAAAACTAGTTTTGATCACCTATGGCTGCATTATCCTCAAGAAGCAGCACATCACTCAGCCCCAGAAACACCGAAAGCACGGGCAGCAGGGATGATCCCCTTACCACCCAGCCGCTTCGCGAAGCAGCAACAAAAACATTGCGAGCACGACCATCAGCAGCATCCTGGCCCTTTTGGCTCGTGATCAGCAACAAGCATCAGTCACAGCATCACCCCTCTCTGCCCAACGCAAGCACATAAAAGGTGCACCGCCAGCACCACAGGGCAGGGAGCATCAGCAGCATCATCGCCCTTCCGTTTCAGAGCTAGGTCACCCGGAAACGCCAGCATCAGGTGAAGAAGCACAAACACGGAGCATGCACGGAACAGGCACCAGAAGCACCACAGGGCAGGGAGCATCAGCAGCATCATCGCCCTTCCGTTTCAGAGCTGGTCACCCGGAAACGCCAGCATCAGCCGAAAAAGCACAAACATGGAGCATGCACGGAACAGGCACAAGAAGCACCACAGGGCAGGGAGCATCAGCAGCATCATCGCCCTTCCGTTTCAGAGCTAGGTCACCCGGAAACGCCGGGATCAGCCGAAGAAGCACAAACACGGAGCATGCACGGAACAGGCACCAGAAGCACCACAGGGCAGTGAGCATCAGCAGCATCATCGCCCTTCCGTTTCAGAGCTAGGTCACCCGGAAACGCCAGCATCAGCCGAAAAAACACAAACACGGAGCCCACGGAACATGCACAAGAAGCACCACAGGGCAGGGAGCATCAGCAGCATCATCGCCCTTCCGTTTCGGAGCTAGGCCACCTGGAAACGCGAGCATCAGCTGCAGAACCACCTCGCTCGACCCGGCCGCTTCGCCAGAAGCACCACAAACACGCAGCATGAACGGAACAGGCGCAAGAAGCACCACAGGGCAGGGAGCATCAGCAGCATCATCGCCCTTCCGTTTCAAAGCTGGGTCACCTGGAAACGCCAGCATCAGGTGAAGAAGCACAAACACGGAGCATGCACGGAACAGGCACAAGAAGCACCACAGGGCAGGGAGCATCAGCAGCATCATCGCCCTTCCGTTTCAGAGCTAGGTCACCCGGAAACGCCGGGATCAGCCGAAGAAGCACAAACACGGAGCATGCACGGAACAGGCACCAGAAGCACCACAGGGCAGTGAGCATCAGCAGCATCATCGCCCTTCCGTTTCAGAGCTAGGTCACCCGGAAACGCCAGCATCAGCCGAAAAAACACAAACACGGAGCCCACGGAACATGCACAAGAAGCACCACAGGGCAGGGAGCATCAGCAGCATCATCGCCCTTCCGTTTCGGAGCTAGGCCACCTGGAAACGCGAGCATCAGCCGAAAAAGCACAAAACACGGAGCATGCACGGAACAGGCACAAGAAGCAACCACAGGGCAGGAGCATCAGCAGCATCATCGCCCTTCCGTTTCAGAGCTAGGTCACCCGGAAACGCCAGCATCAGCCGAAGAAGCACAAACACGGAGCATGCACGGAACAGGCAGAAGCACCACAGGGCAGGGAGCATGAGCAGCATCATCGCCCTTCCGTTTCAGAGCTAGGTCACCCAGAAACACCAGCATCAGCCGAAGAAGCACAAACACGGAGCGTGCATGGAACAGGCACAAGAAGCACCACAGGGCAGGGAGCATCAGCAGCGTCATCGCCCTTCCGTTTCAGAGCTAGGTCACCCGGAAACGCCAGCATCAGCCGAATAAGCACAAACACGGAGCATGCACGGAACAGGCGCAAGAAGCACCACAGGGCAGGGAGCATCAGCAGCATCATCACCCTTCCGTTTCAGAGCTAGGTCACCTGGAAACGCCAGCATCAGCCGCAGAACCACCTCGCTCGACCCGGCCGCTTCGCCAGAAGCGCCACAAACACGCAGCATGCACGGAACAGGTGCAAGAAGCACCACAGGGCAGGGAGCATCAGCAGCATCATCGCCCTTCCCTTTCAGAGCTAGATCACCTGGAAACGCCAGCATCAGCCGCAGAACCACCTCGCTCGATCCGGCCGCTTCGCCAGAAGCACCACAAACACGCAGCATGCACGGAACAGGCGCAAGAAGCACCACAGGGCAGGGAGCATCAGCAGCATCATCGCCCTTCCGTTTCAGAGCTAGGTCGCCCGGAAACGCCAGCATCAGCCGCAGAACCACCTCGCTCGACCCGGCCGCTTCGCAAGAAGCGCCACAAACACGCAGCATGCACGGAACAGGCGCAAGAAGCACCACAGGGCAGGGAGCATCAGCAGCATCATCGCCCTTCCGTTTCAGAGCTAGGTCACCTGGAAACGCCAGCATCCGCCGCAGAACCTCCTCGCTCGACCCGGCCGCTTCGCCAGAAGCACCACAAACAGCGTCAGCAGCATCATCGCCCTTCCGTTTCAGAGCTAGGTCACCTGGAAACGCCAGCATCCGCCGCAGAACCACCTCGCTCGACCCGGCCGCTTCGCCAGAAGCACCACAAACACGGAGCATGCACGGAACAGGCGCAAGAAGCACCACCAGGGCAGGGAGCATCAGCAGCATCATCGCCCTTCCGTTTCAAAGCTGGTCACCCGGAACGCAAGGGCTCAGCGTTTAAAATCCTTGATGAAACAGAAGACAAGACAGGCCGCCTTCCTTTCCCTTCGCTTCCTTTCCCTTTCAGCATCTCTCCTCTCTCTTGCTTTCTTGCTCTCTCGTCTCTCGCTCTCTCGCTCTCTCTCTCTCTCTCTCTCTCTCCCTTCTTCTTCATTCGCCCTCCCTCCCTCTGATTCTCTCCGCGCTCGCGCATCCTTCCTGCCAAATTGACAGACTCAACACCCCCTTAAGAGAAACACCCACCCGGACGCCTTCGGAGGCTTAGATTCGAAAAGCAGTCTGAACCCCCCAAACCTCGACGAGGCAACCCAATAATGCAGACTGCCCCATGCACCTCGAAGACTGCGGGTGGCTCTACCAGGATCTCCTCACATGCCATCCTACTTCTAGATTCGGGAGTAACCTAGGAATCAAAAGGTTACCCTTTTGGGTTTTAAGTGGGGAAAAAAACAGGAAACCCCAATCCTAAAAAAGCAAAAAGGGCCTACTCTCGGTCCTAGACTTTAGGGTAACCCCCGGTAGGTGGTGTTTCTTTTGGTTCACATGCTGGTGGGCTGGCGAGGATGTCATACAAAAATCAATCAAGCATGTAACAGGGATTTAGGGCTCAGGGCTACTCCTCTGCCAATCATTCCGGTGCCAGCGGATACCTGTGGTACACAATTCCCCAAAGCAGCATTTCGAGCTGAATAGGAGACGTGGAAACTGCTTGAAGTTGAAACACATCATGCACCACGTATGAATGGCTTGGGAGTACGGCGCCGAACTCCCTCATGACTCTTGCTCCACAAAGAACGGGGAGGCAACAAGAAGCCTTAGCCCAAAACCCTGCATAAAACCTGAGAACCCTAAACCCTAAACTATACACATCGGGTCCAGTTCTGATGGGATCGCCGAAAGGTCGGCGATGCGGACGCCCCGCACGTTGGTGAACTGGCAGAAGGCAATGAGCGAAGTTGACCAAAAGCTTCTGCTTGTCCAACAGCATTTGCGGTAGATGACCCCTACCTACCTCGGTAAGCCCCTTTTCTTGCACCTGCTTGGAAGGATGCTCAGCCTTTTGAAACAGGCGTCTTCTGGGATTGCAGGTTGTGGCAGCTGATCTGTCAAGGGCAAGAGGGATGGCGGGCGTTTCATGAGTGACCCACGCGTGAACGACTGCTAGGGTCTCCTGCCTGCTGCAAACCCTAAACCCTAAACACTAAACCCTAAACCCTAAACCCCAAACCTTTGAGAGGGCCGCCTGGAAAAGGATCCGATCTCCAAAGCTTTCGGCCGTGCTGTCGGAAAGAGAGACGCTGGTGAAGGCAGCGAAGGTGAGCCGGCTGCCCACTTTGAAGGTGTCGCGGTAGTTCCTTGCCACAAGGATGTGTAGGGTTTAGGGTTTAGGGTTTTGGGCTTTGGGCTTAGGGCTTAGGGCTTAGGGTTTAGGGTTTAGGCTTTAGGCTTTAGGGTTTAATTAGGGTTTAGGGTTTAGGGCTTAGGGACCACTCTTCAACTTGACTTGCATGATGCAAAGCTAGCGGAGCGATGCATAGCGATGCCATCTGAGCCCCAGTCGTGTACTTCTTCTTCAATAGAGGACTCTTTGCGACCTTGATCCCGCGGTAGGCGGGCCCACTGTAGGTGTAGGCCTTTCCCGCTTTCGTCAAGGCTTTCACTGCCTGCATGCTGGCGGCTACACGCAAACAAAATCCGCTTGGTTCGCTTAGGATGTCTCTGTCCTCATCCGCAAATATGAGGAAAGAAACATCTACGGCAATCAGTCAATGCAACAACGTACTACCCAACTTCAGCAAGCCAGCGTAGCACCATCCACCAAACTCCAAAGCCGCCACAAACCTTTCAGATCCCTGCCCCTTTCTCCAAGAGCCTGTGCCATGACCTTGAGGAAGGGTGCCTCCACGGGAGCACGCTCGAGACTGCGTGAACCCCAGCATCCAAAACAGACTTCGAAAGCTCCAACTGTGCCATTCGAATGCTAGTCTCGTGCAGAGTGTGCCTAAGCCCTGAACCCTGTATGCGAGGCCTCTCTGAAACCCTCCGCCTGGTTTGCGATGGTGCTCGGACTCCGCGAGGATGCATGGAATGGAGCATTCAACACCTCCGAGTGGAAGAACCTATGGAACTAACGATTGTATTCATGTTACTATAATGAATATGAATGTGATTCTTAACTATTCATGATAATACTTCTTATCATTAATCGTAAGATTGATAGTTATATGATTATACAATCCTAAACCCAGCTCCCTAAAGCTTGCAAAGCCGTCGGAGAGGGGGGGTTTCAAGTCCTTCAGCCCCAGGCCCGAGCCATCTTCTACTTCGGTGCGGAGTGGGCATAGGGTTTCGGGGGGCTTGAGGTTTGGGGACCTTACTCCACCGTTATCGGAGATCTTCCGCGCACAGAAGTCGCCACCTTGTAGATGGGAATCGGGTCCTGGCACGGGAGCTCAAGCTCGATCCTTTCAATCCAAGGGGTTGGATGGTTTTGGATGCCGGGTTTCGGGCCCTGTTCCGATTTCAGTCACTTGGGGTGGGGCGTTGGGGGCTTCAGGGCTGTCGCGAAATGACTGCCGCAGACGCGATGTGAGCGGATTTGGAGGAGCAGAGAATCAAGCGACTTGGGGGCTGACCCCCTAAACCCAGGAAATGCAGATCAGAAAAAATGCCGGAAGAACAACAGCACGTTGCATCCGAACATGATTGAGAAATCCCAAGGGCTGTCACCCCTAAACCCCAAGCCGTTTCGAACCTGGAAGCTGCAAACCCTAAACCCTAAACCCTAAACCCTAAACCCTAAACCCTGAACCTTGAACCCTAAACCCGAAACCCCGAATCCTCTGCGGTGTAGAGTCGAATGGCCAGGCGCTGCTGGAGGGACAGGCCCGCTGGTTTCAGGGCCTCGGGCGGGTCTCGGGCTTCATTTTCACACCACAAACGGGTTTAGGGTTGAGGGTTTGGGGTTTAGGGTTTAGAGTTTAGGGTTTAGGGTTTAGAGTGATGTTCGAGACCCAGGAGGAACCTAGGAATAAAGAGGGTAACCTTTTTGGCTTTAAGGGGATTATAGGGGAACCCCAACCCTAAAAAAGGAAATAAGGGCCCTGGTAAAATCTGAAAAAGATATACTGGTGCACTGCAAAACATATGACAATGGAATACTCATGCTTCAGATGTTTGAGCGCATAGGGCTTCGAGCTGCACATGTACAGCAAAGACCATCCGCATGTTGATGACAACGCCCCTTCAAGACTCCCACACGATTACAACCCTGGAGGCTACGAATTACGAATCCCTACGCTTTCCAGGCGCCCTTTGGCATGAAGATACCGAAAGAATGGTTTTGCCACCTGCCGTTTTTGCCTCCACTCCCCGCAGCCGGCCTTGCACTCGAACTCGTGAGCCTCAAGCATCCTACCTGGGCAGATTCTTGAGGTTAAGGGGTTTAGGGTTTAGGGTTCAGGGTTTAGGGTTTAGGGTTTAGGGTTTAGGGTTTAGGGTTTAGGGTTTAGGGTTTAGGGTTTAGGGTTTAGGGTTTAGGGTTTAGGTTAGGGTTTAGGGTTTAGGGTTTAGGGTTTAGGGTTTAGGGTTTAGGGTTTAGGGTTTAGGGTTTAGGGTTTAGGGTTTAGGGTTTAGGGTTTAGGGTTTAGGGTTTAGGGTTTAGGGTTTAGGGTTTAGGGTTTAGGGTTTAGAGTTTAGGGTTCACTGAACAAACTTTGTTGACTTGAAGACGCCCTAAAGCGTGTTGGCATATTTGAGGTTGCCGCTCTGTGCGTGGCAATTTCGTGATTGAAGTGCTGAAAAATGAGGTGGTCACTGTTTGGCAGGAGTTAAAGCGGGGTGTTGTTCAGGATTTCAAGTATTCGGACTGTTTCTAGAGCCAAGTCTCTGCACTGGTGCCCTGCACGAAGACGGCTAGGCATAACGAAACCTTTTTTGCCAATGGACTGAGGCCTATCCAACTCTGAACCCCCATTGAAAGGAACCGCGGCCCTCAACTCCTGAATCTTAGTTGTCCAGTATCGTAGGGGAACTCAAGGCTAACCTTTGGGGCTACGGCGGAATTATCATCGCCCCAAAAAGGTTAAAGGTTACCGACTCTACCACCAAGGTTACCTACTCTACTACTGAGGTTACCTGCTCTACTACCAGGCTGCCTAAACCCTAAACCCTAAACCCTAAACCCTAAACTCAGGGCCTACTTTACTACGAAGCCAGGGCCTGAGTCCCTCCATGCGAGCAGCAGGCGCATCTTGGCCTCGGGGGCCTTCCCCGGCAGGGCTTTCATCAGGCAGGGCCCCGGTCCGAAGACTGCCTCTGCCAAGGGGGTTTAGGGTTTAGGATTTAGGATTTAGGGTTTAGGGTTTAGGGTTTAGGGTTTAGGGTTTAGGGTTTAGGGTTTAGGGTTTAGGGTTTAGGGTTTAGGGTTTAGGGTTTAGGGTTTAGGGTTTAGGGTTTAGGGCTCAGGGTTTAGGGTGCCTCTGCCAGGGTGGTCTACTTAGTGGACCAGTATCCTAGGGGTAACTGAAGGCGTTCAATTTTGGGAGTTTTAGAGGGAATACTTGTAACTAAAGGTGTTTAATGTTGGGATGTTTAAAGGGAAAGAAGGCCGCGAAAAGATTAAAGGTGACCTACTCTACTGCTAAGTTTAGGGGCTAGCTGTTTACGGGGTTTAGGGTGGACAGGGTTCCTAGGACTTTGGCAGCTTCGAGAGCTGATGTCCTCAAACCTTCAACACTACTCCCCACCCCAAAACTTACGGGATCCTACAGTAACCACCCCAAAACTTACGGAATCCTACACAAACCCCCTAAACCCTAAACCCTAAACCCTAAACCCTAGACCCGCCGCTATGTAGAAATCTCTCAGGCTCCAGGCCTTCGACACGTCGACGGTCGGGACCTTCTTGAGGCAGCCGTTGAGCCTGGCTTCGATCCCTTTGAACCCTAAACGCACTAAGCCCCAAGCCAGAAACTTTCTGCTTTTCGTGGATCCAACGGAAGTCTGCATCTACCTGAGTTCAGCCCGAAGCCCCAAACCGCAGAAGAAACACTCGTATCTTAAGACACGAAATCTTCAGGGATCCGCATTGCAGAGGCTCGAGTCCGGGAATCGACCTTGCTGCTTTAGGGTGTTCAGACGTTGGCTCCTTGGGGCGCGGCTTTCTAAATGGGGGTCTACGAAATTAGGGGACCCCGAAAATGTAGGCCCCCAAATAGTAGGATCCACTTATAATAAGGACCGCAGTAAGGTACGCCTAAACCCTAAACCCTAAACCCTAAACACTAAACCCTAAACCCTAAACCCTAAACCGTCCCAAATCCTTTGAGCCCATCAGGCCCCGACGAGGCTACTGGCGAGTGCAGATCGCCCAGGTCCTCCGTCCTCTTGGAACTGCTCCTGGGTTTAGGGTTTAGGGTTTAGGGTTTAGGGTTCAGGGCTTAGGGTTTAGGGTTTAAGGTTGGATGTCCCCGCTTATGCTAACAGTCCTTCATGGGGATTAGGTACTAGAATCCCGATCAAGGACTGTTAGTCTAGGGGTGAACATCCCAAGCTTTAGACACCTTGCAGCACCCAAAACCAACCCCACAAATCCGGAAGGGCCCCTGCCAAGCCACTTGCGTTTACATAGGGTTTACATAGAGTTGAAGGATCGGGTACTTTCGACTCTCACACTTACACACAGGGGTATTTCAAAGCGTTTAGGGCTGAGAGGCTCTTCAACCACCAGCCCTCCGCCCGAAAGCTTGGGACCTACATGGGCACCGATGGTTTCACTAGGGATGTGCCGGCCGGAGACTTCCCGGGGTTTGTGGACATCGGAACAATGTGCCCCAAAACCCCAAAACCCCAAACCCCCAAAACCCCAAAACTCCAAAACCCCAAAACCCCAAAACCCCAAAACCCCCAAAACCCCCAAAACCCCCAAAACCCCCAAAACCCCCCAAAACCCCCAAAACCCCAAAACCCCAAACCCCCAAAACCCCAAAACCCAAAAAACCCTCAACCCCCAAGAAGCAAAAGTCTCCTTGCCAGCTTCTTCTTGTCAGCGGCCACGCTCTTCTTCCCTTTCGTGGCCTTCGGGGCCTTTGCAGAGGGGTCTTCTTCCGCGGCTTCCGCGGCTTCCTTTCCTATAAAGTTCACAGCGTTTTGGAAAGGGAGGCTTTTGGAATTCTTCGGGCTCCCAAATCCGTACAAGTCCCTGGGTTAGGGGTTTAGGGTTTAGGGATATTCAATATTCGAAGGGTTTCGGAGCGGCGGAGGAGCTTCGATGAGGGCCTCTGTTCTGGCAACATGACCGTGAAATCAAGGGGGGGGTGCACCCTTCACATCCTATCTGAGAGATCAGCCCTAAACCCCTAAAGCCTAATCCCGTTTTTGCCACTGGTCTGAGGTCTATCCTAAACCCTAAACCCTAAACCCTAACCCTAAACCCTAAACCCTTAACCCTAAACCCTAAACCCTCAACCTCTTGAAGCTCTGGCGAGCACATCCGCAGCTCCCGAGGCTGAAGAGTCGCGCCTTGGCAAGTGCCTTGGCCACCTTCAGCTTCGAAGCTGCGGGCTTGGCCTGGGTTTAGGGTTTAGGGTTTAGGGTTTAGGGTTTAGGGTTTAGGGTTTAGGGTTTAGGGTTTAGGGTTTAGGGTTTAGGGTTTAGGGTTTAGGGTTTAGGGTTTAGGGTTTAGGGTTTAGGGTTTAGGGTTTAGGTTAGGGTTTAGGGTTTAGGGTTTAGGGTTTAGGGTTTAGGGTTTAGGGTTTAGGGTTTAGGGTTTAGGGTTTAGGGTTTAGGGTTTAGGGTTTAGGGTTTAGGGCTTAAGGTTTAGGGTTTAGGGTTTGGGGTTTGGGGTTTGGGGTTTAGGGTTTAGGGTTTAGGCTTCCATCACTAAATCACCTGCGATCACCCGCGGATATGCGGCGCGAGTTTCCACCCCCCCCTTCCGGGGCAAACTGGGCGGTTTGTGTTCAAACTCGTCCCCATGCAATCCCTCAAGGGCACCAAAACAAAGTCCATGGTCCAGATCACCCTGCAAGTGGCACACGTTGGGGCTGAGGCGAGCTTCTCAACAGGCAAATGACCGTACTCGTCTAGTCAAGTGGTGGAGGCGACCACCAATTTCAGAACCAGGCCTCCAGGCTGGTGAAACCCGAAACCCTAAACATCCCTGAGCACCAAGCTTCACCCTAAACCCTTGTTCCCTAAAAGCCTGAACCCTCAACCCTGGAACTCTTAATGGCCCAAAAGCCCTCCAAGCCCAAAGAATTGCACCCTACCACGGCGAGCCTTGCTGGCCTTGGAACTGGTGCTGATTGGCAACGTCGCCTTGGCCATGGAGGCTCAGGGGTTGGGGTGGAGGGTTTTAGGTGGAGGGGGAGTGGGAGGTCGAAGGGGTCAGTGTGGGCTTGGATCGTGTGCCGGGGCATCCCCCAAAACAACCTTGAACCCTAAACCCTAAACCCTAAACCCTAAACCCTAAACCCTAAACCCTAAACCCTAAACCCTAAACCCTAAACCCTAAACCCTAAACCCTAAACCCTAACCTGCAAGATCGCCTGAAAAAAGCCCCAGATCGCCCTCAGCTTCTTCAGCCATGGAGCCGCTTTGGCGGTGGCTGGCTTTGCTTTGCCCGGCGAGGCGAACATCTTCATGCGTTGAAGGAGGAAGTCTCGGGAGCCTGCAGCTTCATCGCTTGAGTAAACACTGATGGTCTAAGGTTGGGATGTTGCCCTGATGCGAACAGTCTCTCATAATTGGGGAGTATATTGTGTCCCCTCTTATAATCCCCATTGAGGACTGTTCGATAAGGGAGAACATCCCAAGTTTATGGCTTCGCAAGAAAGAGTCTGCGACTTGCATTTGCAGGCACTGCGAAGTCTTCAACGCAAAGGCTTCCCACTCCCAACCGGCCCGACGCCAGTGCCTGTGGAGGCCACTCCTGGGCGATCTAATCTTGACAAACAAGAAAGGACACCCAGACGATGCTGTTTTGTGTGTAATTCAGGAGCTTCCCTAAAACCAACCCAGGTAACGCAAGGCATTTTGGAAGCCACCTGCTTGTTCGGAACATGGGGCGACTGGACTAGCGACTGGAGCTCTGCCCTTTCGCACACTTGCGCTCGAGGGGTGAGGGTTGGCATCAGCTGGAATTCCCGCTGCCGGTTCGTTTTCCATCCTACTGCCAAACTTCTTTAGCAGCCCGTGATCAATTGCACCCGAGGATCCCAAAGCTCTCAAGTGCTCCTTGAGTTGCGGGACGGTCCATTCGAAGTACTCCTGCGACACCGACCCGGACCCTCAAGAACCTGAAGCCTAAATCCTATACCCCCATATTGCAGCAAATCGAAGGCTGTTGAAGCCCTTGAGGGGTAGGGTGCACAAGGTGTGAAACGCAGGGTCTGGGGACATGCAGGTCAGGGCTGTCCTCGCCCATGATGGACGCCAGCATTGTGCCAGGGCTGCACTCCGCTCTAACAAGACAGTCTACTTTTGGGGCCTTAATACTTCGAATAGAGTTTTGGGGGTTATCACAGTATGATTAATGAGGGATCAGAAGGGAATCCTATCAGTAATAATTCCGAGCCCTATATTACAGACTGGCCTTAAACCTATCAGTTATCATTCCATGTCTAGTAGACTTAGTAGACTGCATGGCATGGGCTCGGGATCATCTGGCACTTCCCAGGTTCAGACTTACGTTTCACCAGCTCGCGCGGGCTGGAAGGCCAAAAATGGCTGCAAATGCTGCGGGTAGCAATGCAGGCTGAGGAACTGGCGCAGGCCAAAACAAAAGGAACTGGCATCGGGCACAGCAACGTGGAGCACATCTCTCAACCTCGCACCATCCACCCCATTACACCTAGAACACACCAGACCCTAAAACCGAACAGGCCCCAACCCTAAAAAAATTGTCTTTTGAGCTCTCTGTTTTGTGGTAAGCCGCGCTTGAGCCTACAAATAAATCCTGAACCACCCTAAACCCTAAACCCTAAACCCTAAACCCTAAACCCTAAACCCTAAACCCTAAACCCTAAACCCTCCACACCATGGCTTGGAGCTTCGGAGGTTGCGCCTTCTTCAAAAGCAGTGCTGACTGAACTGCTCAGGGATCTCCTGGACAGAGACAGGCGTTCAGGGTTCAGGGTTCAGGGTTTAGGGTTTAGGGTTTAGGGTTTAGGGTTTAGGGTTTAGGGTTTAGGGTGTCTCAATGAGTGGGCGCGCTGGTGCTGAAAGCACCCAGGCGCGCGCCCCGAGTTGCATAAGCCCACCCCCGCTGGCGCTCCACCCTCGCCTTAACCTTTACGGGTTTAGGGTTCTTTTGAACTCTGATCGTGCTTTTGCTATTTTTCTCTTGTATATTGGTTGGGTTTAGAAGCTCGGCATCGATGCCGATCAACTACCCTGAAGCTCGCAGCCCCTAGGCATTGCAAGGCTGCGTGTTGGGCGGGGGTTGGAAAACTTGCTTGGAAGGGCGTCAAATCAGAAGTTTGCCTCATTCGAGGCTGCCGCCTTCGCGCCCTGAAGTCAAAGGGGTGGGATGGGCGGTTGCTGCTGCCTTCGCTTTCGCTGATGCTGCAGCTGGACCTTGTTGGAGTCGTGGTGGCCTTGTGAATCATTTTAAAAGTGAAAAACCCAAAGGTTTGGGCTTGGGGCTGGCTGCCGCCTTCGCCCTTGGTGATGCTGCGTCTTGTTGGGGATCTGGATCCCTAGCTTGAAAGGGCCAGGCACCTCAGGCCAGGGCTTGTTTTTCAGGCAGGGTAAGCAGATCCAGTCCCAGGCAGGGGGCCACAACCTCCCAGCTAAAACTTCAAAACCCGAAGGTTTGGGCTTGGGGCTGGCTGCCGCCTTCGCCCTTGCATGCTGCGTCCTGGCTGGGGATCTGGATCCCTTGCAAAAATCCTCAGACCAAAGCCAAGGCCAGAGTCAGGCAGGGGCCTTCCACAGGCAGCTCCCAGGCAGAGGCGATTGGCCCGCCCAGACTTTTCCAAAGAGCTCTCAAACTCCTTTCCTGCCCTCTCTCAGGCAGCGACTGGAGGGGGCCTCCCCGGCAGGGGCCTCCCAAGCAGCCAGGAGGGGCCTCGCTCAGGCAGGGGCCTCAGAGGCAGTCAGGGGCCTGCCAGGCAGGGGCCTCGGCAGCCGGGGGGGCCCTTCCAGGCAGGGCCTCCCACAGGTCCCAGGCAGGGGCCTCCTCTCAGGCAGGGGCCTCCCAGGCAGGCAGGGGCCTCCCAGGCAGGGGCCTCCCAGGCACGGCCTCCCGGAACCTCCCAGGCAAGGCAGGGGCCTCCCGGGGCCTCCCCACAGGGGGGCCTCCCAGGCAGGGGCCTCCCAGGCAGGGGCCTCCCAGGCAGGCAGGGGCCTCCCGGCAAGAGGTTGCGATGTTTTACCCGAAGGTTTGGGGTATCTTATTCTAGGGCGACCTGACGGGTTTCTCGCCAGCGACCTGCCGGGTCCACCGCGCAGCCCGCAGCTGCCTGCGGGACTGGAGCTCCGTCGCCCGCCGGAGGGCTTCTGGCTCCGGAGCTACCTCGCCTGCCGGCTTCGGTGCGTTCGCCCTGCTCGACGGCCCCGGGCTCACTCAGTTTAGGGTTTAGGGTTTAGGGTTTAGGGTTTAGGGTTTAGGGTTTAGGGTTTAGGCCTAGCTGACACTCACCACGCACTTCAGGGCAACACCCCGGGAAAGCCTTCCTGGTGTAACCCGGCGGTTTTGTTCGGAGTAGGGCCAGGGATTCGACACTCACTTTTAGACATGCAAGGGCTTTAGGATTTCGAATACAGACCAGATGAAAAGGTTTAGGGGCTCTCTCTGTGGGAGCAGTCTGCTTACGAACCTATGCGTATGCCTGTTGTCGCTGTGCAGCCGTGCTTGCCAACAACCTCCCCCCACCATCGTTAAATCCCAACCCGCAGAAAAACCAAGGCCTAGACCTCAAAACCAACATCCTAAACCCGAAACTCAAACCTTTCTGGGTTAGGCCTTGAGCCCCTCAGTCTCCCACACCCTGAGGTCTTAAACCCCTTGAAGCCAATACCCTCCACCCCGACCTTTGACCCACAAATTTAACCACGAACCTCAAGACCTCAACACAAAATCCTAACAAGACATACGCCCGAACACCCTACTTTCAACCGTCCTGACACCCTGAGGGCTGAACTGTAAAGCATCCCTTAAACCCAGGTTCGGCGCCTGCATTTGGGCATGGGAGAAGGAAGCCTCCCTCGTCCCGCGGAGTCCCCACAAAGCCCGGCTTGAGGAAAATCCGCTGCGCCGGATATTTGCCCAATGTGTTCAGGAGCTCAGAAGAAGCAAAACAAAAACAAAAACATATACATAGACATACATAAACACAAACAGACAGTAACAAACACACAAGGTCCTTCCGCATCTTGGGTCCTGGAGAGCTTGACCAAGCGGCTGGTACTTCAAAGCTTCCGGGCAGCACCCCGAGGCCTCTTTTGCTCTCCAGCATCCTCCCGGCCATGCTTTGCTGGCCGAATTGGCTAAGAAGCCCTCTGATTGTCGCACGAGTGCAAGAGGCCATGTCGCAGGAAGTCTTAAAGAGCTCGCGTGGGGGTTGCCTGGGGTGGCGCGGCACCCGCCCCATACCCAGAGACCACCGTACTTAGTCTGCAGAAGGAAGGTCGCCTTTCTGATCGCTGTCCATCAGGGCACATCTCCTGACTCCTCGGTGTGATGATGTAGCTGCAGGCTTCAGAAACCATGACACATGGTAGAGGGCTCGGCTCCAGCAACGTGTCTTCGTGTGCGTGTGTGGGTCACATCGCCCATGTCTTCGACGGAGAGGTCCATCTGAAGAGGTCCCGAACTCTGCCTGAAGACATGCAAGTCATGGATGCCAGGGATTATAGTACCCCTAAACCCTAAACCCTAAACCCTAAACTCTAAACCCTAAACCCCTAAACCCTGAACCCTGAACCCTAAACCCCTATCATAATCCCTATTAAGGACTGCTTGTATAAGGGCGAACAGATGGCAGAAGGACCAGAAGGTGAGGCAGCCAAGAGCCTGAAGAGCTCTATCAACTCTCTCAAGCCCCCAAACCCCTTTCTGCAACTTTTAGAGTTTAGGGTTTAGGGTTTAGGGTTTAGGGTTTCGGGTTTAGGGTTTAGGGTTTAGGGTTTAGGGTTTAGGGTTTAGGGTTTAGGGTTTAGGGTTTAGGGCTAGGGTGCCCTCCAAAACAAGGCTTGGGGGGGCATCTTGTCGGAACTCTTGTCGGGCCTCGTGTTCACCACATCCCGGGAATTTACCTGGCGAGGCCCGCGCCGACGCCTCAGGCACTCTATGCTCTTGGGATGCAGGAAAAAATGCAAATATTAACATGAAGTAATACTATTTAGAATATCGTGTCATTATGATAGAAGAACTTTTTTGTGATTACAAAACTATCATAGGGCTCTTGCGGGAACTCACATGATTGGAGAGAGGCTTCCTAGATTATGCTGGGGGCCGCGGCTCCACTCTCGGGATTCTGCGGGATGCTTGGCCGGCTTGAATGCGATGGCCACGTGCTGCCCCACATACATACTTTAGGATTAGCCCTAAACCCTAAACCCTAAATCCTAAACCCTAAACCCTAAACCCTAAACCCTAAACCCTAAACCCTAAACCCTAAACCCTAAACCCCAAACCCTAAACCCTAAACCCTAAACCCTAAACCCTAAACCCTGACCTAGGGGAGATGTGGCGTATCCTTTGTTCAGCCTGGCGACTCCAAAGCTGCTCCAGGAAGCGTCGGGCAAGCCTCCCGCACAAGTGGAGCTCGGAGGTCTTTTTGTGCCCTGAGCCCCCTAGACTTCACGGGCTTAGGGCTTAGGTTTAGGGTTTAGGGTTTAGGTTTTAGGATTTAGGGTTTAGGGTTTTGGGTTTTGGGTTTGGGGTTTAGGGTTTAGGGTTCAGGTTTAAGGTATTAACCTGAAAATGCTACAGGGTCTCATGGCTAAGGTCTGAGGGGCCGAGACCTCAAAAAGGTTTTGCAACACGGGCTGTGTTGTTCAGGAACCAACGCAGACGGTTCAATCGGATCGGCTCGACAGGCTACTGACGAATGCAGCCTGCCGGCCAGATGTGCTTGTGTAGAGAGTTCCGGTACCCTAAAACCTAAACCCTAAACCCTAAGCCCTCAACCCTAAACCCTAAAAGCACCCCAACAAGAACCTTTTTGCAGCCGGACGGAGAGCGACTCTGAAATACCGTCAAGAGCCCCGAACTCAGTACCACCAGCTGAAATCCCGGAATTAAACGCTGTTTGCGGAACATTTTCAAAAAGCACAACTTTACCTTGACGTATGAAATCAAGCGTGAATCTGGCGAAAGAGTTGGAGACATCCGTCAGCGAGGTCTTCAAGGCACAACGATACAAACTAGACCTTGACACAATCAATCCCCAAACTCCCCATCCACAGCACCCAAAAGCCTGAAAAATCTTAAGCACCCTAAACCCTAAACCCTAAACCCTAAACCCAAAAGAAAAACCCTAAACCCTAAACCCTAAACCCTAAACCCCCTCCGTACCGCATCCCTGGGAGCCTGAAATGCCCGGAGACTTCAATAACCTACAACCCCTACAAGCCCTGAGTCCCAATGAAACCCTCAGCCCTTAACCAAACCCTAAAAGTGTAGGGTTTAGGGTTTAGGGTTTAGGGTTCAGGGTTTAGGGTTTAGGGTTTAGGGTTTAGGGTTTAGGGTTTAGGGTTTAGGGTTTAGGGTTTAGGGTTTAGGGTTTAGGGTTTAGGGTTAACCCAAAAGCCAAAAACCTGGAACCCTTGTTTATACACCCACCTCCGGATCCACCTTGCAGGCGGCCCTGCCACGCCCTGGGCGGCCGCGGCATGGAACCAAACCTCTGCGGCCGGAACTTGCCGGGCTTAGGGTTCTTAGGGTTTAGGGTTTAGGGTTTAGGGTTTGGGGTTTAGGGTTCAGGGTTTAGGGTTTAGGGTTTAGGGATGTTTAGGGTTTAGGGTTCTTAGGGTTTTGGGTTTAAGGTTTAGGATTTAGGGATGTCTAGGGTTTAGGGTTCCAAGGTTTTGGGCTTGGGGCTTTGACGCGAATGCTGCAATCTACAACCCAACGACGCAACTCGCCCTACGGAACTGCGTCCTGCACACATCTTCTGTGAGACTTCACGCGCACTTGAGATCCAGATCGAAGCTACATTGTTGTCAAGGCTGTTCGGTCTAGCGCTCTTTTCTTCGCACGATGTGAGCTACTGTACAGGCACTCACTTCCGACCGGAAGCGGTGTCATGAGGTCTGCTGCCTCCCAAGCAACACCCCACCCGAAGGTGGCGTCACACGCGCCCCCAGCGGCGCTTGGGCTTTGCCCCCACCTCGGGTGGCGCATCCGAAGCGGGCGATGCTGAAGGCGGATGTGGCGCTTGCAGCGGATTCCTCTCAGAGCTCGGCCCAGGCTGCAGAGGTCCCAATGGTCCCGGCACTGTGGGGATGTCGTTGGGATATCCGTGGAAGGCAGCGGGCTCCGCGCAGCAGAGTGCCTCGGCCGAGTAGGCAGATGCAAAGCGTGGAGCCACCTTCGCTCCGAAGTAAGGCGGCAAAACGTGGTTCTGTGGATGCTGCTCCAGGGATCCATCCCGCTTGATGTGCGCCACCACGACGCCAAAACTCTCCAAGAGTCGCTGGGCCACCACTTGCCGGTGGCACTCATGCCAGTCTGCTTCCGCGCACATGATCGCCGTCTTTGGGCCCATGAGTGTAGCTTCGCTTGCGGTGGCGGCCAACTTTTCCAGAGCTGCCGCGCCATCCTCTGTGGCAAGCAGGGCCAGGATGCCACCGTCGACTCCCTTGTTGCCCAGCTGAGGGCAATGGCGGTAGGAAATGCCCCGGCGCTGGCAAAGCTGCTGAAGCGCGCTGCGCTTAAAGTGGGGGAATTTCCCGCTCGAGGGAATGCTGCGGACGTCGACGAGCTCCTTCACGTTGTGCCTGTCTAGGAGCTTGAAGAACTGGTCGGCTTCATTGTTGGAGTGACCCACAGAGAAGAGTCGACCACGCAGAAACCTCGAGGCTTCGGCCGTCTCGGCCGTTTCGGCCGTCCCGCTCGACTCTGCCAGGGGAGCTGCCATTGTCGAGGCAAAAACGTCTTAAACAGCTCTCTCGCTCTCTCTCGCTATCTCTCTGTGTGTTCTGCGGACTCAGTGCAACCTGTCAGCCTTAAACTTAAACGGCTCTGTTGACTTGAAAGAGTGCTCAGCTGCTTGAGCCACAGCTAGGGTTCATAGCTGACGGTGCCGTGGCTGTATGCCATGGCGCATGCCAGGCCCACGTGCTACAGCTCGCTTCACAGAAATCAGCGTTTTAAGATCGAAGCAACAAGGCCGCCACTCGGACGGACACCCATATTCAACTCCAAAGCCCGACTCTCTCGACCGTGGTGCAAAAAGCACAATCATGCAAGCTCAACAAATTCCCATTACCTCAGTTTCGGTGTCTACTCTTGATTAGTCATGACCCTTCCGTGCTACATGTGCACAGTCATGTCCAGTCTATCTTCACGTTAAGGGCACTCTATTTTGCATCTCCCCAAAAATGCACGCATGCACAAGCTCCTGGCCTCTGCGGCTGAAGTGTTCGGCGCTACGCCACGGCCCTCCTGGTCACGGGCAGGCTCTTTGTGGAGGCTAATCAGCCTCCAACCTCTGACCTGAACATGTCCCCCCGTACCCAAAGGCGTCGCCTCCAGTGCAACGGCCAGGTTGTACTGGGACCCGGCATGGCCTCTCGTGGTCAGCAAGGGCGACTGATGCAAACATGGGGCACCCCATCCACTCAGGTTCACTCATGAGGACCCGAGACAAGGGGGGGTGGCGGGGAAAGGAAAAGTCTCCATGACGGCTAAAGTTCTGGCACGGGCGCGTTGGCACGCGAGAACCGAAACCCTTAAACCCTCCAGCCCTAAACCCCCTTGTTTTAACCCTTCTTTCCCGGCAGACCATAAACAACGAAAAGCCCTCCAATCCCAAGTGTCCTAGAGTCCTCGAGCCCTCGAACCACTGCCTCGCTCGGCGGCGAGTCCGAACCACTGTGCGGCCGCGGAATCATTCTGGGGCAGGCCTTGGCCCATGGCCTGTCGGCGTGCTGAGTAGAGCTTCGTGGGGTCCAGGAAGCTTAGGGCTGTGACGAATAGCAGCAAGCTCTGGGCCACCCTTTGCATCCAAGAATGACACATTTGTCCAAAATCAAGCATAGCGGCCAAGGCCACCCCGAGCAAGAACTGCGCCTCCTGGCAAAGGCTTCGCGAATCCAAGCCTCCAAAAGCCGATGCTTCCACGAGGTCTTCCTCCGCCGCACACCCGAAACACACACTCCAACCATCTCCACCCCAAGGCCTAAACTTCTCATAACTTCTCTCTAAACCCTTGTTCGTAATCCCCTTTTACATCCAGGCCTCTGAAGTCTGCCGGGTAAGTTCGTAATCCCCCAAAGCCCGAAAACCCGGCGGTCCTCGTGGCCCTGCTCGGCGGCCCTCTGCAACCACTGAGCGGCAAATTCATTTCCGGTGGCCCCTTCCAGGTCCTATTCTGGCAAGGGTGGTGTAGGATTAGGGAAATTTAGGGTTTAGGGTAGGTGGGATAGGGCTTAGGGTTGGTTTGGGGTGCAAGGGGTAACGAGGGAAGCCGAGGACTTCTTTTTTTTGGTTTTGGGTTTGAGGTTTAGGGTTTAGGGTTTAGGGTTTAGGGTTTAGGGCTTAGGGCTTAGGGCTTAGGGATTAGGGATTAGGGAACCCTGAAATTTTTCAGGCATCGGTGCTCCTCCATCAGCTCCCTGCCCAGCGTATACTGGGCCTGGGCAGACCCTGCCTCAGCGGCGACCTGCAGCCAGAAGAAAGCAGGCGCCTGGTCCTCGGGCTCGGCATGAGGGTTTCTTAACGTTAAACATCCCGAAACGGGATTTTTACGGTTTGTAAACGTTAAAAAACACTGAAAGCAGACGCCTGGTCCTCGGGACGCGGCTCGAGGCTTCAGTCTTGTGACTTTCATGATGCAAGGTCGGAGAGATTGCGAGTCATGAAGGGTGTGATTTCTTTGTTGGGTGGGAGGGGGTGGCTTTAGGGTTTTGCCTGGAGATTGAAGAATTCGCAGACTTCGATTGTTCAACGATAGAAAGAGAGAGAGAGAGAGAGAGAGAGAGAGAGAGTGAGTGAGTGAGTGAGTGAGTGAGAGAAGAAAGGGGGTGGGTGCACGGTACAGGAAAAGACGTCGTCTAGGCAGCCCAAATGCCTCCCCCCAAACAAACCCTAAACCACCAAATGGAGACGGCTATCTGGGTCGGACTCAATCCTTCACAACCCATGGGTCCAAAAACCCCACAGCCTAAACCTTAAAAACCCTAGACCCCCCATAAATCCCCCTAAAAGAAAGCCTATATCCCCTAAACCCACCCAAAAACAAACCGTAAACACCCTAAACCCTGAACAACCCCAAACCCTAAACCCTAAACCCGAAACCCTAAACCCTAAACCCTAAACCCTAAACCACTGTTTAAGGTTTAAGAGAGGCCAGGGTCCACCGGGCCATGTGTTCCCTCCAGGAAGCTCGAGGCAAGCTCGAAGAAGGTCTGAAGGGCTTTTTCGGGGGGGGGGGGGGGGGGGGGGTTTTGGGGCTTCGGGTTTAGGGGGTTAGGGTTTAGGGGGTTTAGGTTTAGGGTTTAGGGGTTTAGGGTTTAGGGTTTAGGGTTTAGGGTTAGGTTTTAGGGTTTAGGGTTAGGGTTTAGGGTTTAGGGGTTAGGGTTTAGGGTTAGGGTTAGGGTTAGGGTTTAGGGTTTAGGGTTTAGGGTTTAGGGTTTTAGGGTTTAGGGTTTAGGGTTTAGGGTTTAGGGGGTTAGGGTTTAGGGTTTAGGGAAACACTCTGCATCAATTTTGGGGGGGGGGGGGGGGGGGGGGGGGGGCGGGGGGAGTGGGTGTTTAGGCGTAATTGGTTTAGGGTTAAGGTTTGGGGTGCCCTAAACTCTGGACCTCGTTTTGCATCCGGGCCCCTGAACGTGGTCGCCTAAACCCTAATTACTCTCAGAAGCAGCCCTATTCATCGGATAACCCTAAACCCTAAACCCTAAACCCTAAACCCTATTCATGAGCAGCACCCCCTCACCTTGTGGCCATCGGATAAAGTCTAGGGTTCCTGCAGAGTGATAGACGCTCCTTGGGATGTTCCCCCCTATACTAACGGTCCTTAATAGGGATTGTAGTACCTTATGATAGTCCCTGTTAAGGACTGTTTATATAAGGGGGAACATCCCAAGTTAAGTGATTTAAGGTTTGGGGCTTCCGAATTGAGGTACCCTACCTTCTTGGCGTCCTTAATATAAGGGAGTCCTACTATGTGGGTACTCTAATCCCTATTAAGGGCTGTTAGTGTCTTTAAGGCTTTAAGGGGGAACACCGCAAGGTTTGGTACTTGCCCTAAACCCTAAACCCTAAACCCTAAACCCTAAACCCTAAACCCTAAACCCTAAACGCTAAACGCTAAACGCTAAACCCTAAACCCTAAACCCTAAACCCTAAACCCTAAACCCTAAACCCTAAACCCTAAACCCTAAACCCTAAACCCTAAACCCTAAACCCTAACTGAAAGGGCGCCAAAGCCTCCGCGAAGAGCGACGTGCGCGCCGCGCCGCTTTCCAGGGACCGACGGGCCCATGTGGCACTACAAGTCCGGTTGACCTGGGGCTTTAGGGCTTTGGGATCCCCTAAACCCTAAACCCTAAACCCTAAACCCTAAACGCCAAACCCCAAAACCCCAAACCCCAAACCTTACACCCGGAATCCTGAACCCCGGAATGGCTGTCTATGGCTACGGTGATTATCTTTTACAGAGCTTTGGGGTTTAGGATTGGCCCTGCAAGGCAAGGGGATTGGTATGCTTCGAAGGGTTTTGGGACTTCAGGGTTTGTGGATGCAGTGGGGGTTGGGGTGCGTTCCGCACGCCTGCACATGCATTCTACTAAGTTACGACACGTTGAAGCACTGGGCAACCAAAACCTGCCCCTATCAGCCTACAGTACGCTTGGCTTCTGTGGGTTGATAGCTCGAACCTGGGAAACCAGAGCCTGGTCTGATGTTTACTTGGGACTCCTAACCTACTTGCGGTATGATCGCAAACGGTCCCTTATCCATCCTACAGTGTTCGTATCGCTGATGTATAACTTCACAGCTCCAAGAATTTGGGCTGCTGAGGCTCCTCCATGAACTTGCCATCCATGCAGAGCTCGGCCAAAAGGAGCTGCGCTTTGACGCAACCACCAGAAGCAGCTTGGGTGTAGTACTGGTACACCTCCTGCACCGCCTTCTCCATCCTTGCGTCCTTCCTGTCATGTGTTTTGATGAATGTGCGTGTTCCCTCTAGCTGTTAGAGAAAGTGCACTTTGTGAGGCGCGATTGTGGATCCAGCCCAGAGGAGTAGATGCCACGCTTCTGATGCAATAGGTAGCTTCACTTGCAGCCCTATGGAGATCTACATGCAGCTCTCTGTCCCTGGACCCTTAGAATCCCACCTGTCAGCCAGCTGGCGCAACTCCCGATGTAGCAGGCTGCCCGTGCGCAGCTGTGCTTCCGTGTGGCCCTGGTCGGCTGCTTTCCGGTACCACTCCAGGGCTGCTGGGGCATCTCCACCTCAGAGAAACCACTGCTCAGTTGGGAAGGGCGAGCTGGAAAGGAGAAAGGAAGGCTGCAAGGATCCTCTCAGCCTTAGCCCTAATCGGGAACGCAGGAATGAGCTTTCGCGCGTTTTAAGCAGTACTACCGGAGTTTCCCGACTCCGGAGTATGCAGCTGAGGACCTGGGGACCTGGGGTTGAGAAGCATCACGCCACCTCTGCCCCGAAGTCAGTCAAACACTACCGAGGCACCTCCCAGCCGGAGGGCTTCCGCGTGCTGGAACCTCGATTTCCGCTTTGTTGCAGGTCAACCAACTTGCCACGGTACTTCTTCGGACCCTGCAAGCCCTTGAAGGAGAACAATCATCACGTGTAATCAACACACGGCAGCAATTCCACGCGCATCCCATCCCATGAAACCTCGAATACCCTAAACCCTAAACCCCAAATAAACCCTAAACCCTAAGCCCCCAAACATCAAACCTCCAAAGCGCCCCAGGAAGCTGGGCTACAGCAACGCCCTCCTGCGCCGCGGCCAGCCGCGACTGGGCCACAGACGTCGACATCCAGTGCCTGGTTTGTGGCTTGGCTTCAAGGGTTAAGGGTTAAGGGTTAAGGGTTAAGGGTTAAGGGTTAAGGGTTTAGGGTTTAGGGTTTAGGGTTTAGGGTTTAGGGTTTAAGGTTTAGGGTTCAGGGTTTAGGGCTTTGCTCCTGAAGGCGCTCCGCCTCGCCCGCGCCCCCTCTCCACACCCCCATCAACCCGACCCAAGACGCACGCCCTACCCTAAAAACCCTAAACCCAAGACTCCATACCCCAAAACCCTAAACCCAAAACCCCATGCTGGGCCCCATACCCTAAAAACCCTCAACCCTGACCCCTAAACCCTAAACCCTATAAACCCTAAACCCTAAACACATCCCCCTAAAAGCGCCTAAGCCCGAGGGGCTCGGGCCAAACGCCGCCCACGGCCGCAAGCCGTGCTCCAGGGCTCCCGGGAAGGTCGAAGGCGGCGACCACGAGGCGCTCCCCTGCGGTGATGTTCTTCCTGGGACATCGCAAGATGATAGAGGCATAGATTACTTAGCAAAATATACCAATATACGAATATAACAAGAATTAAGGATATTAGTACAATACTACAACAAGAATATATAACATAAGAACACAAGGAAAAAAAAAACAATACAACACCAGAGGAATATGGCCAAAAGATCAAGATCTAAGAAGAAAAAATGGACTGATAATACGGCAATAAGGAAATAAGATGAAATAAGGCAATCATGCAACCGTCTAACTGTATATTATAGCATTCAGATAAGAACATAAATATATCAAGGATGCTCCTCCTGGAGCTCGATTCTTGGTCCCTAAACCCTAAACCCTAAACCCTAAACCCTAAACCCTAAACCCTAAACCCTAAACCCTAAACCCTAAACCCTAAACCCTAAACCCTAAACCCTCCTGTCATGCAGCAGAGCTTCAGGGCAGTTAGGCGGAATGAGCCAAGGGGAGCCGCGCGATCGCAGATCTGGTAGGCGGACAGCTCGGCTGCTGAACTCTCCAGGTGCACCTAAGGAACTCCACTTCTTCTGCTTTGCAGATTCGAGTTAGGATTTGGGGTTTAGGATTTGGGGTTTAGGATTTGGGGTTTAGGGTTTAGGGTTTAGGGTTTAGGGTTTAGGGTTTAGGGTTTAGGGTAAACAGGCCAAATACATTTACACAAACTAGAATCCTTCATGTTAGCTCGCGGGGCCGACGCAGCCACGTTGGCAGAGCTTGATTCGTGAGCCAGCGCGCCCGGGAAGAGGATGGGGAGCACCAGCAGGTCGAGATCCGGATGGCCGGCGCAGCTTGCCAGCAGGTCCGGAGCTCCGGAGACGTAAGTCCGATCAAAGGCGAACCTGGGCTTAGGTTTTCCTTTTTTTTTTTAAGGGGGGGCGTATGTACTCTACTACTCCCTAAGGCTCCCTAAGCTTCCATCCCCTCCCTTGAGGGCCCGATAAGTTTGTTTATGGGTTCAGAGTTCAGGGTTTGGGGCTGGGAAATTCGGGAATGTAGGCTGCTTTTTCCAACCCCAGGTGCGGGGAAAGTCGACTCTATCCTCTTGGTCAAAGTCAGAGCCCTCTAAACCCTTCAATCACCTACCACACCCTCAACCCTAAAACCCTAAACCCTAAACCCTAAACCCTAAACCCTAAACCCTAAACCCTAAAAACCCTAAACCCTAAACCCCAAACCCTAGACCCTCAAACCTCGAACCCAGGCGCATCGGACTGGAGAGCACGGTGCCTGCCTCCACAGGGTACTGGGCCAGCACCTCGCTTGCCAACAGGGGCTCGTCGGCTGCGGAGGTTCCAAGAGGCACTTTAAGCTTAGGGTTTAGGGTATAGGGTATAGGGTTTAGGGTTTAGGGTTTAGGGTTTAGGGTTTAGGGTTTAGGGTTTAGGTACCTGTCTAGCCGTGCTCCACGGGGCAACTGAAGAGGAAGTGCTGTGCACAAGTCCCCTTCAGAGCCCAACTTTACGATATGCCAAGAATCATGAAGCATTTTCCTCAGTTTAGGGTTAGAGTTTAAGGTTTATAGTTTTTGCTTTAGGGCTCGGGCTTAGGGTAGAAGGCTTCTGCCCTCTGAAACATACATGCCCGGAAGCACTCTGGCCACTCGATGCAGGATGTCCTCCAAGTCAACACCAAGACCTTACACCTTCTCTTACCCTGCACTCAAAATCTTCATCAACCCGCTTTGCCAGAAACTCTAGCTTAATACCGGAGCCTGACACTGACCCGACACACCAAACCCTAGGAAATCCTCAGGGCCCTAAACTTTGCCCTAAACCCCCTTATTACTTAACAGAAGCCTTGGATCTCAGTCGATCCAAGCCACACCCTCACTGGACGGATCCGGACCTGTGGTCGTCGCGCAGACGGCGGTGGCGGGTAGCGTGTGAGGAGTGAGGCTGCAGTTCTCCTCGCCTGGGGAAGAGGGCTTCTTGGGTTTCGACTCTCACTCTCGCGGCCCTAAACCCTAAACCCTAAACCCCAAACCCTAAAACAAACCTTAAGGACTAGGCTTTGGTGCTGTTAAATGGTGTTCGGGTTCTGTGGCCTCTACAGGATCCAGGGCTTGGAGTGGGGGCCAAGCCAGTTCGACAGGATGTAGAAGCTCAAGCCCTCAACCTGAAACCCTAAACAACTAGGCTTAGGGTTCATCAGGCTTTTAGGGTTTCGGGTATTTTGTGCCACCCGCCTAGCTGACGCACCCAGACCCAGGGTCTAGGGTTCCGACCCAAGATTGTGCGGACCAGCGTGCTTACGGGCTTCGACTCTCACACTAGCGAACGCGCAGGCAAGGCTCCGGTAGAATCCGCAAGCTGACGGGTTTAGGGTTTAGGGTTTTTTTTTGCCACCCGCCTAGCTGATGCACCACATCGCACTGGGTTTCGGGTTTAGGGTAGCAAGCAACCTGAAGCAACCCAAGAGAGAACAAAACTACTCGGAGGGTTCGATCGAGGATCCCCACCCTAAACCCGAAACCCCTAAACCCCCAACTTTTAGCTGCAACTTACGCCATGGACATCTGATTAAGGCCCACAGAACGATGAGCCACAACTGCTACGAGTCCGGAGTGCTATCAGATACAGCCTGGGGTTTAGGGTTTAGCGTTTGGGTTTAGGGTTTTGGGTTTTGGGTTTAGGGTTTAGGGTTTAGGGTTTAGGGTTTCGGGTTTAGGGTTTAGGGTTTAGGGTTTAGGGTTTAGGGTTTAGGGTTTAGGGTTTAGGGTTTAGGGTTTAGGGTTTAGGGTTTAGGGTTTAGGGCTCAGTCGGGTCCTGCATGTGTCTGGTTTGAGTCCATGGGGGCTGCGTGCAGGTGACGGTCCAGGAACCAATCCTGATCCCAAAGGGTTTAGGGTTTTTTAGGGTTTAGGGTTTAGGGTTTAGGGTTTCGGGTTTAGGGTTTAGGGTTTAGGGTAGCAAGCTCTTGAAAGCGACTTTGTGCACTGTGGTGGAGGCCCATCTTCGTGAATTGTCCACGCATGAAATTCCCATTGCGGGCACAGCCTACAGCTCCAATCCACAGAAACCCTTTTCAAGTGACACACCTAGCCGCCGCCAATCTACCCTTATTACCCGGGAAATCCTAGACAAGCAAAACTTGCACACCTGACATGGACATGGCGCCTGCGAACCGTATGAGGTGAAGAGCTCCTCCCCCGCCTGTTAAGCGTGTTAGGGCTTCAAGCCTCTTAGAGAACTTACGCCTTTCGGGGCATTTGGGATCTAGTGTCGAGGAGTTTGGGTGAAGAACGGTTTGCAACCAAGCAAGTGGGTTGGCAAATGCGCCAGAAAAATGAGGGCGGCTAAAATGGGGGGGAGGGGGGGGGGGGCAGATTGTTTCAAAGTTTCAGGGCGTGCTGCGTTTTCTTGGGGGGGGGGGGGGGGGCGGGGGGGGGGGGGGGGGGGGGGGGGGCGGGGGGGGGGGGGGGGGGGGGGGGGGCGGGGGGGGGGGGGGGGGCGGGGGGGGGGGCGGGGGGGGGGGCGGGGGGGGGGGGGGGGGGGGGGGGGGGGGGGGGGGGGGGGGGGGCGGGGGGGGGGGGGGGGGGGGGGGGGGGGAGTGTGTTTTCTTGTTCGGGCTTTCGTGTTTCTGAGTCGGGCCATGGGCTTCTGACTCACGCGGCCTGACTCAGACTTGACCGTCACTCCACATTGAGCGATGTTGGAGGGCAGGAAATGTACACGACCCACAAACGAGCGTCCCTGCTTGCCGCCTCCAGCGCGCGGTCCGCGACGACGCGGATGATAGACCCAGCGCGCCGGGACATGCGGACGTTGACCATGTGGGCCTCCGACTTGGGAACTTGAATAAGGGTTTCGAAAGCTCGTGTCCTTGAGAAGTAGATCAAAAGGGGGGTTTCCCAAAAGAAGGGGTACTTATCCTTTTCTGGTATTTCCTCTACGGCCATGAAACAATGCCTCGTGTAGACAGAGGGGGTTCAACATGCTTTTGAGTCTCCCCTAGGGTTCTAAACCCTCAACCCTAAACCCTCAACCCTAAACCCTAAACCCTAAACCCTAAACCCTAAACCCTAAACCCTCTCTTGGGGGCTCTCCCCTGGCCTGGGCGTGGTTGAAGATGGAGGCGGTTCCCAAAAGCAGCGAAGCAATCTCGTCATCTTTGTCCAGCTGGAACGCCTCAGCTCCAACGAGCACGAAGGACGCATCCCTAACCCGCAAAAGGGCGAGGACCTACACAGAATCGTTTTTTGCATACATACATATTTGTATATGTATATGTATATGTATATGTATATGTATATGTATATGTATATGTATATGTATATGTATATGTATATGTATATATATATATTTATTTATTTATTTATTTATTTATTTATTTATTTATTTATTTACTTACTTATATTTTTTATAATATATATATATATATATATATATATACATGTATATGTATATATATATATATATATATACATCCACTTGTCACAGGCAAGACGCGTAGTTCCAGGCCTGGGTGGCCTCCAGACTCTTCCGCGGCACCCGGACTTCGCGCGACTGCGCTAACCTCGGAGAAAGGGTTTAGGGTTTAGGGTTTAGGGTTTAGGGCTTAGGGTTCTGGGTTTTGGGGTTAGGGTATGCTTCATCCGGTAGCTCCGCAACAGCAGTACGGAAAAATAGAAAAAGTATGCTTTATCTAAGAGGTCTGCAACGGTAGTAGGGAGCACGTGACTTTTCCAGACCGCCGTGTCGGCAAAACTTACCACCAGCGCTTCGGTGACTTGAGTTTCTCTGAGCCGACCTTGAGCCTGGCTTTGGTTGCAGCGGAGGAGCAGCTCGCCCTCGGCGAAATCCCGCCCGGCAAAAATGCCGGAGCCCGCCTAGGCTGCTCAGCCCTAAATAACATCTGCAGAACCCACAAGCCCCAAATTCCCAGACCCCTCAGCCAGTCTTTTCCTAAGGCCAAAGCCCTTCTAGACCAGCCAGCATCGGCAGGCTTTCCTGCCAAGGCACGCCCAGCAGCCGTGACGGGGCCAGGAGCAAAGGGCAGGGCTGTTGTTCTCCGGAGGCCCCTGAGACAATGGCTATGGTTTGAGAGAAGTTCAAAAAGAGAGAGAGAGAGAGAGGGGGAGAAACAGACAGTTAAAAAACAATATATGTGTATACGTACATGTATGTTAATAAAAAATGTATAGGCATGATATAGGGATTCGGGTTGAGGCCATTTAGGATCCAGGGCAGCGCTAGGGTTGGCTAGGGGCATGTACGCAGCAATGTTGTAGCCTTTCTCAAAAAGCAAAGGCATCTGTCACGGACCCTGAACCCCAGTCCATAAACAGTGAACCCTACAATGGCTCCTTTACGGCTTTGGGCCTTTGGCTGGACGAGTCCCAGTCCACTCCGAAGGGCAAAAACATTGTGCCGCTGAGTACGGGCCAAGGACGTAGAGTACGCCCTCTGGTTCCTAGCCTTAGAAACCCAAATAAGTACTAGTAACTAGCAAAAAGAAGAATAAGAATGCAAATAATAAGAAACCCTTCCAGGCCCACCTAAGGTGCCGAGCCAGGCAAGCAGCCAACTCGCTGGAGGTGCCATGGGGTCAAAAGACTGTCGGACGGATGGCTTTTGTTTGTTACGCTCGGTAAGCAAAGAGTGTGGGCAAGCACCGTGGTACTCTAGAGTGGTTCCAAGTCCTCGACACCACTAGCAAGTCCTGAATGCCAACTGTTTGTTCCACATGGAGTTTGTTGACCCTCATGCAGAGAACCGCTGAGACTCTGCATGGCCAGTGCAGGGCGGACATGCTTCAATCGTGGGACGGACCCCAAAAGGGGCAGGGGAAGCTTTCTGCGCTTAAGCCACGACAACTAATGCCGGTCAGATCAGAATGAAGCGTGGGGGCCTACTAAGGAGCCATCGTGGTTGGGAACTATCTACAACACGTCACGTTCGACTCTGCTAGGTCTTGCCGAGTCTTGAGATTTCTAGGCTGAAGATTTAGTCCCAACAGATGGGACTCCTCTTTTTGAGGGCACTCAAGACTCGACGAAACCAAATCTAAAGATTGTCAGGAGCGTCGTAAGATCGTGGACAAGATGCACTCGATGAAATCAGTCACTGGCTTTGTGCCAGAAGCGTGCCTCAACAAGCTGTCAACTTGCCTCAGGACTTGCAGCATGTCTCGGTCCCGGAATCCTTGCTCTGTTTCGTGAATCGCTCGCGGAGAACCGATACGCGGCCAGTTGCAAAAGTCTACGAGGGCGACGAGTCACGACTAGCTACCATCGAGGCTGAATCATGCCATTTAAATTAAAACATATTTACCTCTTTCAAGATTATCAATAGCCCACATCAGGAACCAGTAACCTGAACCGTAAAGAGCAAGCTCCGATTTTTCCAGTTCAGCGACGTGCTCTTCTGGGTCCACGACCAGGAGCCCAGCAAGGCCTCGTGTGGGGCTTGAGCGGAGTCGAAGAGGGGGTGACAGAAAACTCAGCAGCTGTTCCGATTCTCAGAAACTCCTTCGACTCGCGCCCAACGGTGCAAAGAGGTGTGCACCGAGTAACAGTACAATGCTGACATGGACAAGCTACGAGTTACCAGCTGCGGCCTCAGGATCTACCAGCAGAGCTGTGTCTTCACATCGACCCTCTGGCTGCAACATCCTCCACCTCCCATTCCTCCAAGAGCCTTGCGCCCTTTGTTTGTGCTGCCCCTTGAAGAGAGGAATTGGTTCATGCCCTGGATGCAGCAGCGCAAGCTTGCAGACTTCCTGTGTTTGGGCTTGCTGCAGATGATGTCTCGGCCATACTTCTCGTGCTCGCACTCCTCTGTCTTCTCACATGATTGCAGGAGCTCTTTCAAGTCAGAGCTTTTTGCCACTGCGACCTCTGCTTGTCCGATGGACGAACCAACTGCAAGAATCAGAAGCAAAATGAAGCGAAACATCAAACAACCTGAGGCTGGGGGATCTGGGCGCGATCTAGCTTTCGAGCCAATGGCGATCTGAACACAGAAGCACTGCGGTACATCGCATATGAAACGGCATTGCCGAGCACACTTGCGATTGCGATGCCAGCACGTCTGGGTGCAACTTGCCCCTGAAAACCCTAAACCCTAAACCCTAAACCCTAACCCCTAAAGCCTAAACCCTAAACCCTAAACCCCCGGATGCGCACGCTCTCAGCTGATGCGGAGGTCCTTCTGCCTGCTGCGGGCTCGGCGTTGGAGATGTTTTTGGCTGGGGCGCTCGCAACTTGCACGAGCGACACAGACGCGTCAGAGAGTGGGTTTCGGGTTTAGGGTTTAGGGTTTCGGGTTTAGGGTTTAGGGTTTAGGGTTTAGGGTTTAGGGTTTAGGGTTTAGGGTTTAGGGTTTAGGGTTTAGGGTTGGTTTAGGGTTTAATTAGGGTTTAGGGTTTTGGGTTTAGGGTTTAGGGTTTAGGGTTTAGGGTTTCGGGTTTAGGGTTTAGGGTTTAGGGTTTAGGGTTTAGGGTTTAGGGTTTAGGGTTTAGGGTTTAGGGTTTAGGGTTTAGGGCTTGCAGGTTTCAGGCGGAACAAGAAATTCGTAACTCTACTGCCCGGGCTGGAAGCCCTCCAGGCCCCAGTAAATGGCGAGAAAGCTCAAACCAGGAGGCAGGAGAACCCACAGAAAAGTACCTCCCAAACCTCGACACCAAACCATGGCAGACCCGAGATTCCCACATCCGATGACGCGAGCTCCAGCACCAATGTGACTGCTCCCGACGTTGGAGCACCGAACGCGAAAGTGATGTGAACCGGGTCTTTCACTCAGTTTCATGGCTTACATTCCTATGTCTTCACTGCTGTGCCCAACAGATGTTTCAAACATGCCTGCTGAGGGCTTAGGACTTGTGATGCTAGGTGTCCAAAAATTGCCGGTTCAATTTTAACTGTGTCTACGCAAGTCCAGAGGCCTTCCATGCCAGAGGCTGCGGGGGGCCGTCCAGCACACCTGACGGGCCACCTGAAAGAGCCCCAGCACGCGCGTTGGCGCATCGCCGTGCTGTCATATGCCCGGCCCGGCATGTTGGCCTAAAGCTCTGCAGGGGCCCTCCCAGCCCGCACACCCGGCCAGTGGTGTGAGAACAGGCACTTGTACGGGCCAATGCCATGTTCTTTGGTAGGGCGCCTGACGTTCAAAATAATCCAAGTGCAGGTCATGAATCATGATCCCCTGCTCTGAGGCTGCTGGGTTTGCTTTGTGGAAGCCGACAAGATGCGCATGAAGACGAGGAACACGTTGACGCATTGTGCGAGTCATCCCAGGCAGGCGTCCTCAACACCAGGACGCCCATATCCAGCTTTAGGCAACGACTCTTCCTTACATGGTGCATACAGCCAGGGCGGCCGAGCAAGGGGCGAGTCGCAAGCCAGAAGGCTCACCATACACTTCAATTCTGTCCGTGGACCTCTTTCTCACAAGTGACTTGACTGCTGTGAGTAACACCTGGGTGCGCTTGTCGGGTTGGATAGCCTGCGTTGAGGGAACTATGGGGGGAAGCCAAGGCATGGAAGTACGTTCGTATCTTTAGACACACACAAAGGCAACCCTGCACAGCACTCTGGGCCAGGAAACCCCCCCTATGAAGCTTCCCACGTGCCCGCGAAACCTCCCTGCGTGCTTGTGGCAAAAGAAGATTGGGCGTTGGGAGCTTTCAGGGAAAGCTTCTCATTAAAGTTTCGGCTGCAGGTGTACTTAGACTTGGACCCGTCAGGAGGCATCTTCGCTGCAACGCAAACAATGATGAATGAATCAAGAACACGAGCAATCGCTTGAAGGGTCATACACTTTTCGCATGGAACCTACCACTGCTGCCGGTGACCATCATAGGGCGAGTTCTGACCACAAGCACTTTTCCAGCAAAGAGAAGGCAGAGCTCATCTTCACACCCCGGAACACCAGGTACGTCGGTTCTCCCTCTCCCTATCCGCAGCGCTCCAGAAGCTCCGCCAGTCGGATGGGTCCCAACGACTGCGCCGTCGTGATGTTGCGGTCAACCACATCCTGCGGAACGCTGGCTTGTCACCCAACCCTTTGGGCTCACATTCTAGAACCTTGTCTCTGGACATGGCCCCAGCGCCCTTCACACCACTCAAAAACGGATCCCTGTAATCTTATGCTTTCTTTTTTGTGGCGTTTAGGTCCGCTCCTGGGTTGGGCTGATGAGCTCTTCGATCTCACCGCGCGGGTCAGGGCTGGCCGCCGTGGAACCTGTGGAGTCGCCCCTGGCGTGGGAAAGTCCGAGGAAGGGCCAAGGGGTTTCAGCAGCACTCGGGACTGGTGGACCTGCAAAGCCCTGAGCAGCAATTGTTGCAGGCGTTGGCAGGCTTCAAGGCCAGTTCGTTGCTAATAATAACAGAAAAAATCATCATAATCACAAGAATTCTAAGGTTATTAATAGTAGTAATAACAATATTACATTGCAGCAGTGGTGGATTTCATCAACCCTGAACTCCTGATCTCGGTGTCCTCGCCTCTGGTTCGACTCGCGCTCGGCTTTCTCCAAGTCGGGAATTCCTGGGTCTGCGCATGTGAAGTGCTTCCTTGGGTGTCCACCTTTCTCCAAAGCTTGCCGCGGCTCCCACACCTCCTTTCTTTTTGGTCTCCACTGAAGCACCCACCTGCTACACCTTTGACCCCTGCCTTCGTCCCTCGTCTCCCAAGACTTGCACACGCACTGCCTGCACACCTACCCCTCGGAAACATACCTTTGTCGTGCCAAATTCATATTGCATTCAGCAGTCAGTCAACTGAAGCGGCCGACCTTAAAGGAAAAAATCAAGCCCCCTCCCCTGGCCAAAAGAAAGGTTCTTGAAAAAAAGCCACGGTGGAACGGTGGCCAACAACAAGGTGTCACGCTTCAAATTTCGATCACTGTCCGGGGGAGGTGTCGAAGACTAGCATCGACGTTCAAAGGCTGACTGTTGCTTAAACCCTTTTGTCACCGGGCGTCTCAGCAAGTGAAGCACGGGGCGCGGCGCCCGTGAGGTGAAGTTGTCAGACAAGTCTTGATCTGTGCAGTCCTCATGGCGTGAGCGTTCCGTGCAACCCCCAAGCTACATCTGGATCAGGGTCAAACTCAGAAGAGCTGAAATGCACTGAGCCCCGAATACATGAAAGTGCCGAAACACAATTTTCAATAGTAGATGCCTAAAGCTTGCCGTGGCTGTCAGAGCAACCTGTCCTCACTGGCCTTTGCCATAACGCAGGCATGGCGGATCAAGCCCTGAGGGCAGCTTGTTTCGTGTTTGTGGGGATCTGTGGCCGGGCCGGCAAAGGGTTCGGAACTCAGGGCTCGCGCTCTCTTTCTCTCTCTCTCCCTCTCCCTCCTTCCCTCTATCTCTTCCTTCCATGGGGGAGGCCAGCTCCCACCGTTTTCGGGGTCGCGAGGCGGCCGATGGATAATCCAGCTGTCGAGAGAGTCGAGAGATCAGGGACACTGTTTGAATCTGTTGGGGATGAAGCACGTCTGGTGATACAGTGCGCGCACGAGAAGCCCTCATGATCACACAAAAAATCACGATGGCGTTTAGAACGCCCTTTTTCGGTAGTAGAATACAAGCATAGGGAAATTGAAAATGGGCTGCAGACGTGCAATCATTACAAGTATTTTGGCCTACATACCATACCGTGGAGAGCTAAGGACTTGCGCAAACAACATCGCGGCTCCGAGTGATCACTCGCAACAACAACATTCATAACAGGGTGTGCTTCAGAAGAAAGCCTCCTAATCATGGACACGACACACCCGACATTGCCAAACAAGCCCTACAAGCCACAAGCCCTAAGCCCTAACTGTTAGCTTCTAACCCTAAACCCTAAACCCTAAACCCTAAACCCTAAACCCTAAACCCTAAACCCTAGATCCAAAGACCGCCTGCTCCCCGGTTTCGAACTGCACGGCCATGCAGAACTCCCCGGCCTCGTCCTAAGGTTGCCGCGAGTGGTTTCGATTCGCTTTAGAGGTTGGGTTTAGGGTTTAGGGTTTAGGGTTTAGGGTTTGGGGTTTAGGGTTTAGGGTTTAGGGTTTAGGGTTTAGTTTTTAGGGTTTAGGGTTTTTAGGGTTTAGGGTTTTTAGGGTTTAGGGTTTTTAGGGTTTAGGGTTTTTAGGGTTTAGGGTTTTTAGGGTTTAGGGTTTTTAGGGTTTAGGGTTTTTAGGGTTTAAGGGTTTTTAGGGTTTAGGGTTTTTAGGGTTTAAGGGTTTTTAGGGTTTAGGGTTTTTAGGGTTTAGGGTTTTTAGGGTTTAGGGTTTTTAGGGTCTAGGGTTTTTAGGGTTTAGGGTTTTTAGGGTTTAGGGTTTTTAGGGTTTAGGGTTTTTTGGGTTTAGGGTTTTTAGGGTTTAGGGTTTTTAGGGTTTTTAGGGTTTAGGGTTTAGGGTTTAGGGTTTAGGGTTTAGGGTTTAGGGTTTAGGGTTTAGGGTTTAGGGTTTAGGGTTTAGGGTTTAGGGTTTAGGGTTTAGGGTTTAGGGTTTAGGGGGTTTCTCTTATGCAAATGTGACAGGGTCACCAGGCCCGCTCAGACAATCACAGTGTCTGTGCACCTACTAAATGCAGGATCTTTGGCGTTCCCTTGGCCCTTCTTGTATCAGGCTTCGAAGGTCACCGTCCGGAAGTGCTTTGGTTTGACCCTGCTTTTGCCGGCGAAACGCGGTGCCTCGCCAGAAGTCTCAGCTAGCTTGTGGCTTATGGGTTTGGGAAGTGGACTTCGGTTTGGGAACTGGCAGTCCTTCCCCACATCCTGGTCCATCACCAAAGCTTTGGCATTCTGACCTCGGCTGTGGCAAAGCCGAGTGCTAGGCCCAGAGATCCTAAACCCAGGACTGCCCAGGAAGCCCCCAACTGGAAGAGCCCTATATTAAGTAACTAAATAAATACACACACACATATATACATATATGTATGTATATATATATATATTGATTGATTTTTTATTTACTTTTTTATTTATATATTCTTTTTATATTTAACTATGTATATTTAGATTTCTTGATTATATTCCCGAGTCCTGTAACCAACCTGGGCTCAGCGGCCTCCCTAAACGCCAGAAAGCCCGGGTTCAGCCATACGCCCAAACCCACGACGCCCTCATGGATCCCCCGTGTTGGGATCCCTGTCAGCCCAGCCCTGCACCCTAAACCCTAAACCCTAAACCCTATACAAACCATAAACCCTAAACCCTAAACCCTAGAAAAAGCCTAACCCTAAACCCTAAACCCTGAAAAACTCTCGGCTGAGGACCATCGGGGCCCGGCACGTAAATCGTGTCGCCGTTCTTCGGCGGCGTACGCGCCAGGGCGAACGTCGGGTGGAAGGGGACAACTTTCACCCCCATGGGCTCCTTGGGCGGTGTTGAGGGTGGTTGAAGTTTGGGATGTTCTGGTTTAGCGTTCGGACAGCACGCTGAAGCTTTAGGAGCTGAAGGTCTTGTGCTGTTAGCCGGCTGGCTGGTTGAGGGTTTAGTCGGGTTGCGGGCGGCTAGGGGGTGTCAGAGAGAGATGTTCAGTGTGGCCGAGTGAAGCCTCTGGAGAAGGAACGAGATCGACCTAGAGTCTGTGACCATAAACCGACCATGGCGGCAGAAGACATGGGTCGGTAGGAGAGCAAGAAGGGGAGGAGGCAAAGTAGGTAAGGGACACAGGTGAAGAGAACAGGTACACCTTGATATTTTTCCCCCTTTTGCTGACAGTCCTTATTAGGGATTATCATAGGGGTATACGTTCATCCCGATTAAGGAGCTGTTAGTATAAGGGGGAACCTAAGCCCTAAACCCTAAAACCCTAAACCGACCATAAGAGGGAACATCCCAAGATGTCAAGTTCAAAACGACCAAGGAGCTGCCATCGCAAAGCCACCGTCCAGATGCCAGGTGTAGAACGCATGGAAGTGCCGGAAATCTTGATTCCAGGCCTTGACCTCGACGGTTTAGGGTTTAGGGTTTGGGGTTTAGGGTTTAGGGTTTGAGGTTTGGGGTTTAGGGTTTAGGGCTTAGGGTTGCAAAAGCCAAACTCTGGCTTCTGGAAACCTAGGCCATCACACAGCTTGCCAGCGACATCCGAGCAGCGTTGGGGCAGACCTCAGCCATGTCTCCAGGATGGTTGTTTGGAGCCCGACACCCTAAACCCTAAACCCGTAACACTTTTTTTCAGGTCTCCCGGGGTGGCCCGTAACCCTATTCCTAAACCCTAAACCCTCTGTTGTCCCTCAACTACGAGATGCCCCCTGAGCCCTACAGTCTCCAGCTTGCGCCCACACATAGGCGTTGCCCCAAGGTAGGGGTCCGCTCTCACAGGCCGCAAAGGAAAAATTCCATTGCAGGACGCTTTTTCAAAGAGGGTACCCCCATTCTAGGAGGCCTCCGACTTGAATTCAGGGAATCAAACAAAAAACTCCTCCCAACACTTCGTTCAGCCATGGTTCTAAACCATCAACCCCGCAACCCTAAGCAATCGACCCAAAACAATCCCAAAGCCCTTATAACCCTATGACCAACAACCCTAAATCCTAGACCTTAATGAAGCCTATATTCTAAACCCACCAAACCCCTGAACCCTCAACCGCGTAGCCCTAACCCTAAACCCTACCTTGAACCTTTTTCGGGCATTCCATAGGCTGCAAGCGATTGGCCACGAGGGTCGTCTTGGAACCAGCGGAGCCTGGTTGCCAAAGCTCCTCAGCCTCCTATAAACATCCAGGGCTTAGGGTTTAGGGTTTACAGGGCAGAGGGTACAGGGTTTAGGGTTTAGGGTTTAGGGTTTACAAGGTTTAGGGTTTAGGGTTTCTGCAGGCACTCTCGGCAACAGCAGGCCCCACGCTAGTGCAACCAGCCGGCAACTGCCCACTAGAATAAAAGGCTTTTGGGGGGTGCAAAAGGCATGGCAAAGGTTCGGGTTTGGGGGTTATAGGGGTGTGAGGCCGAGTTCTTTGCATTTGGATTCTCTCGCCCCCCCCCCCCCCCCCCCACGACCCTAAACCGTGAACCTGCCACTGCTTTCCTAAACCCTAATCCCAAACCATCAACCCATTCTGCGTGTTAGGGTTGAGCCAAGCACCTCGTGACCTGGTGGGAATCTTGCGGTTTCAGCCCCTAAAGAAAAAGGGATCCCCCCTCGCCACACAAGAAGAAACATGTCCAGGCTTCCCCAAAACAGCGGACACAGCTTGAGCATGCGAGATTCCCGCAACAAAGTCCGCTCTCAACAAAATCCCCACTTCCTGCCCTGAACTTCCTACTTCACGTCCTCTGCCAAGTCCGCCAGGACCTCATTGGCTGTCGAAGACTTGCTGGTGACCACTCCTTGGGTGGGCAAGACTCAAGGGAGGTGGCGGGTTTTCGATGCCTTCAATGCCACCATGTGTATTCAAGAGTACAGTCATGGTAGAGTATGTCTGCTGCTGTTCTTACCCTTTTGCCCTCCTTACCTTTCACCATCGCAGGCCGAGCTCGTATGTCAGCGGGCGCTGCCCATGGGCAGAAGCCGAAGCCAATGACGACGTCCTCCAGCCACTTTCGGACTGCGCGGGCGTGTTTTGTCTCCTGAGCCTGGATGGCCGAGCGCGGCAGCCTCGAAGCTCTTCGGGCTGCGCAGGCTCCGACACCTACCAGGGCCAAGCTCGCTGCTCCAGTCGCTGTTGCTCCGCATAGGCGGCAGCGCCCCGAAGGCGCCACTGCAAGTCGCAAGGCAGTCACATGGGGACTGGGAGGGGACCTGAAGGCATGGCCCACTTGCATGGCACCTTCCACGACCCCGCCCCTAGAACCTTAGTATGCTGATGAGCCACATCAGCTTGCACATTGCAACCGGAGGAATGACCAGTAAGGCCCCCTGCACCCGAAGGACCGGAACAGCCCGACAAGAACTGGCTTTAGTCTGCGAGGCTTGCGATTCGCGTCAAGTCTTGGATAAGCCGGCACTTGCCAAAACGAGAAACAACAACGGCCCAAAAGAAGCTCCTCGCCCTTGCGCTTTGGAAAGATGGTCCATGTCTTAACTTGGGATTTGCTACTGTTTTTGATTCTTATTCTTCCTCAAGATGGTTCGGATGGCCCTTAGCATCAAGAACGCACAAGTCCCAAAAAAAACCAGCTCTGAACACCAAACCCGGAACCCGGCCGCGTGCCTCGGCCTGCCGGCACGACTTGGGCGTAGCACCGGCATGGCCTTGCCAAAGGCTTCGAAGATCCAGCCACCATGTTAGGGCTTCAGGGTTTAGGGTGTTAGGGTTCGGGGTAAGTTTGGAGCATTACAGAAGGTCCAGAGAGGCCATCGTTGTGAGCTCCAGAAACCATACGTGACATGGGCTCATTGGCTGGCATGACAGGCAATGCCCTGTTTTCGCAAGCACGTTTCAACGAGGCTGGCGTGAAACAACCGGGTTGAGACCCATGTGGTGGATCCTGGAAAAGGCTCGGTTGAGCTGTTCTGGGAGCTTGGCCACCAGTCTTGATGGAAGTCAGAAGGGTATCTGCCAAAGACCCTAAGTTCTGCAGCAAGCTGATCTAACTCCCTGTGGTCTCATCATGCGTGGTCTGCAAGACCGGGGCCCTCTTCTGGCGCAGGCAAAACGAACCCTGAGTCTGGCATCTACTGGCCAAACAACAGGCTTCGTAGTTGCCTCATCCCGACTACGAGCTCCTCGGGCTTTCTCGTGGTTCTACTTCGAGCCTTTTCGGACGAACCCTCAACCCTCAACCCTCAACCCTCAACCCTCAACCCTTCAAGGACCACTGTCAGTGAAAATCATGCTGGGCTTCGTTGCTGCTTGTGCCACAAGACTCTTGAAGCCGCGCGGCTTGCACCCCCAAGACCCCATGAAGGCTTGTCTGTGTTGCGGTGCACTCAGTTGCAAGGAGGGGCCCCATAGCCACTGGGTTCTGCGAGACGTCGGGTTGGCACGCCAACCTACGAGCTAGCGGGAATGCTGCTGGCACTTTAGGCAGACGAGAGACCAGCCTGAACCCCTAACGCGACAGCAAACCCCACACAAGGCTTTCTCTCTACCTTCGGAAGCCCCCAGACCTTGCAAACTGCATCCCACATCCAAGCCCCGTGTCAAGCTCGAGCCCCCGCAATACAGCAACTCTTACGTCGTGCGCCTGCCTAAGCCAACAGCAAGCGCCTGTGTCGGTGAAACGGGTGCGGCAAGCTCAAGAACTAGTGGTGTGTAACAAACGACAACTTTCCTATACTCCTCTTGGAACCTTAGTAAATCTTAATAAAACTAATTTGTTTAATATCCTCTTGGGCTTTATATAAACAAAAAACAATTCCTAACGGGGATGTAGTATCAGCATGCTGTTTGCTGATGTTTTAGGTGTTGGGACCTGCCACAGCACGAACCGCCCAAAGCGAGATCCACCCCCCGAAGCCGGACGTACAAACAAGCTGCAAAGCAAGGAGGTCCCGGACAAAGCACCCTGAACATCGTAAACCTGACAAGGTCCAGAGCCTCAAAACGAAAAACGGAAGTCTAAACGACACAGCTCTTGAAAAGGGCTTCGGGATTTCGGCTCATCCTATGTCCCATGCCAGCCTGTTCAACCTCAAAACCATTCTTGAATAACCCCTTAAACCCGGAACCCTAAAACCTAAACCCTAACCCTAAACCGTAAACCCTAAACCCTAACTCTGGGTCTCATGAGACGAGAAGCTTGCAAAGGACTCATGGCAGCCCTACATAAAATGAACTCATATAAAGCCGAAAATGAACCCATATAAGGCCTCGTGAATCGTTACAACTCTGTAAACCCCTCAAAGCCCCTGTAACCTTTTATTCGCCCTTAGAACTTATAACTTATGTCAACCCCAATCCCACTCTTCAAATCGTACGTGTTCCACATGCTTTCATGCATCATCTGCCAAATCATCAACACTGGTTCCACATCAACCCTATAATTAACCCCTGCGCCGCCAAAAAAATCGCCATAATATTCTACGACCCGATGAGGCCCCTCTCATCGACAGCCCATGTGAAGTCTCCCGCGCGCTTGGCCATGTTAGGCAATGCGTCCTTGTGACGCGTGCGCGGGGGGGGGGGGGTGGATTTGAGGCTTCTTGGGGCATTCCGAGGGCTCAGGGTCTAGGTAGCGTGGTTGCTTCGGGGTCTAACACTGACATGGTTTGGGGTTTCTAGTCCTCAGGGTTTGGGGGTGGGGGATGTTTGGCTGGAGGTTTTGATTGTGTGGCGCGGGGCCACAGTATTAAGGGAGCCAGGTTAGAGGTGGCACGCAGAAACTGGTTCAAGCCTCTGGGACCTAGTTGATTTAGGGTTTAGGGTTTAGGGTTTAGGGTTTAGGGTTTACGGTTTAGGGTTTAGGGTTTAGGGTTTAGGGTTTAGGGTTTAGGGTTTAGGGTTTAGGGGTTAGGGTTAGTACCCTGGGCCAAAAAAAGTTAACCTTTGGTAGGGTTCAAGCCCAAACTCCCTCAAACCTACACACCAAGCCCTGGGACCTCGAAACTGAAACCCTAAATCCCTGAAGCCCGAAAACCCTATGCAAGCTAGAACCCTGGAAACCCTGAAGCCCTAGAACCCTACCACCCTAGAACCCTAACGCCCTAGAACCCCAAAACCCTGAACCCTGAAGCCCTAAACCATCCTGCTCCCTACTTAAGGTGCGGTCCTTAATCGCGGTAAGCTCCGTCTGCAGCTGAGTCAGAGTGGGGTTGTGGAGCATCTTCCTCAGGTTTCAGGGTTTTTGGAATTTCTTTTGGTTGTTTCCCTCCTGCACCGCTTTCTTTTGGGTTTTGGGGGTTTCGGGTTTGGAGTGGGTTTAGGGTTTTTGTTTGGGGGGTTTGGGGGGGTTTATGGGGTCATTTGGGTTTGAGGTACACGAGCCACTGCAGCCCCTGTGGGGCTGTACCGCTCGATGCTTTGCCAATTGACGCACAGGCGATTACGTCCGCCCTTCCGTTTAGGATTTAAGGCATAGGCGTGGTTGCGGCATACCCGAGCCTTAAAGCCTTAGTTCTTGGGTTTCGCGACTTGGCAAAGAGCTTGACGTGGTCGGGATGGGGGTTCCTGACTTCTTGAGTTCGGAAATTCCGGATTCATCTCGATCTCAGGTTTTCGGGGGCTTCCCCCCAGGTTCCAAACTGATCCTCAGCCCAGACACAAGGTCTTGCAGCAGCTCTTCGAATCCTCACCCATGATTGCCCAGTGCCTCAGCTTCTGGGCTTGTGGTTCGGCTCTCAGGTAGTCTTTAGGGGCCTTCAGCTTTGAGGGTCCACGGTCTCAGTTCTCCTTGCAAGTTTTCGGGCTCCGTGTTTGGGGCCTCCTGTCTGATAACTTGCTTTCAAGCCGTGACATGCCCCGGAATCCACAACCCCAAATAATTCCCAACTGAGCAAAGCGTAGATGCAGCTCCGTGATGGCTGTCTTCTCGGTAACAGAGTCTCCGATCGAGAGGACATTCTTCCAGGGATTCTTCCCATATAGCCTCCGCTGCCGAATGCCAACACCAACCGGAGCACTAGGGTGGAAAGATGTACTTTGGGGAGCGGAAAGGAGTATCGGGGGGTTTCCGAACTTAGGGTCCCTTATTGTGGTCCTTACTTTTAGGGAATGCTACGATTTAGGGCTTTAGGGGCTGTACATTCGGGGTGCCCTCATTTTCGTAAAAAGCCACACACAATGGAGCAGCGCCCGGCCCTGGAAACTCGGAGACGAAGCCTAAGCCGTAAACCCTAAACCCCAGACCCTTCTGCATCCGGACTCCCGTGGGTGCTGCCAGAAACTGCCCAAACCCTAAACCCGAAACCCTAAACCCTAAACCCTATTCCGTTAAGCAGCCGTTTCAGGACCTTCTTCATGGCCTGCTCCTTTGCCATGGTCAGCGGGCACACACCCTCCTCGAACTCGCCGTCGGGACTTCGCATGTGATGCTTCTTCCTTGACAGTTTCTGAAGGTTTGCGGTTTAGGTTCAGGGTTTAGGGTTTAGGGTTTAGGGTTTAGGGTTTAGGGTTTAGGGTTTTGGGTTTTGGGTTTAGGGTTTAGGGTTTAGGGTTTAGGGTTTAGGGTTTAGGGTTTAGGGTTTAGGGTTTAGGGTTTAGGGTTTAGGGTTGGCGCAAACAGACGCACCTCTCAAAAAGCAAAAGGCCGATGCCACAGCGACACGACCTTCGCGAAGGAGCAGGCCCAAGTTCGCATGAATCACTGAGGAAGCTACACATCCGCGTGGTGATCTGCTTGTGCTGCAGCCCAGGGATCAAGGGGTCAGAGGTCAGAGGTCTCTGCGGGCGCAACAAGTTGGATTGGGGGCTCAGAGAACCTACGCAACACTGCCGCCTATGCCTCAAGGCCTTAGAAGCGGGTCATGCTCTTAAAACCTCCGCTACTCAGGCTTCTCGGGGAGGGGAGGGGGTGGGACGATTCTATGTTAGCGGGCGAACCACATCGCGGACGCCTGGGCAAGCCTACACAAGGCGCGTAAGACCCCCAAAGCAAGGCTGAAACCCGAGGAAGCGTCACGCACTCCCGGGAGTAGATCAGCGGAATCTGCAACTCGTCTAGCCTGGAAATAAAAAAGGGGTTTAGGGTTTAGGGTTAGGGTTTAGGGTTTAGGGTTTAGGGTTTAGGGTTTAGGGTTTAGGGTTTAGGGTTTAGGGTTTAGGGTTAGGGAACTTGGGGGGGATCTGTTGGTTCTTGTGCTGGTCAGAAAGCAGGGTAGAAGTGTCGAAAAAATTGGATCGGGATGCCACAAACTTCCCAAGGACTCATAGAACAAGGGCATGGGGGCTTCATGGATTCCTGTTTGATCCGGTTGGTTGCGTTGGGGGAGTTTCATTGATTCGCCCTGCTCTTGCAGACCAAACGCAACAAACCCTGAGCACCTAAAAGCATCCATCCTCTTACAAGAGCTTCGTGACACAACGCCGTCTCCCTGTTTCACACCACTATACTCAGGTATTTCAGCTGTTGAGCTTTTGGGGCAGTAAACTCCACAAGATCCTATTTATTTTGGGACGTCTAGGAGGTCAGATGGACTGCGTCTTGAGCGCCCAAGCTGGAACCATGTCGAGGTTGACATTCAAAAGCAAAATCACCCCTTCATCTGCGTAGCCCAACTTCGGGAACAAAAGGAGCCAGCAACAAAAAGCCGGGGTGCAGAGCTTCAATCTGCAGCCCAGGCATGAACTCGGCTGCCGATTCCGCCACCCAGGGACGCCTCAGAAAGGAAGCAGGGGGCCTATCCGAAATTTTCTGAAAAATCGAAGATGCTCATTCTTTCCATAAAAACTTCGGGATGCTTTGCAGCACCCAACGTCACAAGTGCCATTGAGCATCTGGAGAGTGCGTGTGCATTCAAGGGTTTCGAGGACATCAGGTCTGTTTCAAATTCTCGCAGAAACATGACTAGCACCAGCTATCCTCTGCCCAGGACCCCTAAACCCGAAACCCGAAACCCAAAACCCTAAACCCTAAACCCTGAACCCTAAACCTAAACCCTGTCCCTACAAGTTGACTTGGAAATACCCGGAACCCCCAGCCCAGCTGCCGCGACAGCGTCACGATGGCCACGCGACCACAAGACCGGGCTTGTCTCCTTGGCTTATACACAGCGATACCCTAAACCCTAACCCAAAACCCTAAACCCTATACCTGATCTCGGAAGCCCGAGATGTCCAAAGTCGGCTCGCGCAAAAACCATCGATGATGCAAGCAACTCAGAAGACCTGGTGGGCTTCGGATGGCTTGTATAAGTGTTAAGGCTTTGGGATAGAATTTCCTTGGAAAGAAGAATTGGGATTTAGGGTTGAGGGTTGAGGGTTTAGGGTTTAGGGTTTAGGGTTTAGGGTTTAGGGTTTAGGGTTTGGGGTTTAGGGTCTAGGGTTTAGGGTTTAAGGGTTTAAGGGTTTAAGGGTTTAAGGGTTTAAGGGTTTAAGGGTTTAGGGTTTGAGGTTTTCATTTGCGCTTAACGAAGGACCCTGGCTACGCATTGGTTGGCCAGGCGGCAAAAGGTCGCGGACAGTTCTCGTCAGCCTTGGCTTCGTAGCTGCTGAACCCTACACTCCCTGAATCCTACAGAGCCTTCTCTTGAGGCGCTGGAACAGAAAAGCACAAAGATGCACAAAGCAGGCAAGGGGGCTGCTCCATGGAGTCTCGAAAGGCCTTGTCATCAGGCAACCTGTGTTCCTTGACCTCGGGCTTGGGGGGGGGGGTTTGGTTTCCAGGTTTTGGCGGGTCTGGGAAAGCGAAGGGCCGAGGGGCGCCAGAAAGAGGTTTGGGTTTTATGTTACATACAATGGTAGCTTAGTAGCAGTGGTTTGGACCGAGGACTGCCACCCTTAGCGCCGCGGAAGTTTGCACGCGGCTCCGTCAGCACACTCCAAAAACCCTGTCTTGACATACCAAAAGCAAGGTCCATCTCTTTCTGTAGCATCCACGGCACCTCGTGGGGTCTCGGATAGATTCCTAGAAGTTGGGCCCCAGATTCCTTAAAAACTGGGCCTCCAAGGCGTGCCAAGTGGGAAAGAGGGTGTCGTCCCAGTCGAAGATGATCGCCGTCTCGCCTAGTGCCCGGTCTACCCGCTTGCTGCTTCGGGGCTTTTAAGTGGCTTCGGGAGTTGAGGGTTTTTGCTCAGGAACACCTTCTTACACCCCTGTTTCCCCCGGTAACCTCGTGCCTCGTGGGGAACACTGCCCTCGTTTCCAGCGATGGCACAGACATAATTGGAGTCATCGAGGGCTTGGAAATGTCCTACAAGCCCAATGGCGGATGAAACAACCTGACACTGATCTTCCACCCTACCATGAGGCACCGGTGAATGTCTAAATCCCAGTTGAAATTCGCCAGTCTAGACAGGTCTTGTGGCGGGCGGGGGGGGGGGGTCTTGAACCCCGAATAAATCTGAGGGGTTTTACGACCTCGTCTTCAGAGGCTTGCATGGGGCTTCCAGCGCTATATCAATCAATCCGAAGCCCCCTTTTTTTGCCAAAACTTTGTGATGAAATAGCATATGTAGATTATATGCAAAATACATACGTTTGCAATGTTTTCAGACTGTATTTGCAATATTCAATATAGTTGTGATTCATTTAATACAGCTCTACCCTAACCCTAAACCCTAAACCCTAAACCCTAAACCCTAAACCCTAAACCCTAAACCCTAAACCCTAAACCCTAAACCCTAAACCCTAAACCCTAAACCCTAAACCCTAAACCCTAAACCCTAAACTTAAGCTTCCGCGCGGCCCAGGGGCTGGGACTGAATGTGGGGGTCACCGGGGCCTTCGGCGCCTCGCTGAGAGGAACCTTGGAGCACGGGTTTTTTTTGCCACCCGTCTAGCAAAGCTCCACGGGGCAACTGAAGAGGGAATGCTGTGTACAGACTTCAGAGCCCAAGTTGAGGAAATCTTAGAGACCCACACCAGCCAGCAGTCCCCGAATCATCAACCGTCCTCACCAACAACCACAAGGTACGAACAACCAGCCTACAGATCCATGGGGCACGCCAAGGTTTGGTGTGGCCTGTCACCTAGCCACCCCGGTACCTGGCTGTTCCTTCAGGCACCACGGTCCTGGCTATAGGCAACCGGAAAACGGAAAAAGGTGTTCCCTACATCAATGCCGGGGGGGGGGGTTTCATGTTCGACCAACACATTTGGAGCACGGGTTTAGGGTTTAGGGTTTAGGGTTTAGGGTGTAGGGTGTAGGGTTTAGGGTTTAGGGTTCAGGGTTTAGGGCGACACTCAGGCCACATTGCAGGGAACACTCTGTTTTTTGCCACCTGCCTAGCAGCTTCGCAACTACACTGCAGGGATGCAAACAGATTGGTTTGCTTCCCACCCGCCTGGCCAAACAAAAGTTCACTTCGCAGGGTGCACGGCATATTCACAGGACGAAAGTTCGACCCACTCGCTTAAGCCGCCATGAAGCCCTTGGAACCCATGCAAACCGCCCTTCCCCTTTAGACTCCTAGCACCCCGAGTACCCCGACACCCAGCTCGCGGACTCCGCCGTCGCCTAATAGTAGTATGTCTGTATTCAAAACGGCGTATAGATTCCTCCGTCCCGCAGGCCATGTAAAGTGCACCCCGTGCCTACTCCACTACTCTGCGGTATGGGCAGCATCCTTGAGATATGGTTCTGTTTCTCCAGGTGTGTCGAAACTTTAATCCTCCCGATGTAGGGGGCAGGCAAACATACATACAACGACTTTCCTAAACCCTAAACCCTAAACCCCAAACCCTAAACCCTAAACCCTAAACCCTAAACCCTAAACCCGAACCCTGCACCCATCTGCACGAGGGGCCCCCAACATCTCGAAGAGCTTCGAGGCGAAGGAGAAGAGGCCCTGGTCCTTGGAAGTTCTCGGGCTTTTTGAACGCAACTGGCGACTTCTTTCTTCAGTGTGGGTTTAGGGTTTAGGGTTTAGGGTTTCGGGTTTCGGGTTTAGGGTTTCGGGTTTAGGGTTTCGGGTTTCGGGTTTAGGGTCTAGGGTTTAGGATGTAGGCTTATCCAAGCTAAGATGCCCTAAACCTTAAACCACAAAACAAGAGCTTCCTCAAGAACTTCCCAGGATTCGTGTGACTCTGGGGCTCTCGACTCTGTGGCCGGGTCCCGGTAGGGGCTGCCCGCGAAGGAGGGCGAGAAGCGGGAGGGGCCCTCTCCCGGAAAGGAGTAGGTGATGCGCTCCTCTCATCAAGGATTCTCACTTGTTAAGGATACCCACTCAGATCAACCCTTTCATTCGCTTTACACCCTTTCAGTGTGCGGCATGCACAAGTGCAGGTTTCCAGAAGCAGTCCAGGATTCCGTTCAGGAGCGTATCGCAATGGGACATGTTGCACGCCGTGCTCATTTGTGCAAACTTTCTCCAACGAATACGACCAAGGACAAGCTGCTTTCCATGCAGAGAGGTTGAAGCTCTGCTAGGTGGGACTTTTGGCGCACAAACAAAAACTCTGTGCTGAGCTACGACCGGCGTCGCCCCGCTGACCCCGCTGTGCATGTTGCGAGAACCGTCACCATGCACATGTGCACACACACACACCCACACCCACGCACGCACGCACGTGCGCGCGCACGCGCACGCGTTTTTTAGGATTTAGGGTTTAGGGTTTAGGGTTTAGGGTTAGCTCCGCAACCATTCGCGGGGCACTGTACGAAATGTATTCACCTGCTGCCCAGTTTTTGCAAAAACCTCCGAGCAAGGCTCATACAGATTTCTTTCAGGTGACTGTAGTAAATGAGCAGCCAGAAGGAGTTCGTTCGAAAACCACCATCCTCTTGATGCACATGCCCAGTCAGAGGAACCATAGAATGCAATCCACCACAAGCCCTTCGCCCTTTTCCCTTTTGCAACCAAGGCCCTACAAACTCCCCAAAACCACATATGGAGGGTTTCCGAAATTAAGGGGACCTTATTGGGGTCCTTAGAATATTAATAAGGGAATCCGATTCTATGGGAACTACATTAGGGGCCCCATCTTTTCATAAACCCACAAAATACCGAAGCCGCGCTCCTCGTCGTCCGAGCTCTCCATGCCCGAGTCAAAGAAGCTCCGCCTGTGCCTCCCACTACCACTGCCGCTGTCTCTCCGCACCGAAGATGGAACCTCACACTGGGCTAACAGCCTCAATGGGTTTCGTGTCTTTGTTTTGGTTGCAACCGCCTAGCTTGAGTTAGTCCAGGATGCCAGGTGCCAAAACTTACAGCCCTTAACAGGGATTCTCATAGGTGGTACTATATCCCCATTCTTAAATTAAGGTCTGTTAGTACAGGGGGGAGCATCCCTGCCTAAACCCCCCTAAGACAGCCTCGGGTTTGGCGGTGGGCGCCGTGTCCGGGAGCAGCGGCATGATGGGCCCGCGCTCGGCGAGCACCGACAAGCCCTAGGGAGCTATCGCGGGCATATGGGCGCACGCCTTTGACACGAAACGGCTGCTGGAAGAGCTGCTTTCGGTACTCGGGAACCGGATAGGGGTTCGGATTTAAGGTTCTGAGTATAGTGCGGGACATGCTGCCGGTCAGAGAAGAAGCAGCCAGGCAAACTTCTAAGGTTTGGGGTTGATGGTAGCGCTGCTGTGCGCAGCAAGGGCCGTGGATTTCAGGGTTTAGGTTTGAAGGTTTTGCACAGGGGGCTTGAGGGTGCACTTAATTTTTCAGGGTTCAGGGCCAGCTTTCATTGAGATTCATGACCCAGCCGCCCAAACGGCTTTCAAACGACTCTGACCGGGCTTCCAGTGAATCCACTTGGTTTAGGAGGTCCGAAAGCCACCAAACCATTCCGTGCAAGTTTGTTTTGGGGCAGCGAAGCACGAGTCCACTTTATGTGCCCGACCCAACTGCATCAAGGAAGGGGGTTTGGTGCCACAGTTCTGAACCATGCAAGTGCTGGAAGCATGCGGGACAGAAGAGAAAGTGACGTGAACACTCCGAAGAAGCGGACGGGTTTGCCTGTGACTGTGAGTGGAGAGCACCGAAACTTGGTGCCCATATTGAAAAAATGTTGCATGGAAGCAGCAAGAAGCCCCGTGCTCTCACTCCGAACCACAGCTTGAGAGAAAGTTTTCCTAAACCCTAAACCCCAAACCCTAAGCCCTAAACCCTAACCCTAAGCCCTAGACCCTCAGCCCTAAACCCTAAACCCTCAACCCCCCATGGCGCCTCACCCCGCCCAAGCCGGCGCATGGAGCAGAGGTTTCGGAGTTCTCTCGAGTGAAAAATGGGGGTTTCCGATTTTAGGGGTGCCTTATTGGGGTTTAGGGTTTAGGGTTTAGGGTTTAGGGTTTAGGGTTTAGGGGTTAGGGGTTAGGGGTTTAGGGTTTAGGGCTTCGGGGTGCCTTATGGGGGTCCTTATGATAAGGGGATCCTACTACTTGGGGGGTCTATACTAGGGGTCCCATATTTTCGGAAACCCCCAGGTCTGAACGGGGCTTGGGGCTTAGAAGGGCTTAGGTTCTGCAAGTACTGGGACTTCAACTCAATCAAGGCATATTGGCTGGCCGAATCAACTTTAGCTATGGACCCTGAGGGTCCATTTGCAGTACGATTCTGGAATTAGGTACCCAGGAGCCATACCAAATAGGGTTTTTGGGTACCTAGTTCCACAATAATACTAGTGCCCCTAAACCCTAAACGCTAAACCCTAAACCCTAAACCCTAAAACCCTAAAACCCTAAAACCCTAAACCCTAAAACCCTAAACCCCAGTGCAGGGCTGACGCAAGACTTGAGCCAGGCGCGGAGCTTCTTGCGGTTTAGCCACCGGAGCGGAAACTAAAACCCTCATGAGGGTTTAGGTTTAGGGTTTATTGTTTAGGGTCTAGGGTTTAGGGTGGGGGTTCGGGATTTTTCTTGCTGCTTGTCGTATTCAAGTAGATCCAGATTGCACGACGAATTCGAAACTACGTGTTCTCTCAGGGCCGCACGTTTATTCAGGATAGCTTGCAGCAAAAAGGCCCAAAAAAACAAATGACATCAACTAAACTATCGAGCGTAGCAAAGGGCTTCATGTAAAAAAAGGCCCAAATGAGCTCTCAACCCTAACAACTCCCAGGCTCACAAGTTCTCTCGCCCCCCGTTGAAACCACCAAAACAACTCGTGAGTCGCCTCAAACCCTAAACCCTAAACCCTAAACCCCAAACCCTAGACCCTAAAGCCCTAAACCCTCAACCCCACCCCCCATGCTTTTTCTGTGGTTGGTAAAAGAGCAGCCGCGGCAGCTGCGCTTTGAGCAGGAAGCTCTCCACCTCCGCCGCGCCGCGCTGCTCGCACTCCGTGAGCAGCCTCGGGGGGCTCATGGAGGCAGCGACCAGAATGTCGGAGGTAGGGTTTGGGGGAAGAGGTTTAGGGATTTAGGGTTTTAGGGTTTTAGGGTTTTGGGGTTTTGGGTTTCGGGTTTAGGGTTTGGGGTGTAGGGTTTAGGGTTGAGGGTTGAGGGTGTAGGGTTTAGGTTTAAGGTGTAGAGTCTATGAGTATACGGCCTACAATACCTGATTACGATTGTGGGAGAAAGGGTTTCGGGCTTTGTGTCTTCTTGCCTAGCTTGGAAACGGCATCTGTGTAAAAGAATCCAAATCCGCATGGCCCCGGGCCCCCGAAAACACCCCGCAAGAACAGCCCCCCTAATCTAAAGACATATTCCGCCAGATCGGAGTTTCAGATATGGGGGGGGAGGAGGAAGGGATTATTCGTACTATTATTACTAGCGCTGTAGGGATAAAGTAGTGTAGTCGAAGGGTTGAGGGTTCCGGATTGGGGACACCACCATGAGCTACTGAAGCTCAGTGATACTGCAGGTACTGGCTTTGTCGCACACGCGCATTGCAGCGAAACGCCAGGGGATTTACCATCTGGACGAGGCGGAAAATTGCAGCAGACTGCATACCAACTGGAAAAACACGGCCGCAGTGATTCTGACGCATCTCCACTCAGCCTTGCTGCAGACCCCACGGTCTTTCGACTAACTGGCTGGAAAGACTCCTGGCCCCTGGCAGCTACATATGCTGTGAATACCTAGGTGTGAAGATTTCACGCCACTGCTTTCGCTACTACGTTGGAAGTAGGTGCCCACCACGTGCATCCGAAGCTCACACAGGTTTCAACCTGTTTCCTTCAGGTGCAAAAGTCGCTGCCGGCGGACACCTCGCCAGCCGGTTCGGCGCTCTTTAGGTCTACATCGGCTCGCAGTTCCAGCAGCAGCCTCACGACATCTAGGTGACCATTGTCAAGCGCCGCGCGAATGGGTGTGCCCTTTGCTCCCTTCTCAAAGTCGACGTGGGAGTCGGAAACAAACTTCGCGGTGCGGAGGAAGGATGAAGGGAGGCTCTCCAAGTTAAGGCATCTGCCCAAATCCTCTCAGGACAAACAAAAGGGTTTCTGCACGGAGCCTTGTACTTAGGAGGATGGCATGCCAGGGTAAACGTATCTTGGAAGACTATTGACTGTAGCCTCTTGCGTTTCTGCCATCCTGTGTCTTGGCAGGTACTGGTAGAGCTTTGCTGAGGTCCGCCTGCGCCTCTGCCAGCAGTCGCACGATCTTAACATGACCACTGCCTGGGGAAAGCAAATTATGGTACAGTATTGTATAGAAGAACAAGGCACACTTGTTCCCTAGACCCCAAGGTCAGAAGCAGAACACTAAAGAAAGAGCGACTGCCTGCTGCTGCATGAAGCGGTGTACCGCCTGTAAGATCGTTCGTGCCCTTGTGAATGTCGGCGCGCATCTCCAGCAGCAGTTGCGCAGTTTCCATATGGCCACCCGCGCAAGCTGCACGAAGGGGTGTACCTTCTTCGAAGCCACTAGCTGTCTTGTCAATGACAGCACGGGCCTTCACCAGGAGACGCTGCTTCACCACAGAAGATCCGCCAGAGAGATTTGGCACTCGCATGTGGTATCGTAGGCCTGTCCCTGGCCTGCTGCAAAAACCCATTCGATCCACGTCAGCATTCGCCGCCAAAAGCATACGCACGAAGGTCAGATGGCCCCGTCTACACGCCCGCACAAGAGGAAGCTGGCTTTCTTCGCAGAAACCGTTGGTACCAGCACCAGCCTCTAACAGCAAGCGCACAATCTCCACATGGCCCCTGTCAGATGCCCTACTCAGAGGCGTGTCCAACTGGACAGTTGCATCATGCTGGGCACTTATGACTGCGATATCTGGATCGAACCGCTGTTCTAGCAAGCGCTCCAGCTCAGGCACACTGCCGTTGATTGCCGCTTTCGCAAGCTTCACCATCTCGTGAGAAGAAACCTTTGCAAAGTCTTGCACCACCAACTGCAAATCCGTGACGCCATCCAGCTTCGCATCAACGGCCAAATTCTCTGCTTCGTGCAGAAGCGCCTGCCTGAACACAGGAACCCCACAGAGCTCCCGAAGGCGCTGCTTCCTCAACTGATGTGGGCTATTCATTAGGGAAAGATCTGAATCGAGCTATTTACAGCACCGTTCTCGAGAGTAGCTGCAACTCCTGCCGATTGACTTCCCGAATACTACGACGACTCCTACTAACTACTACTAATCGCAATAACCGTCATAACAACAGCAGTAGCAGTTGTGGTAGTAACAACAGGAGCAACGGGGTACGACGACTGATTCGCCGTCTTCTTGTTTCAATTTTTCCCCTGGTTCTGAGTAGGGAATGCAGGAATTAGGGCCCCATATATATATATATATATATATATATACTAAGGGGTTATGTAGGGTACCTCATTCCCTTATTCCCTACTAAGAACCGGCCAGATTTTCCCGGTCGGGCTTCAAGCTTGGCACATCCGTCAGCTCATCACAAGGGATGGCCGCCAGCTCTTCGCCCGAGGCTTTCCAGACATGCAGCATTCCAGACTCTAACTCCATGGCTTGAGGTGAGGAAGTATGCTATAGTATACTATAGTCCACTGTAATAGTAGCACCAGAAGTAGGGAGGAGGATCTAGCATATCACCTAGCCAAAGTCTTGTGGTGCATTGATGTGAAAATACTGATTGTGCGTCAGGCTACAGAAATGTCATGGCTGGCCCTTCATTGTTATGGTTCCAGGGCTTGGGGGTGGATGGTATATTTGACTAGACGCTCCCAACAAAGCAGGAAAGCCCCAACAGACAATATCCCAACCCCGAACACAGTCCAACTCAAGACCGAAACGGCTTCTTTGGGATAGGAGTTTCACATGAACATTGGGTTTGGGTTCGGGGTTGGTTGAGGGCTTTTGGGCTCGAAAATTTTTGCGATTTCAAGCTGAAGCTCTCAGTAATGAATGCCCCATTGGGATCCAAACCCTAACCCCCAAACCCTAAACCCAATCAACACGAAACCCCCTAAACCCCACTTCGAAACCCCTTAAATTCAACTCCGAAGATGCCCCCCCCCCCCCCCGCCTCGGCCCCCGACCTGGGCTGAAACACCTAGAAGCCCCTGTAAATCACCCGAAACCGTCCTTGTCACCTTAAACCCCTAAACCCTAACTAGACCCAAGAGTAGCCTAGGAACAAAAAGGGTGACCTTTTTATAAGGGAACCTAAACCCTAAATGAAGGCCTACGCTGGGCCCTAGCTACCTCAAGCCTCAACCCTCTACCCTCTACCTCAACCCTCAACCCTCAACCCTGAACCCTGAACCCTGAACCCTGAACCCTCAACCCTCAACCCTCAACCCTCAACCCTCAACCCTCAACCCTAAACCCTAAAACCCTAAACTCTAAACCCTAAAACCCTAAAACCCTAAACCCTAAACCCTAAAACCCTAAACCCTAAACCCTAAACCCTGAACCCTAAACCCTAAACCCTAAACCCTAAACCCTAAACCCCCCCCCCCTCCCTAGAGCTCCCAAACTCCCCCCCGGCAGAATCTTCGACCCAGGCAGGCTCTGGCTCATGGCGTGGGGCTCCAGCCTCTCCTCGAACCTGTTTAGGGTTTAGGGTTTAGGGTTTAGGGTTTAGGGTTTAGGGTTTAGGGTTTAGGGTTTCGGGTTTAGGGTGTAGGGTGTAGAGTGTAGGGTGTAGGGTGTAGGGTGTAGGGTGTACGGTACATTAGGGAGGGGGTTGGGGGCTGAGGGTTTCCTAGATGGCTTCGGGTTAGGGCTGAAACCTTAAACCGAAAGCTTTAACCGAAAGCTTCAAGAAGGAAAGCAAAACACAAGGTTGGGCCCAGGAACATCCAAGCACCCAAGTCGAGCCCCGCAGCCCAGGCGCCCTGGTCCTGGGCTGCTCGTGGGCGTTAGGCCGCTAGGCTCTACCTGAAGGCTATAATTTAGTTCCTTTTTGGGTTAATTATAGGGGATTCTAGTATACTACCCCAAAAAGGTACTACATAGGAGCCTTTAGATATACTCTCGAAATACATATGGTCATTTCTCAATTTTTTGTCCCTTTGTACCCGACATATGAGGGCCGCCGAAGAATCGTAGCCCCAAAAGGGGCCCGAATTTGGAGGATCCCCGATATCTGCTTGTCTTGGATTTGCTAGGCTTTCATGTCCTTAAGGGCAACAGGGATTTAGAGCCTTGGGCTTGTAAAATTCAGGGTGATGGGTTGCTTCTGGTGCCTCCCCGAGAAAGAAAAACAACGAACAGCCTTACAGCAAGAACTTTAACCCTCAACAGCCTTGAATGGGGGTTTTACGAACATAGGGGACCCCTAAAATTGAACCCAAATAGTAGGATTCCCTTATGAACTGTATGAATAAGGACCCCAATAAGGTACCCCAAAGATGGGGAACCTCAAAACTTAAACCACTTAACTTGGGATGTTCTCCCTTATGCTGACAGTCCTTCATAGGGATTATAGTACCCGTGTGATAATCCCTATTAAGGACATCCCAGCTTAAACCCTAAACCCCAAACCCTAAACCCTAGACCCTAAACCCTAAACCCTAAACCAAGCAGTAGCCAACAAGGCTCCTTCGAATGGCAGCAGGCGTCCTTAGAGTGGCGGGGTTGCCGAGCTTCGGGGGAGCAGGTTTAGGGGATCTCGGCGTTTAAGGATTTAGGGTTAGGGTTGGGTTTGGGGTTTCGGGGAGTCGGGGTTTAGGGCTTAGGGAGCTACGCTGAGGATGTAGCCCTCAGCGCTTTGAGAATGAAGAATGGCGGGGGTTGCAGAAGCGGATCTCCTGTGGTCTTCTGATGCCACGTCTGCGCATCGAGACGAATCTCAGCTGCATTTTTTTTTGTGCCCTTGGCATCGTGCAGGCGGGCAGTCTTGCCTTGTTGGCTTGGGCTCTAGGGAAACTACGTGTCTCGACATGACTAGGGATTGCGCCCAGTCATGCCACCATCTTGACAGCCGACAGATTCTCTGCCGCCGTCTTCTATCAGCGCCGCAAAAAAGGCGCTCCCCTGGCACACCAAACCCAGCCAGAAGCAAGAGGGCTCGTAAAACAAGCAAAGTTCATGCTCGAAGTCTCAGAGGCCTAGAACCCTAAACCCTAAACCCTAAACCCTAAACCCTAAACCCTAAACCCTGAACCCTAAACCCCTGAACCCTAGACCCTAAACCCTAAGCCTAGTTCTGATGGGGGCCCAGTGGCCTGGCATGGTTTGGCTCGAGAGAGGTGGATGTCAACTCATGCTCCTCCTGCTGCAGTGACCTTGTTTTTTGCACCCGCATCGTGCCCAGCTGCAGTGGCCTGGGAAGGTTTACGGCTGGCAACAAAATGCAAGAAGCAGTTAAGGCGGCTGACGGCAAATGCCATGCTGGGTGATGCTTTAGGCTTGGCTCCTGAATTTGTCAGCAAGGGTCTATAAGCTTAGATCGGTCAAACTTCTTTTTTTCGAAAAAAAAAAAAAGGGAAGCCAAAAGGTTTAAAGTTCAACTATTGGCGAAGTTTTGGGGCAGTCAAGATGTCAGTCCAGAGTTGGCAACCCTAAAACCCTAAAACCCCAAAACCCCAAAAACCCAAAAACCCTGAAACCCCAAAACCCTGAAACCCTAAAACCTGAAACCCTAAAACCTGAAACCCTAAAGCCCTATAGTGAACACTGGCTAGGCCTGGTCGAAAGCTCCTTGCCGTGCATGGCCCATCGGTCGTTCATCATCCGACATCCAGGCCTGAATCGCTTACATGCTTAGGGCTTAGGGTTTAAGGTTTGGGGTTTAGGGTTTTAGGGTTCAAGGTTTAGGGTTTAGGGCTTAGGGCTTGGGGATAAACCCGATAAACCCGATAAACCCGATAAACCCTAAACCCTAAACCCTATAAACCCTAAACCTTAAACCCTCAACCCTCAACCCTCAACCCTCAACCCTCAACCCTCAACCCTCAACCCTCAACCCTAAACCCTAAACCCTAAATCCTAAACCCTGAACCCTGAACCCTGAACCCTAACCCTAAACCCTAAACCCTGAACCCTGAACCCCCCAAATGGCGCGGCCTTCGCAGCCTCATCGGCCAGCAGTTCCTCGCGGGCAGCCTGGCATGGGCCGGAGGCTGAGGGCCTGAAGGATTCAGGGTTTAGGGTTTAGGGTTTAGGGTTTAGGGTTTAGGGTTTAGGGTTTAGGGTTTAGGGTTTAGGGTTTAGGGTTTAGGGTTTAGGGTTTTTTTGCCACCATCCAAGCAGTCCAGCCGCACCGCAGGGTAGCATTTCTGGCGATGTACAATTTCAGATGTTGCATTACTATGTCTCCGCTTCCTTTTGCCCTGGTCCCACCAGGTACTGCTAGCTATACCAGGGTTTAGGGTTTAGGGTTTAGGGTTTAGGGTTTTTGGAGGTTGGCTCTCGAGAACGGTTTGTGCGTATCGCGATATCCTGAGTGGGTGAAGTCGCATGGTTGCATCGTCACTGTGCTGCCGGTACGTAGTTGCCTGTTATGGGTGTGATCGTTGAGGGTTGCTCTTGCCAGTCACCTACAGCAGGTGACGTCGTCGCACTGGAGCTGCAAAGAATCTGCCCAAATCGCGCCTCCACCAGCGACAAGTGCATGCCTCAGAACGGCCCTAAGTTCGCTAGACCCCTTCAAACCCCATGGGCCCTAGAAGCCCCAGAACCCTATCACCCCAAAGCCGAAAGCATTTCCAATCTGCAGCCCTTGCACGCCCAATGTGCGTGCGGACAAAGTCTGCTCCACGGAAGTGCCTCGGGCTCACGTTTGTTTTTGAAGTTACACGGTCCAGGGTCTTCAGACAACGTTGTGTCGGCAACTAGTCGATAGACAGTATGGGCAGGCCCAGAAGCTAATCTCTCCGAGCGGCTTGCCACAAAGCCTGCACTTGAACTTCTCATCCTTGATCTTCAATATTGCTTCTTCCGTCTCCTCTCAGGTCATGTATAGGCCCTACATGAACCCTCTAAACACGCCCCTACGGGTTTTCTTTTGCCATCGCCCCTATGGGTTTAGGGTTTAAGGTTGGGGTTGAGGGTTTCAGGTGTAGAGTTTGAACCCTTAAAACCTAAGCCTTAACCTCAGCCGGCCTTGGCTACGTGCTGGACAATGCGGGCATCAACGTGGTCAAGGACATCGGGCGGAGGATCCAAAAACCTCGGCACACAGAGTGACACAAAGGTACGCTAAACTAATATAGTATAGTGTAAGGCAATATACAACATTGTATTATATTTTTCATATATGTGTCTCTCTCTCTTTCTCTCTCTTGTATGATAATTCGCCGAGCCACGCATTGGCCAGAAAGCTCTCCAAGCGCTCTTCGTGTTCGGTGGACCAGGTTCCCGGTGTGCAACCCGGCTGTGCCGGCTCGCGAACGACAGCGACGCCGCACGCGTCGCGTAAGGACCACTCGTCGTCACACCAGCGCGCCATGTAGAAACAAAAGTGGTGGACCCTGCGCAAGTAGAGGATGCGTAGGTCCAGCTTGAATTCTGTGGAGCCATCCACATTGAGCACCAGGCTCGTGATGTCGGTCGGCACCCGCGCAAGGCTGTCAAGGCAACGGATCACTTTCTCGCTGAGCGTCAGATCCTTGAGAAGGCGCTCCGGAAGAGACATTTCCTTGCAGTCTCGACACCAGGTGCCCGCCAAAAAACTTAAGCCTCTGGAATGACACAACGTGCAAAGCCCAAGTGTCCTGAGGCAGCACACGGGCACCCAAGTCAGGCTTGGGGCTCAGCACCGACACGCGGCCGGCTCCCTCCATACCTGCAGGCACATGCGCCCGCTATCGGCGCACGTGCAGCAAATTTCTATCACGGTCCTGTGTCTGCCAAATCAGATTTCAAGGCCCGGCTTGGGGTTTTGGATCTACGCGGCAACGTGCCACAGGGCTTGGAGCTTAGGGTTTAGGGTTCAGGGTTTTATTGCCACTTGCCTAGCAAAAGCTCCATTGGGTTTGGGCTTTTGGGGCTTATCGGGTTTCGGGTGAAGCGGCACAAGTGTGATAGCTAGGGAATGTGTTGAGCACTAGTTGGTTCTGAAATCTTTCGGCCTTCTTGCAATAAGATACCTAACTGCAGATGATATCGAGAATCAGGGTTATCGAGAGTCAGAAGCCCCAGCCCCACGTGTATTGTCGACAATGAGCTGAAATGCCTTCTTCACTGGCACAGCCCCCACCTGGTGCGCTCAGGAGAGTATCCGAATTCCTCATGAGGATGACAGCGGCCGCGGTGGCATCCCCAGCTGAAGCGAACCTGTCAGGTGACACGGACACTCTGACTCTGCCGCACGGCCCCATGCCCACCTGGCATAGAAGTTACGCTGCAAGCTTGAATTAAACCGCGGCGTCCAGGCAGCAGTGCGAAACCCAGAGCAATCCTCCCAGAGGCACAGGCTTGCAACGCGCTCAAGTACGAACAGCATGTGGGGTCCTGGATGTGATCCAGGACATCCCATACACTCACTGCCGGCGGAAGGCCACCTTATCAATACAGCCGAGTCAGGACCTTCACTGCGTTCGCTCTCCAACATCCTGTCCTAGAAAAGCCAAGCCGCAAATCATCAAGGAGTCAACGTCAGGGTCAAAGGCAAACTCCGGTGATTCAAGATGGCCGGCCACAGGGCTCGTGGCCCCACGCCGCACCTGACCCGCTTGGAGGGACAACCCTCGGTACCTGGCCATTGGGAGCTGTCTCCACGTGAAAGCTGCACCCACAAAAACGTTGACATCATAAAACCGCAGCCCGTGCACAGTTTATAGTGAGCCATCCAAGCCCTTGGTTTCTGACAATGTTGTGTTCTCCTTCTCTCTGACTCTCTCTCTTCTCTCTTGGGTGCTCTGCGTATTGCGTTTCTGGTCTAGATCACTCTGATCGCGCCTTCCCGCTCGAAGGTCCTGCGCAAATCCTGCCGCGCCCCTCTGCGTCAGGCCAAGGTAGGTGTCAAATCGCCGGAGCCGGGCCAGAGGATGGTAGAGATCACGGAAAAGCCCCGTACCTTTGAGTGCCTCCAAGCCTTCCTTCATCGAGTTGCTGAGATGCTTCTGGAACATGTCCAGCACGCAGTCGGGAGAATCCTCATTGTGCACGTGCTTCAGGACAAAGTCGCGGAAGCTCGGCAACACTGACGTCACTGCCTTTCCTGGCTCTGAACCCTTTGTGCCCCGGGTCATCTTGGGAGGACTCGCCGGCGTCTCGTCCACAAGGCGCCGCGGTGCAGGCGGCTTCTGCGAAGGGGATCGGCTGGCAAAGCGGGGCCTGTGCTGCGAGCTGCGTGGGCTCGGGCTGCGTGCACGGCGCCGTGGAGTCTTGCTCCGGCGCCGGAATGCGCAAGGAAGGTTCTTGCCGGACTTGCCGCTCTTGCCAATGCCCTCTCAAGCAACAAGCATATGTGATCACAAGTGGTTGGGGGACTTCACACCGCACTGCAGGCTTTTGAAAGGGCCCCACCTTGCCGCCTCCACCCTTACAAGCCTTACTGGCTTTCACATCGCAGTCGCGGCCATCGGGATGTAAGAACCTGCTGAGGATGCGTTCTGGTGAATTATCAGCATAGTCACTGTCAAAGGTCAGCTGGGGCCATGGCCAGCAGGTGGTTCGAGTGCAGTTTCGGCCGAACCAGCACACCACCGTGTGCCGATTGGAGATTGAGGGGCCTGCATGCACAAGTTCTTAGAAGCCAAACCCAAGACCCGACAAACCAATACTAGCCTACTTCGGCCACAAAAGTGGGGCCGGGGCGGATTTCATGGCTTAAGGAGCGCCGACATTTTCGACCCACTTGAACCGTGACATGACCTGAGCCACCTGCTGCATAAGAGCACTTACTAAATGCCACTTCTGTGACGCTAAGCCCCCTAAACCTGACACCCTGAGCCCTCAACTCGGGCCTTTGAAGGCATTGCGAATCCAGGAGCGCCGGGAGCGGGAGCGGGACCGCCGCGAGCGCGAGCGCGAGCGCCGGGGGCGCGATGGCGACCGCGCTGGGCTTGTCGGCCGCTTGCTGGCCTTGGGCACCAATGCCCCAAATCTGCATCAGCATACCGGACAGTTCCACACACAAATGGTTTTTCCGGAGCACTTGTCCCTGCAGTCCCTAAAGACATTTCCTAGTAACTTCGATGATTCCTGCCATCAACCACCACCGGCCTCGCCTTGCGAGCCTCAATATCCGAGCCAGCACTGCTCTCGACCTCCGTCGCTTCGGAGGAACTGTCGGTGTCACTGGCCACGAGCACCTGCAGAGGGTTTTATAGGGCTTGGGGTGGTTAAGGTTGCTCTAGGTGGTGGGCTTCTTGCCTGAGCTTGCCAACCCTCAACCCGTGTATGCTCTGAACCCTAAGTCCTCTAAACTCTTTAAATCAAGGCCTCCTTCCCCTTGCATTGGTCCTCTTTGGCCGATACCCTGGAGGGACTTTGCACCATGGCTTTAAGGGCACGCGTGCGGATTCACAATCGTTCAGTTCGAGCCTGGCAGCTTCTCCGCGAAAGCCTTTCTTTACTTTAGGGCTTAGGGTTTACGGTTTAGGGTTGCTTCTCGTTTCCTGAGCCCAGAACTACCCCACTGGCACAGACTCAGAACTCCGAGCCCCGAGTCCCCAAGGTCTCCTGCCCATAAAACACTTAAGAAAGTCTGAACCTTCGCTTCAGGGGCATACGGAGGGACCCCTAGAAGGGACCCTTAAACTTGTTCCCCTAGAGAACCCATGTATAACCCCTATATATATATATATATATATACCTTAGAAAGTCCCTAAGACCTAAGTAGCCCCTGGAAAACCCTAGGGTCCCTCCTTTAGTCCCTTGACTCACCAAAGCCCACGACATGTCCATGGCTGCAAGGCTCGGGTAGCTTTTCCCATAGTGAGGAAACCCTACTGTATTCGTTGCGACATATACATACATATGTATATATATACACATGTATATGTATGTGCGTGTGTCCATGATCGAGAATATGGCAAAAAAACCCAAAAAAAAAACGACATGTTCAGTTCCCCACCAGCGTTATCAGCTGGAAATAGAAACTCCAAGCTTCCAGTGAGGCTGCAGCGCCAGCGAGTTCTGGCTCCACTCCTCCAGATCGAAATGTCTGGAATAAGAGCTTGGGTAGTTTAGGGTTGAGGGTTTAGGATTTAGGGTTTATGTTTAATCGCTTGTATGAGTTCTTTGGCCACACTAGGCCAAGCTTAGGCAGTGTTTGCGCTCACGACCTCACCCAGACCCGGACCTCCCCTCATGTCATGAACTCCTGGCTGCGGGTTGAGTAGGGTTAAGGGCCCCTAAACCCTAAACCCTTAACAACTTCCAGCGGCGTCCTAGGACTCTGGAGGTGTCGAGAAGGTTCAGCGCGGAATCCCACCCAAGCTGACCGCCTGCAGCATCCGTTCCCGAGATGCGGGTTTTAGGGTTTAAGGGCTTAGGGAACCTGTGCCAACAGCAAATGACAGCCATGGCGTTTAACTTCGCACCCTGCCATGAATAGACACCCTGCCAAAGCCAAACCCTTCGACTCTTGTGCCTTCACAATCTGACGATGTTTTGAGCTTTAGGGCTTCGGGCTTAGGGTTTAGGGTGTGGATGCTTAGGGTCTTGCCTCTTGTTTTTTGAGCCCTGAACCCTTATATAAGCCCTAACACCCTAAACCCTAAACCCTAAACCTTAAACCCTAAACCCTAAACCCTCAAACGGGGGGTTCTGGCCTACGGCGCTCATCAGGGAGTCAAGTGTCCTGGAAGAGCCAGGGCGGGGTGTTATCGGGTTATCGTAGGGTTGCTGTAGGGTTGTTATAGGGCTACGCGTTGTTTATGGGGTTCTTGATGAACTCTTGACGGTTCTTGCATTTAGGGCGGGGAGATGCTTGCTCTCCGAGGGCGCGGAGTTCGGGTTCAAGGCGCGGGCTCAGTTTTTGTGAAGTTGGAGATTTCTGGTCTGGCATTCGAGCTGCGAGCGCTTGGGTCTTTGCATTTTTGTTGGAGTATAATATAAATATATATATATATACACATATATATAGGGCTGAAGGGGTTGGGGTTACGAAAGGGATTTGGGGTTTGGAGACTTGGGATTTAGGGTTGGGGCTGCGGGTTTCTGGAACAGGGAGGAGCCCACGTTGATGGCTCAGTTGCCCATACCCCTCACACAGATTCCCCAGGTTCTTGAGAAGGGTTCTCAAACCCATGGGTACAACAGTGGTACAACCTCAGAGGTCCAAGCTAGAATCCTTGGAAACGCTTCTTTCCGCACCCAGGCATCGTTCGAAGCCCGTGTTTGCATCTGGGCTCATTTGAAAACCTGTTTCCCCCAAACCCTAAACCAGGGATCTGCTTTGCCACCGAAATCTCGTGACAGCCCATCACCGAAGACCCCTAACACCTCCAAACCCGGAGAACCCGACCTACAGCGCAACCTAAACCGCAACCCTTAACAACAATTGCAAAACCCGCTGCTGGGCTCCGGGCCAGGCATCTGCTTGAAGCCCCATGTAGCGTGCCGAGCAGAGCAAGGAGGATGCCTAGAGAGCTGCATTTTCAGGCTCTCCCCTTTGGGCTACTGCCCCTGCTAACTCTTGTGCAACCACTTGGAACAGCACTGAGGACCCGGGGGGGGGGGGAGGGCGGACTGTATGATTCGTTTAAGGTGAACTGAGGTTGCCTCTACTAGGGCCGAGCGCGGCCTGCGCTTATTTTTTGGGGGTGCTGGCAAGGCATCCCGGTCTGCTGAGGGTTCAGCAGACCGGGATGCCTTGCCAGCACCCCCAAAAAATAAGCGCAGGCCGCGCTCGGCCCTAGTAGAGGCATGAAAGGCTACAGGGCCAGGCCTCCACACCCTAAATGCTTGAACTCTGCAAGCCCTGAAAAGGCTCAAGGCCTCATAAGTTGGGACGTTCCCCCTTATACTGTAACAGTACTGTAACAGTCCTTCATAAGGATTCTATAGTACCCACTATCATCCCAATTCAGGACTGTTCGTATAAGGCTTGGGGTTCCTTGTGAAGTTCGACCACCCACCGCACGATCCTCGAGCCAGCGGCCCCCGGCAGCGCAAGCACTGATGGCAGAGTTCACACCTGCCGGGATCTTGGGAAGAAACCTTCGAAAGGCCGCTAGGGTTTAGGATTTAGGGTATAGGGTTCAGCATCTCAAGTCCGAGCATTCACTAGTCGAGCAGCTTGTCAAGGGCTGGAATAAAACCCCACCCACCCAAGAAACCCATAACATTGAGAAAATACAAAGTCCACTCAATACATTCCCAGTAGGCTTAAAGCTCAAGGTCCAATTGGCCGAAAAACCAAAATCTAATTCTCAAACCGGGGAGGGTGGGGTGGGGGGTGCATTTGGGGTGGTTTTGGAGGCAAACTTTCCCTAGGGCCCCCCCCTGGGGGAAAACAACCGTTTGGTCACGAAGGGGGTCAGGGTTTAGGGCCCCCACGGGGGGAAAAAAACCATTTGGTCACGAAGGGGGTCAGGGTTTAGGGCCTTCCCGGGGGGAAAAAAACCATTTAGTCACGAAGGGGGTCAGGGTTTAGGGGCCCCCCCGGGTGGAAAAAAACAATTTGGTCACGAAGGGGGTCAGGGTTTAGGGCCCCCCCGGGTGGAAAAAAACCATTTGGTCACGAAGGGGGTCAGGGTTTAGGGCCCCTCCCGGGTGGAAAAAAACCATTTGGTCACGAAGGGGGTCAGGGTTTAGGGCCCCCCCGGGTGGAAAAAAACAATTTGGTCACGAAGGGGGTCAGGGTTTACGGCCCCCCCGGGTGGAAAAAAACCATTTGGTCACGAAGGGGGTCAGGGTTTAGGGTTTAGGGCCCCCCCGGGTGGAAAAAAACCATTTGGTCACGAAGGGGGTCAGGGTTTAGGGCCCCCCCGGGTGGAAAAAAACCATTTGGTCACGAAGGGGGTCAGGGTTTAGGGCCCAAAGGCTCGGTTTTGATCAAAAATCCAGAAAACGAGAGCCCACCCAGAAGCGTCGATTTCAGTACTAAAAAATCGCATTTTGAACTGGGACCCGGGCCGATCCTGGGGTCCCCCTCATTTGGGGTGTTTTGGAGGCACGGCCCAGGAAAAAAAACAATTTGGTCACGAAGGAGGTCAGGGTTTAGGGCCCAGAAAAAAAAACAACATGGTCACGAAGGTCATTAGGGTTTAAATATACATAGTAAGAGAGGGTTTAGGGTTTAGGGTTTAGGGTTTAGGGTTTAGGGTTTAGGGTTTAGGGTTTAGGGTTTAGGTCACTAGGGTTCAGGGTTTAGGGTTTCGATGCTTACTCGCAGAAAGGCTTCAGGGTGTAGGGTTTAGGGTTTAGGGTTTAGGGTTTTGGGTTTAGGGTTTTGGGTTTAGGGTTTAGGGTTTAGGGTTTAGGGTTTAGGGTTTAGGGTAAACTGGCAAAGGAAACTTCTGAGGCTGAAGCTGATGGTGTCCATCTGAAGCCGGGCCATGGCAGCTTCCTGGGTTCCGAGGCGCCCGGAGTGGGAAAGGTTTCGCACGCCCTCAGCAGCTGGGGACTCATTAAGCCCATGGTGTTGTACGAATACCCCCTAAACCCTAAACCCTGAACCCTAAACCCTTTTGCAACGAGCTTGGCTATGCTCCCGCCCGGCTTAGCTGTAAACCCTAAACAACCCTAAACCCTAAACCCTAATCTCTAACTTATGGGAATCGAGTCCCAACCTTCAAGAGGCCCATCTGCACAGCAACTGGGAACACACAAAATCTTGGCAAAGGGGTGCCCTGAATCCCGCTTCGCAAAGCCAGTTGCTCGGCAGCTTCGGATGGCCACCTGCATACCAGGGGCCGGGGTTTAGGGTTTAGGGTTTAGGGTTTAGGTCACTAGGGTTCAGGGTTTAGGGCTTAGGGCTTAGGGCTTAGGGCTTAGGGCTTAGGGCTTAGGGCTTAGGGCTTAGGGCTTACGGTTTAGGGTTTCGGGTTTCGGGTTTCGGGTTTCGGGTTTCGGGTTTAGGGGATTGACAAAAGGCACTGGTTTTGCAGCCGGAATGATTCCTACACAGGAAATTTTGCAGCCGGAATGATTCCCACACAGGCAAGGGCTCAAGTTGCTGTGGCACTTTCTACAAGTGTAACACTCGTAAAATGGCGTTTTCTTTAACATTGATGCAACACGTCGTAGTGAAAGTGTCGGAGGGTTGCGAGTTATGAATCATTGACCAAGGACTAGACTGTAGACAGCTCAAGTCAGACAAAAGGCACCCTTGAACCCCTAAACACAGGCTCTGGCCCCTGCATGAACCTCGAAGCATCGCATCTAACCGTATCTAACCCTTTGGGCCTTCCATGCTCCACCACGCTCCTTGACAAGGGCTGCTGAACTTGCAGGGTTTCGCTCCAGGTGGAAGTTTTTCGGGGTCAAAGGGTGACGAAATCCGCTCACCGGCCCAAACCAAAGCAACCTTCCTGAAACCCTCGGGTCCAAGTTGCGCAAGCGCTGAGAAGTGGGTTCAGCGTAACCACGGATTTCCCACTGAATGAACTCAGTCGCGTCAAGGACATCTGCCACAAGTCCGACAGTGCCTTTGCTGGCTTGCCATCCACGCAAACAAAAAAAGTGGGCCGAGGCTGATCATGGGTGTTTCCGTCCAAGCCACATGGCCCATGATGAATGCGGCATCCGTAATTGCTGTCGCAAGCAAGCCTGCGGCCTGGAACGCGTGAGCCTTGCTCTGGCAACGGCTCGACATCCAAACAAGTAACGCATCAACAAGAACCCGAACCAAACGGAAATCCCAGCTTTCAACAAAAACGTGCCAGTCCCGCTTTTGAAATAAGGAGCCATGCCCAGCGTAGTTTCCCAGCATTGGGCGCGAACACATTTGTTCAATGGAACATTCATGGCCACTGCATCAACACGGGTTTCGGCGAGGGCCATATCTCTCAGCATTCGCAACGCCCATGGCCAACCAGCCTCAACAAAAATTCTATGTCGCATACCACGATTCATCTGAAACTGAGAGGGTCCTACAACGTGACAGCCGATTCGGCATGCACACGCATGAAACTTTTGCCAGCCTCGAAGAAAGGGTTCTGTCCCCAGCTGTCGTCCGTTGCGCCCATCGCGGCCGTGAAAATCTCGGCCGTTAATTGCAATGAACATTGCTGCATCTGCGACCTGGCGGGTCACCGGGTAATGTACTAGTAGTTCAAGTAATGTGACGACTGTTGGCACTCCGTGTGTTGTATTGCCCTTATAAAGTACAGGGCCCCCATTAACATTAATTCCTTGAAGTGTGCCCGGCGGGTCAAGCACAGTCCGTCATAAACACAAGTTCTCCGAACATTTTCTGACTGACACCCCGCCAAGTGGCAAGAGCTGTTGCGCAATGCCTGCTTCTTGTTGCCGCGCACTGGCGCTGATTGCTGGAAGAAAGCTGAGCTCCGTTGCAAATCGCATGTAACCCACAATGACCATGGCCTGTTGCGCAACTGTGCCAGCTACGAAAATCACGCACGCGGTTTTGCAGCTCAGACTCACACGGCGCCTCTTCCCATCGCGCTGCCGCCGCGCACGTGTTCAACACACCGTTCCGCAGACGTGTCATGGGCTCTGCATATGCCTGCGCGCAAATCTCAAAAGAATGGTATGTGGCTGATTGACGACCCTGCGACGTTTTTCCTCATAGGCGTGTTTCTTACCTGTAAAAAATCAGAATCTATTTCTTTCAATCTAACTTTCCATAGCATCGGTTTCCTCCCTCCGTTGGAAGTCTGCGACGCTTTATCACACCGACGGTGACAAAATAAGAGGGCGGCAATGCTCGGAATGAAGATTTCTGCCTCAACCACTCGTACATGCGAAAACCAATCAGCCAGACTCCTCAATACTGCAACAGTTACCCTATAGCCTACAGCCAGCATCTTTCTCCTGTCTCTGCGCGGTTTTGGGGATTGGCTCGGTGTGGCCATGACTGTTTCAGGGATGGACGCGCAGCACGCCATTCACATGCCGTTTTTGCGCACGTGGCCCGGACACGTTGAACCACGCATTGCTTGAATGCTCCGCGCATGCTTTTTTGAGACGAAATGGAGATCCCGAGTTGGCACAACCCCAGTCTTGTGTTTGCGAAGTTTTTGTTTAAACACGCATGCCGCCGTAAACACAACGAGAATCAGCGAGACACATTGTGTACAATGTGCAACTTGTGGCATCAGTTGGCCAAGCCGCAGAGGCATGTGAGATATGACACGATGTGACTCTAATTCAAATTGTTGCATGGTGCTTTTGAAGGCGACGCGAGGACAGGTTGTTTTTTTATTTGTTTGTTCTCCCCGCCCTGCCGAAGCTGCGAGGCCGTATTAGCCAACCTTCTCCCAAAGAATCAGACAAAGTGGGTGTGGACAGGTTGGTTGCTGCTGTATATTTGACGGATCTTGACGGCAAACACGCACAGCGCTCTGAGGAACAAATTGGAACCCAGAACGGCCGAACCGGTAACCAAATAACCAGAACGGCTGGAAAAATTATAGAAAAAGAACGGCCGTGCGCGTGCTCGCAGGCGATTGCGCTTTCCCCTGCCCATCAAGCACGCCAGTGCGGCTCGCCCGGATTCGGCGGAAACGTGGACGCGTACGGCGACCACGCCTTGGCATGCCCTCGCACAGGGCTGTTAGCGCGGCGGGCCAAGGTGGTGGACAGGGCGTGGGTGCGCATAGTGCGGGGGGCTGTGGGGCCCGAAGTCGGCACCCGGGGTCCCCGCCGAAGATCGGCGCCGATTGGATCTCATCGTCAACGGCGCCACCCCACTGGGTCTCGCCTTGTGCTGCGATGCCACCCTTGTGTCCCCGCTGACGCGCACTGGTCTACCACAGCCTCGCGCGGCGGAGAGCGATGGGGCGGCGCATCTCGGCGGGCATGGACTTCGGCCGCTGCCGCTGCACCATATCCTGGGGCCGGGCGGCCCATGTGGCCTCGAGGACACGAGCGTGTGCAGCAGAAAAGGAGCATTGGAAAAAACACACGACGCAGGGTGCATGTGTGTTTATAGCGTGTTTATTGGTTCGTCCCAAGCGGGGTTGCGTGGTATATTGCGCTCTGATGAGTTCTTGTCTGTCCTGTGGCGCCAGCGCCTTGAGCGGCCCTCACCGCAGACCGGACCGCACGCCGTGCTGCTCCTGCGCCGCCTGCGGCTCCGCTGCAGCTGGCGCCGCGCACCTGCCGTTTCCACGGCCATTTGGATGCCCTGGGGGACCACCGGTCAGCGTGCGCAACTTCCGTTGTCCTGGCCTTTTTTTGCATTTTTTTCGTTGCCGCTTGAGCGCGCGGTTGCCCGTGCGAAACGGGAGGGCGGGTATGCCACAACGTGCGTAGGAATGTCGATGTGCTCATCGCAGATCGCATTGAGGTTGTGGCCAACGGCCTTTCGCTGTGGAACGGAGCACAGCTCGCCTTTGACGCCACCATCGTCAGCTTCGTCACCCACAGGGCGGAGGCGCAGCTGGGTGCTGATGTTCGCCCGCAGCGCACCGTAAGCGACAGCAGACGTGCCCCGAGCTCGTGCGCCTGCCGGCGCTGCTGCTTGGTGGTTGGTGGCCGGTTTAGGCCGGGGAGTGCTGCGCAAACGAGCTCGCTCCGCTCCTGCCCTTCGCCAGGCAATTTTATGGCTCTGAAAGTCGCTACATCTGGGTTGACGACGCGGGCAACAACCACATCATCACGCAGGGCGAGGGAGGCGAGCAGGGGGACCCGCTCATGCCGGCCCTGTATTCCCTCGCGCAGCACGGCGCGCTGGAGGCTTTCGCTCGTCAGATGCAGCCCGGAGAAGCCGTCCTGGCCTTCCTTGACGACACATATGTCGTTTCTAATCCGGAGCGCACCCGGCCGGCGCGCGACGCCCTGTCAGCTGCCCTGTGGCACCATGCCCGGGTGCGCTTAAACGAGGGCAAGACGCGAATCTGGAACGCAGCCGGGGAGGAGCCGCCGGGCATTGCTGACCTGCAGCCTCCCGATGCAGATCCCCTTTGGACTGGCTCGTGGTCCTTGCCCAGGGAACGCCAGGGGATTGCAGTGCTTGGAGCTCCGCTTGGCAGTGATGAGTTTGTCCGCTGCCAACTGCAGGCCAAGCGTCAAGCCCACGACCGGTTGCTGGAATGCATCCCCGGTTTGGGTGACCTGCAAGCTGCGTGGCTGCTCCTACACTTCTGCGCTGCGACTCGGGCCAACTTCCTCCTGCGCATGTTGCCCCCCGTCTCTACGGCCGAGTTCGCCGAGGCCCATGACGCGGCAGTCACCCGCTGCCTCGGGCGACTCCTGTATGGCGACGAAAGCGCGCCCATCCCCCCCGCGGCCTGGCGTGTGCTGCATTTGCCCCTGCGCTTCGGCGGCCTGGGCTTGCGTTCCGCCGCTGAGACTGCCCAGAGCGCCTGGTGGGCGTCTTGGTTCGACTCGCTGCCCGCCATCCGCGTCCGCGCTCCGGACGTCGCGGAGCGCCTCGTGCAAGGGCTTGAGGCGCAAGGTGGTAGCGAGCCACCTTCGCTTGTGTCCGCCCGCACTGCGGCAGCACTCTTGCGCGGACGCGGCTTCGAGGTGCCGCCGTGGCACTCCTTCTCGCCCGTCCCCCCGGGCGATGGCGAACGTGACGACCCCTTGCGGGGGTGGCAAAGGCGTGCGGCCATGGTATGTGATGAGCGCGCGCTCGAGATGCACCTTTCAGACCTTGACACCGCATCTCGTGCGCTGCTGCTGTCGCAGGCCGGGCCGCACGCCGGGCGTGCCCTCACAGTAAGGCCGACCGCCACGGAGCTCCTCATCCCGCCGGCCCAGTTCCGGGTGCTGCTCCTACGCCGCCTGCGGCTCCCGCTGCAGTTGGCGCCGCGCACCTGCAGCTGCCACGGCCATTTGGATGCCTTGGGGGACCACCGGTCGGCGTGCGCCACCTCCGGTGTCCTGGCCCCTCGGGCATTGCCGCTTGAGCGCGCGGTAGCCCGTGTGTGCCGGGAAGCGGGAGGGCGGGTGTGTCACAACGTGCGCCTGGCAGATATGAATGTCGATGTGCCCATCGCGGACGCACGTCGCATTGAGGTTGTGGCCAACGGCTTGTCGCTGTGGAACGGAGCGCAGCTCGCCGTTGACGCCACCATCGTCAGCCCCGTCACCCGCAGGGGGGAGGCGCAGCCGGGCGCTGATGTTCGCCCCGGCCAGGCCGTCGATGCCGCGGCGCGCCGTAAGCGACAGCAGACGTACCCCGAGCTGGCGCTGCCGCTTGGTGGTCGTCGGGGTCGAGGTAGGTGGCCGCTTTGGTGCCGAGGCCGCCCGCTTCCTCCGCCTTCTGGCCCGGCACCGGGCCGACGGTGTTCCCGCCGCACTCAGACCGGCGGCGCAAGCGGCGTGGGTCGCGCGCTGGGCTGGGTTCTTGGCGGTGGCGGCGCAGCGCGCGTATGCCAGCTCCCTTCTTGAGCTGCCGCTGGCCGGGGAGTGCTGCGTCGGCGGAACGACGCCAGACCTGCACGAAGTCCTGGCCGACGCACGCTGGCTGGCGCCCCCGCAACCCAGCCGCCTGCCGCTGCCCCAGCACTAGGCAGCCCCGGGGCGAGCGGAGCGCCTCTTGTAGGGTCGACCCTCTGACCGTCGTCTGCAGTTGCAAAAAGGCGCGAGAAAAAAAAAAAAAAAAAAAAAAAAACGCCCGACGCGCGCTGGCTGGCATCGTGCTGGCATGCATGTTTTTCGCACCAACACGGCGTGATCATCGCGCGGGCATGCTGGCCACTCGCACCCACTGGTGTCAGGGAACAAAGGCCCGCCCTCAGAGCACTGGTGTCACATCTTTTTGTTACGAAGCCTCTACGCCGCCCTCGTCGCTGCCGGCCAAGCTCGCCCTGCTGCCGACAGCGCCATGGCTCGCTGCACCGCGACGGACAGGCGTGTCCTCCACATCCATAATCATCGTACTAGCATGGATCTTTCTGGCCATTCGCACGCACTGGTGACGCGCATGGGTAACACGGACGTGATCATCGTGCGGGCAAGGCAGCCATTCGCACGGACTGGTGACCCGCACATCATCATGTGCTGGCATGATCTGGCATGGAAGCTTTTGACTCAGCTACTACGTGAGCTCGCAACACGAGTTCGGCGAGCATGGTGAGCAGCCCGGAACGCGAGCAAGCCGAGAGCATCATTGCATTGCATTGGGGAACTGCAACCGGTAGCAGGTGTTTTTTTTTCTGTTTTTTGGGCGCACGCCTTTTTGCAACTGCAGACGATGGTCAGAGGGCCACCTACGAACTCATAGGGGGGGCGCACAAAAAACGCTCGGCTGGGGCAGCGGCAGGCGGACGTGCAAGTACTAACACCGACAGTGGGGGGAGAACAAAGTTGCGCAGGGTTGCGCTATACAGTGCTGGCGTTCGCACGCTCCCACAAACAGGCATGTTGCAAAGACCCCAAATCCTGGGGCGTAGTATGCGCGTCAAGCCAAGAAGACGCCGACGCTGGTGAGCCTGCAGAATCAGATGAAACTCCCGGGTGCTAGCTGCAGGTACGTGCGTATTTGAAGTTGCCCACACACGAACCTGTGATGGCTGCCCCAACCTAGCACAAGCAACCGGGGTTTGCAGGGCATCCTCGTAATGCTGAGGCTAAATCCGGAAAAGATGGTGCAGGCACATCCTCGTCGTCAGAAGCGGAAAAAGCCATGCGCTATATTACATGCGGAAAAACTGACCCTCGAGCAAAAGTCACACGCAAAATGAAAGAGCACACTACCTGCACAGCGCAATAAGCAGAACCAACATGACATGCGAATAAGCTTTGGGCGGACGTGCCAGAGTAAGTTCGCTACTCTTTGGAGGCCATGCGGGCCCGTCAGCAACGCGATGGTCCTGAAGGCAAGAACATGTGAACAAAATGGACTGCCTGCCATGATATGATGCCAGGCAAAGGTAAGCGGCATTGCAATAGTCCTTTTCTGCTGCGCAGAATTGCGTGTTTGCGTGACAGCCGCTGGCTGACTAAGGCTGTGCCAGGCAAATGCGTTGCAGAGCGCCGTGCGGAGGAGAAACTGCGCGGCCACAGATGAGTTGCGAAGTGCGGTGCGTCACCAATGCAATGGCAATGGCTCACGTAAGAAAATTCTGACCAAGCGCAGGTTGTGCAGTAGCTACAAAGGGCCGTCGACTCTGTTGCAGCACTACTTGCGTTGCTCTTCGCATTCGAAACAAAGACCGCAGAGGTGCTTCTTCTGGGCATCCTCCTTCAAAATGCTTGCCATGGGACGTACGCAGGGAGGTCTGCCATGTTGACACCATGACGCTGTGCACGTGATTGCGCAGGAGATGCATCCCTTTGCAGCTTTGTAAACTGGGTGTGCATCGCAAAGTGCTGTGCCTATCCACCTCACTTCTATTTTCACTTGTGTACTTGCCGTCCTCGAGCATTACTGGAGATTTGCTCGTTATGTGAGCTGCGTACCATCCAACAGATGGATCAAACGCGTTATGGAATGGATACCTCCTGGAAGTCGCGTTCGCGGCCGGCCTCGAAATTCCTGGGCCTCACATTTGGAAGTTTTCGCGCGTACTATGGGGTGGGAAGGGTGGATGGACCATGCAAAAAACGACACCAATTGGGAGAATCATTTTGCTGCTTTCCTCGCGTTTGTACAGCAATGATGTCCGAGCTCATGACGTCAAGTAGTTGTTGTAGCTTTGACAAGCGAGTGTTACAATGTCACTTGCTGTGTTGAATGTTTGCCTGCGCCCCAGAGGGGCTGCCTATCGGCTTGCAGGTCTCACTCACTCACTACTTGCCGTCCAATCCCCTGGTGGGGGGTGTGGGCAGTCACACGTTGCATTCCACGAGTCGGAGCCGTAGTGATCGTACCCATCATTGCTGTGCTTCCACCCATCGGCCCATGAGGAACTCCAGGATTGCGAGTACCAGTTGTCGCTGCGCTGCTGGTTGTGGTGCGCGGACTGAGACCTTGTAGATGCCTGGCAAGATCCCAACTGATCTGTGCGCTGTGTTGCATTGACTGTGCTGGGCTGTGCTGCAGGTGAAGCCTTCAGTAGCGGGCTCTGGGAGCCGTTTGTGGCTGCGGTGCACATTGCTGCGGCGGTGCGGGCAGCCAACCTGGGCACGGACACGCGCAGAACTGCGAGCCCATGCCGTGCGGCACAGAGAAATGCGGCGCCGGCGCCACCATCACTGTGCTTTGCGGGGGTTGCATCCCCAGTACTATGCGGTGCAACTTGTCAAACTGGTCCTGTGGCAAGCGTGACAGTGCATCACGGATTTCGGAATCCGAAGAAGATGCCAAGATATGCATCGCGGATGCAAGTGCCATGCTGCGTGGGACTGCAGGCGCAGATCACAAGAGCGTGAACACGGATACCATTGGCTATGAACCCGAGCTCGTGGAAAACAGGCAATGCTTGCAGTCGACACTACCCTCGTCTCGCCTCTGGACTCGGCGGGCCAGCCACGCCACCACCAACGACACACACAAGGAGCAGCCCTCGCCGAGCAAAGGAGCGGACCTACCCAGAGCTCCTCACGGACGCTGGAGCGAGGGAGCAGCACAGTTCCTCCGCCTCCTCGACCGTTGCCGGGCACGTGAGGTCCCCCCAGCACTTCGCGCCAGTGCCACTTCTGCGTGGGTAGGCCTGCGCTCCTCGCAGCCCGGGCGTTTGAAGCCAGCCTCCTCTCTCTCCCGATTGCAGGTACAGCCAACGTTGGTGGCCTGACGCCGGATCTCAGCGAGGTCCTGGCCGACGAGCGCTGGGAGGTCGCCCCTCCCCTCGCCAGCCGCCTACCGCTGACGTCCGGTCCCCGGTTTTTGGCCTGACGTTCTCAGGTTTACGGGTGCCGCTTCTGAACCCTGACTCTACTTCAACTTTCCAAGACACACTTTTTAAACCTAAGATTATGCCACCACGACGACCACGACGGCCACGACCACCACGACCACCACGACGACGACGACGGCGGCGGCGGCGGCGGCGACGACCAGGACGAGGACGAGGATGAGGACGAGGACGGAGGCGGCAGCAGCAGATACAGATGATGAGGCTGGATGAGGTGGGCGTTGTCTGTCGGGTGTTCGGTCGAAATTATCGCAGGAGGGATGGGAGCCCCAAGCTGCCATATGCCAGCCCACAGCACCTCGCGGTCTGCGACCTCGTGAGATCGCAGAGCCTTGCGCCGCTGGTGGGCGTGCCTGTAGAGGCTGATTCAAAGCGCGACTTTGAAGACCAGCCCGTTGATTTGTGTTGCTCCCGTGATGGCTGGGCGCACGTCTTCCGCTGACGCTCTGGCTGATCCTCTCTAAGGTGTCTCTGGTCCCTGGATAAACTTTCAAACATTCGTTCGGCGCGTTTCACAAGTCGGCCCGCTGCGAGGAGCTCACGTCATCACTTGCTGCGTGCCGGCGCCCGTGCATGACTTCGGGAGGCGTCTCGACGTGTCGACATAGCGGTTGCTACAGCGGGTTGTAGTGGGGACTCAAATTGCGGGTGCAACTGCGGTCATATACTAGCTGCGTGCTTTATTCTTTTTGCGCGAGGTGTGGAATTTGTGTCAGTGCTTGTTTCTTTTGCCTCAAGCAATAAGTTCTTCCTTCGTTAAGTTAACGCTTTATTCAAACGTGTGTACACTTTTCCAGTTGCAACTGTTCGCAGTCTTTCGGTTGCGCATTCAGGCTGGTGGATTTACGACTTGCTGCACGGTATGTATGTTGTAAAATTGTTGCGGGTCCGATTTGGTGGATGTTAGACATGCCATGTGCATGTTGCGTATTGCGAACACATGGGGGTTTACGAGAACACGGGACCCTAACATAGTCCACCACATGGTAGGCTTCCCTTAAAATCAGGATCCCAATCAGGTACCCCTAATATCGTAAGCCCCCACATCTGACTTGGTGGATGCCAGGCGTGCTGCGTCAATGTCATCTCTTGTGTGAGAGCTGCGGGTTGCGTTTTCAAGCGCGAGCTCAGCTATTTTTCTATTGCTTCAGGAGTGGCATTGCGGTTCTTGTTTTGGTCTGCAAAGACACTATCTTGTTGATTATCGTTTGATGGTTGCCGGTCATGCTGTGCGCATGCTTGCAAACCCTAACCCTAAACCCTAAACCCTAAACCCTAAAACCCTAAACCCTAAACCCTAAACCCTAAACCCTAAACCCTTCATCCAGCTTGTGGGATGCGTTCGTTGGGCTGTGGCCCCGTCCTGGGCCTTTGCACAATCTGTGCGGGATGACTGGTGATTATTGCGACGCGCCTTGCCCGCCTGTCCGTGACAGCTTGCGCAGTTTCTTGGCTGCTGCTTCTCCTTACGCCTACATGTGACGGCAACTTCTCGCAACTGCACAACAAGTCATGACAAGTCCAACGCGAGCTGCACGTTTGCAGCTTCGCGTCGAGCTGCTCCATTTTGCCATTTTGCTCCCAAACTTTTGGCGGATTCAGTTTTTGAAACCCCTCTCATGCATGGGCTTGTTGCCCGCGGTCCCATGTGCCGGATTCCGGGCCATACCGACGCGAGTAATCAATCTAGTAGCGGCGTCGCCTTTGCGTGCGTCATGGCTTTCACGGGCTTGCTCGAGGCCCTGGCTTTCAAGGGCTTACTCAGAGCCTTCCGCCGACCATGCAGGTCGGCAAGCACTCCGCGACGATGACTACATCGTTAGTCTTTGGGCCCATGTCTTCTCATGTTCCAGGCTTTTCTGCCTTTGGGCAGCAGTGATGGCCAGGGGCAGTATTCAAAGCGCGTGCTGCCCTCGTGGGCGAGCGGGCAGCTAGCACAAGAAAAACAAACCCCACGCCGGGCCACCGGGAGATAGTTACGGAAGTGGCGGAATCGGTTGCGACCTTGACATCTCGAGCGTTTTTGATGCGACCCGCTGCTTCAGCAGAAGCGTCGTAAAGAAGGCGCAAAGGGCAACACAGGAGACTTCCAAATTGCGCCGCCAGCTCACGCAAGGAGTCCTGAAGTTCAACCCACGAGTCCAGGTGGGCACAACTCTCGGCTTCAACCGACGCCTGTCAGTTCAGCGGAGATGGCCCAATTGCAAAGCACAGAGCAGGATCGTCACTGCAGGGCTGGTGCCAACGGGGATCTTGTCCACGAGGCGCCAACACTCAAGACCCGTGGGCGTCGTTTCTTCTGGTGCGGACATTGCCGGACCATGCGCCAGGAAAAATACCCTGCAGCCACAAGGGCTATGAAAGACTGTGATGAACTGCTATTCAAGCTTGTCAAGATGTGCCGTTCGGCAGGCCCACTCCCACTGATACCTGATACAGTCATGTACGTGGCACAAGCATGGCAGCCCCAAAACGTTCAGAAAGGCGACGGACATCATCAAGACATCGCCGCGCGACAGCAAGATCCTGTCCTTGTTGAGTTGCAGACCTCCGCCTGCTGCAGACGCATCCACATCAATACATCAACTACTACGTTCGGCGTCCCAACTGCCGTGCGGAGATCCTGTATAGTTTTGAATGTCGCATCGTGAGAACCTTGCCAGCTGTCGCACATTGCACGGCGGGTGTGGGCGAAAGTGGCCTTCGGAGCCGGGGCGAAAAGAATGCACTCTGTGCGGCATCGGTTGCTGTGCCACACTGTGCCCACCAACAGTTGCCGCGTTGCGCCGCGTCGCATTGAGGGATGACGTGCGCCTCTTGCCCGCTTGTGGTCCAAGCAGCCGCCTAATCGTGATCCAGCATCGTCGCATGTACGTCGGTTGCAATGAGTAAGTAAGAAGCCCATGGTTTGATTGATGGGCCGATGTCCTGCCGGAAGATTCAGTCGGAGGTTGATTCCCAAAACCTATAGACTCTTACTTATGAGATGTCTACCCCTCCAGTCACGACACAAGCTGCCCAGCCTGTTGTGAGCGGCTGTCCAGCAAGTCCAACCCGAATTGCCACAATCGATGTGGCTCCGTGGCATCAGCCAAGGCTTTCACCACCGACTCCGATGGGCGCAGGCCGGCCGACAGCTGCTTCGTGAGGACGTTTGACGCGACTTTCCAGGGCAGCGTTTGGAACACGGTGCTGCAGGATATGCTGTCGGGGGCCACCAAGCACCGAGTCATGTCGGAGAAGGAGCAATAAACGGCCTGCCAAGGCGCAGCTTTCGCTTGGGACCCCAACCTGATGTTGTGGCTGGCGGTGTCCAGCTCTACGTTCCAGGAATGCGCGGCCCGCATCAGAGCGAGGGTGGTGCGCCAGCGGACCGGATGGTCGAACCAGGTGCCGCTAGCAGTTCGGAGGCCTGCGCTCAAAGCAGCGGCCGAGTTGACTACGCTGGTCAGCCTCGGCTGCTTTTGAGGCAATTGGATGTAAGTTTACCAAACAAGGAAGCCATGCCATGCACTCTCTGCATACATACATCTATATATAAGTATATAGAAATTTATGTATGTATGTATGTATGTATGTATGTATGTATGTATCCGCACGTTTTGCGAGAACCGTATAGATAGATGCATATGTGCATACATATAGAAAAAATACATATGTATATATATATATATATCTACATATACATATATGTATATATATATATATATATTCACATATACATATGTATATGCATATGTGATACACATCTGTAGGGTGATCTCTTGGCTAAAGTTCCGGAACGGCAGCCCAGCAGCTGCTCTGCCGGCACTTGGCCTTGAGCGGCTTGGGCCAGCAGCGACAGGGCAAGTCTCCACGAAGGCAGGGCCGCGATCGTTGCCTTCGGATTGGGGTTCAGGGTTTGTAGGGTTTAGGGTTGAAAGGGGTTTAGGGTTGGAACTCATGTCCAAAAGCCCTCGTCTAAAACCCCTCCATGGATGTCCGAGGATTGGGCACTGTAGGTGATGCTGTCCGCCAAGCTCTCGGCGACAGCATCGCGCAGCCTTCGGCCACCCCCCCACCCCTGCGACTGGTCCCGGAAGCAGTTGCAACATCCTGATTTTGTGGAGCTGTTTTGCATGTTGTGGACAGCTGTCGAAATCCCCATTACGTGTGGCCACCGAGTATGCCAGTGCATGCACACAAGGATGCCCGCAAGCACCCCGCATCGCGAAAGAGTGCAGCATTCATCAACATGAGGCCCGGACAGACGGGCTGCTCGACGCCAGTTCACCCGACATCCGCCAATGGCCGAATTGTAGCTGATTGTGTCCTTCGGGCATCTTCGAAAAGAGCGGTACAATTCTGCAATTACATACCGAATTTGTGACACCTGCCTGCTCCAAACGGGCGACCGGGAAGTCGCCTAGCCTGGAGACAGCATAGCTTGTGCACGAGAGGAGCCGGATGTTTGGTAAATGCTGAAAACACCCGCACACCCGAAACGAAACATCCGATGTGTCTGAGGCATGCGCAGAAAAAGGGCGCGTCTCCATCCACCTGCTCTGGCAATGGCCTTGTTCGCGGTGACGACGTCTCTGGGACGACCCCCGCCGCTCATTCATGGGCAAGACACCATGCAAATGCACCTGTACAGGTGGCTGGCTATGCAAGAGAAAATGGTGCCACGTGCAGCACATGTGCAGAGGAGGTTTGCGGGCCGGGCAAGGTCATTCGTTGTTCAATCCTACCTGAGCTGTAGGGCGACATGGAGTTTCCTAAGAGGTGGAGAGTAGGCATGAACCATCTTTATGGATTTGCCACAGTTCCAAAGGCTTTTCGGACACCTGCGGGGCAACGGCAACAATCTGATCAAGCGTGGGTCACCCCGAAGCTTTCAACCCGCAAACTGTCTCAGACTTCAAAACGGGCTTGGGGTTGGGTTTGTATCCCCATGTACTCCCTAAACTCCCTAAAGCCCTAAACCAACTAAACCCTTCAACCCTAAAACCAAACCGCAGGCCCCTGAAGCCCTTCCACCCTCAAGCTGGAACTCAGCACGCGGACCTGAGCCGGCAAGGGTAACAGGATTGGCCTCAAAGGTTGGACTTCAGGGCGCTTGAACCCTCCCCCCCCCCTCAACGAAAAAAAAAACAAAAAACCCTTTAGCCTCTATAAGCCTTGAACCCCTCTAGGGTTGAGGGTTGAGGGTTTAGGGTTTATAAAAGCCCTAAAGACTCCTCCCACAGTTCTGCAGACTTTCCGCGCTGTTTTCGCGGAGGGCGACATGGCGGTGCTCGTGGAGAGGCCCGGTACCTGCCTGGATTTTGAAGCTGAGGGTGGGGGCTTATGGGGTTTTGGGTTTGGGGTTTGGGGTTAGGGGTTTAGGGTTGGGGGTTACATGGGTTTAGGGTTTCGGATTTAGGGTGGGCTTGACAGGTGGCTCTCAGGCCCTAGGGTTCCGGGTTCATGGTCTCGGGCTTGCACTTTAAAGTTTGGAGACCAACCTTTTTCCAGCCTTTGTGACACAGTTCGTTATGTCAGAGCCACTTCAACGTCGTCAACCAAGGCTTTACCCGCTGTCTAGAATGCCAGAATATCCCCAGACCCCAGACCCCAAAATGCACCGCAAAAGCCTGCGCCAAGAAAACATACCCAACAACATCCCAGGTTTAGGGTTTAGGCTTTAGGGTTTATAAGGTTTGGGGTTTAGGGTTTAGGGTTTAGGGTTTAGGGTTTAGGGTTTAGGGTTTAGGGTTTAGGGTTTAGGGTTTAGGGTTTAGGGTTTAGGGTTTAGGGTTTAGGGTTTAGGACCCCGAGACAGCCTTCACAATCGCTCCTGGGCGCCCTGCGGTGCCGGCATGCACACCGGGGCGCGGAAGAGGGCCAAAGGATCCGCAAGGCACCTCGGGCCAAAGACGCAACACCTAAGATGTCTACGCGCCACATCACGTATACAGATGGGTAGATGAAGAGCTAACCCCAAACCCTATAAACCCTTAAAGCCTAAAAGCCGAGACCCTAAACCTAAACCCTAAACCCGAAACCCTAGACCCTAGACCCTAAACCCTAAAGCCTAAACCCTAAACCCTAAACCCTCAACCCTAAACCCTCAACCCTAAACCCTAAACCTAACCTCCTACTGGGATGGCCGGATCTACAATGTGGCGTCAGAGGGTTTGGGGGCTTCAGGGTTTCAGAACCCCCAGGCCACGCTAAACCCCACAAGCCCTCAACTCGAATAAACACTACAACCCCTACAAACCCTACAAACCCTACAAACCCTACAAACCCTACAAACCCTACAAACCCCACAAACCCCACAAACCCCACAAAGCCTACAAACCCTACAAACCCTACAAACCCTACAAACCCTACAAACCCTACAAACCCTACAAACCCTACAAACCCTACAAACCCCACAAACCCCACAAAGCCTACAAACCCTAAACCCTTAACCCTAAACCCTAAACCCTAAACCCTCAACCCTCAACCCTCAACCCTAAACCCTGAACCCTCAACCCTAAACCCTAAACCCTAAACCCTAAACCCTACAAACCCTACAAACCCTACAAACTCCACTCTGGGGTTCCCAGCTCCTCTGGATGCTCCACCAGCCTGTCGAGGAGGAAATCGAAGCCCGAGCCTCGCAGGAAGGGCTGAGGGTTTAGGGTTTAGGGTTTAGGGTTTAGGGTTTAGGGTTTAGGGTTTAGGGTTTAGGGTTTAGGGTTTAGGGTTTAGGGTTTAGGGTTTAGGGTTTAGGGTAGGGTTTAGGGTTGAGGGTTCAGGGTTTAGGGTTTAGGGTTTAGGGTTGAGGGTTTAGGGTTTAGGGTTTAGGGTTTAGGGTTTAGGGTTTAGGGTTTAGGGTTGAGGGTAGAACTCCACGTGAGCATCTAGGCTTTGGGGGCAATTATGGAGTTAAGCGTTTTAAGGGCGTTGGGGCTTTTTTTTGGGGGGGGGGGGGGGGTTTAGGGCTCTCGGCCCACACACGCGCTCTTATTGGAGCCCTACCATTCTGGGAGGGGACCACCATGGCGGATTTCGCGATTAAGGCTTCGGCCAGAGGAGCCACCTAAACTTCGGCCACCCTCTTCATCTAACATGTTCCTTCAACGATATACCTCATTTCTTTAGGGAAAGTTCCAGAGCTTGCTCTGCCCCTAATTCGGGTTGAAGGTTTGGAGTTGAGGACCTGTCTTACTGAGGCTTCGACATTCGGAGGCCGGCGCCGTTTTCAACGCGCCGAGCTCGCAAACGACCTCGGTATAGTGTATAGGGATGATGTTGATCCGGCAAGGCATTGCCGGGTAGTATGGAAGGTCATATCAAGTCAATACAGGCTGTCGGCGCTTTGGGCTCTCGACTCCTTCAGGGTTGAAGTTTAGGTTTGAAGGTTCAAAGGTCAAAAGGAAGTATTGCAATAGCCTGAGCATCTGCAGCAATGTACAGAGCCCCAGCCCGTTTCAAGGTGATCCGTAGGGTCAATTGCATGTGTAAAGAACAATCAGCAGAAAGCATGCCTCTTCCCCCCCGCCCACAAAAACGCAGCATGAAACTCATCATTTTGGTCATCATCTTCGCACTAAACCCAAACACATAAACTCCCAAACCATGAAGCCGAAATCAGGCACCAAAACCCTGAGTTCAATTAAAGATGAGAGCCTGAAGCGAAAACACAAACTAGATGCTGCACGATAAGATTCCCCTATGAGACAGCTGCAACCTCTTGGATGTGTCTCTCAACCTTACCAAGCCTCTTCCTCCCTAAGCCCTAGCTCTAACCCTCACAAACCCGTACAAACCCCAAATCTCCCCGAGGCCCGTGGCCGGCGAGATCATTGCCTCTCTCCAAGGGGCCGGAGAGGAAAGGGTTTAGGGTTCAGGGCGTAGTCCTTTAGGGTTTAGGGTTTTGGGTTCTTAGGATTATGGAGGGGTCTGCAGATGGTCGGGGTTTGAGCTGAATTTGGGGTTTAGAATTTGGTGCTCAGGGTTTGTTTAGGAGTTTTCGGGGCTACGGGCTAGGATTTAGGGTCTTAAGTACAAAACGGCAATCCTAAACCCTAAACCCTGGTTTGGAGGAGTCGAGGCGTCGGAACTTGGGCTTCTCATGACCCGAGGCTTAAGATGGCATCCCTATCTTGGCTTCGCAGAACCCTAGCGCCTAGGGTTTGGGGTTCAGGGTGTAGGTTTAGGGTTTAGGGTGCAACTCATCTTGCCAAAGACGTGCCGGAATGACCGCGATGCCATCAGCGAGGTCTTCCTTCTCCTTCTGCTGTCTTGGCACGCCCCTTGCGACGCTGGTCGTGAGATAAGAATGCGTACAGGATTCCGGGTCATGAGGGTGGGAAGATTAGAAACCAGCCTTTAAGCAACCCTCAGTGCCCTCCCTAATTGCAAGTACCGAAACCACCCTAAACCCTAAACCCGAAACCCTATACCCTAAACCCTAAACCCTAACCCCTAAACCCTAAACCCTAAACCCCAAACCCTAAACCCTAAACCCCAAACCCTAAACCCTAAACCTTAACCCCCAATTTGGCCTCCCGGGGTCTTGGATGCCACTCCTCCCTCCGGCCGCGAGCTCGGCCAGGCGCCGGCGCCTGGAAGATGGAAGGGTAGGGCTTGCAGGGAGTATAGGATGTTAGGGTTTAGGGTTTAGGGTTTAGGGTTTAGGGTTTAGGGTTTAGGGTTTAGGGTTTAGGGCTACGGCGTACAGGGCTTATAGGGCTTTAGGGCTGTAGGGTTTGAGGGTGTTGAGGGGCTTGAGGGGTCTGCGGCTTTTGTCAGGCTTGCAGTTCCATGCCACCCAAAACCCAAGCAAATTGACTCCAAGCATACATTCAACAAAACCCTAAACGGAGCATTCAGGGAGTTTCTGCGGATTGTCTGGGCCCGGGATGCTTCGCTCGGGCCTCTAGGCTTCGAGACCGAGGGAATAGGGCAAAAGGACTCAGTCCTCAACCCTGAACCTTCAACCCTGAACCCTCAAACCCACAACCCGACACCGTGGACTTCAAGGAATAAGGGAATAAGACTCCCTCCCCCTCCCCCCCCCCGCCGCCCCCAAGAAACGAACCCTCAAGCTTCCAGTTCGCCATGCCGTGGCAGCATGACAAAAACTCGTAGTCGATACACGAGGTCACTAGGTCCACTACCTTCATCCAAGTTGTGCGGCAACAGACCTACAACACCCTACTCAAAAAAAATGAATACGCTTTTTCTGACTATCCGGATGAGTTTCATTATCATGATTGGGGATGTTCCCCCTTATACCAACACTCCTCAATCGGGATTATAATAGGAGGTACTATACTCCCTGTTAAGGACTGTTAGCATGAGGGGGTTTTTCCCAAGTCATGACCATCCAGGGAAGACAGCCTTCCCGGGGAATGGCCATCTGGGCCCGGAAATGGCAGAAGCTGCGCGGGGGCAACGAGGGGCGTGCCCCGCTGGAAGTCCTTGTCAGATTTCTAGGCTCCCTAAACCCCAAAACCTAAACCCTGAACACTAAACACTAACAGTGCAAAGGGAGGAAGGTCTTGGGGAGAGCTGATATGCGCCAGCATTCACGTACCCTGCCCCTCATCTGTGGCTGGTTTAGAGTTTAAGGGTTTCCCTCCCTCCGCCCCCCCTCGCTCCCCCGCCCCGCAGGTGGTTCACGGTTTAGGTTTTGGGCTGCCACCCCCACACCCCCCAGTACCGGTTCATGGTTGGTTTGAGGTGGTTTGGGGTGATGCTGAGGGCTGAGGGTCAGGATCAGAATTTCGTGGCCTATCCCCCCTTGTTTTTCGTGTTGGGTGCGGGGGGGAGGTACCATGGGGGTGGGGTGGGGGGGAAGCCTTTTACCATAAGGGGGACGGAGAGGTAATCTGGCAAGGGGTTTCGGGGCTTCCCACGGCTTCTTGTGTTGGGCTTTTGGGGGGGTTTTGGGTTTGGGGTTTAACTGCAAGGCTTTACAACTTTTAGACTCAGGGTCGAAGTCTAGGATTCAGGGTGTGCAACTTGCGGGCGCCCAGCAGCAGAAGGACCCTCCACACTCGGGTTGAAGGTTTGGGGTGGGCCTGGGCTTTCTGGCCCTGAAAACTAACCTCCCTAACATCCCCAAACTGCCTAAACCCATTGGGCCCTGCGCCCTTAGCCGCACACGAGTGGCCTTGACGCTGACCATCCTCGGCGAGTACCCGGCATCTGGATGCCCTCGGACAGGATAGGCCAAACCGGGCAGGGTTTGAGGTTCAAGGCTTGTGGTATGACAGTCGGGTTTAGGATTTTAAGTTTGAGGATTTAGGGCTCTGGGGCTTTGGGATTTCTCGAACTCGCCTCTACCGAGTGAGAAACTTCCACAGGGCAAGACCGTCAAGCTCAAGCCCCGCCGATAACTCCAAAAACTTTGACACTAGCTGCGCCAGGAACAAAAAAGCTAGAACTACTACCCCCCCATACCCTCAACCAATTACCCTAAACCCGTACAAGAAAACAACCCTGAACCCCTCCAAGCCCCAGAACATAGGTTTGTGCAGACGATCCTGCAAGTCTGTGAACTTGGGCAACCTCATGAAGCCAGAAACCTCGAACCCCATACCCTAAACCCCTAACGCTATATAAACCCTAAACCCTAAATCCCAAACCCCAAACCCTAAACCCCTAAACCCCAAACCCTGAAGCCAACCCCTGGCCTCCCACCGCGCGGGCCGCGGCAGAGGGCGAGGGCGACCGGTCTCCCCGTCTTGGGGAAGCTGACCTGGTGGTTTTAGGATTTAGGGTTTAGGGTTTAAGTACCGTTTGGGTTTTCGGGGGATCCCTAAACCCTAAGCTTAGACCCCGAACCCTAAACCCTAAATCCCAATAACCCTGAACCCTATAAACCCTACACCTTGAAATGATCTTCAGAGGCTGCCATGAGTATCAGAAAACTCTGAGAGAAAAAAAGGCTCATAGGGCACCAGTGGGAATCCTAGTTAAGCCCTCCGGCCGCGACGAACTTGACTGGCGGCTGCCTGCCGAACCTGGTGTCGAAGGCAACGGCCCTATCAGTTTAGGGTTGAGGCTTTGAGGTTTGAGGGCTCAGGGTTTGAGGGTTTAGGGTTTGAAGGGTAAGGTTTGAGGGTTGAGGGTTTAGGGTTTGTTGTCGGGTTCCAGCCCTTCTTGCCAACACACCCCCCCCCTCTTCATGCTTAAGCCTAAACACGAAAGCTAGATCCTCCCTGGTGGCTGTACACGCTGGATCCGAAAGGGCCTTCGGTGCCGCCCCCCACAAAGTAAGTGGGGCACCCTTTCCCCCCAAGAGTTTAGGGTTTAGGGCTCATGGTTTATGGTTTAGGGTGTCGTTTAGGCTGTAGGGTTAGAGTTGAAGCTAAACCACTTCCCATCACCAGGAGGATTCTTGGGTTCAAGGTTGTCCTGACACACCCAGAAACCCAAGTCCACCGTGCCCACCCCCTCAAACAAACAGAAGACGATGCATTGCCCCCTTACACTTCTATTTCCAACCCCCCACCACCCGCCACCCCACCACCCCACCACCTCCCTCCCCCGACCCCCCCCCCGCCCCAACCCCTTACACCCTAAACCCTAAACCCTGAACCCTGAACCCTAAGCCCTAAGCCCTAAACCCTAAACCCTAAAGCCTAAAGCCTAAACCCTAAACCCTAAACCCTCTCAGAAACCCTACAAACCGCCTACAGGCAGCGCCGCGAGGCTGCTGGAGGTGGACGCCTGGAGCGCCTTTTGAGGGTCTCAGGGAGGCTGAGGGGTAGTCTCAGAGGGCCCTAGGCTTTGGAATTTAGGGCTTAGGGTTTATAGGGTTTAGGGGTTTATAGGGTTTAGGGGTTTATAGGGTTTAGGGTTTAGGGGTTTAGGGGTTTAGGGGCTTAGGGCTTAGGGTTTTGGGTTTCGGGTGTCGGGTTTAGGGTTTCACTTGTTTTTTGAAGAGGTTGGGGGGGGAGTTCAGAGTTGCGACGCAAGTTTCTACAGCATGCGTGCTTACACTTTCGTTGCCTTAGAAACCGCTAGCTAAACCCTCAAACATCCTGAGATCCTCTGCCCCAGAACCACCGAAGCCTTGGATTGAGGGTTCTTGGATTTGGAGTTCTGGGGTTCTCGGATCTAGGATGCAGGTTTAGAGGGTAGAGGGCAGAGGGTTTGGGTTTAGGATGCCCTGAGCCCCCGACTGCGAAGAGCTCCCGGGCAGACCCACGGTACTTCGGAGCCACCTCACCAGGGAGAACACAGGAGCAGCAACAAAAAAGACCCTAAACCCCTTAGACCCTAACCTTAAACCCTAAACCCTAAACCCCCATAAGCCCCTGAAGCGTGGGATGTTCCCCCTTTATACTAACAGCCCTTGATTGGGATTGGAATGGGGGCACTATAGTCCCCATTCAGGTCTGCTAGCATAAGGGGGAACAGGTCTGTTACTACAAGGGGAAACATCCCAACCTAAACCCTAAACCGGCGGAGGTTTTTGTTTGAAAGGTGTGGCTCGTTCTTTTTTAGGCTTGGCTAGGGTGGCCGGCGGCTTGTTCCCCACCCTCGGTGTGGGGTTGTTAGATTTCAATTAGATTTCAAACTCAACTCTTCTCCTCGCCCGGAACTAACTAACTTTTCTCCTCGCCCGGAACTAACTCTTCTCCTCGCCCGGAGTGGCCAACCCCAGAGTGTTCAACCTGGAGTGCCCAACCCCACTGTGTCCCTGGCGTTCCCAGCCCCAGAGTGTTTCTGGAGTGCCCAGCCCCAGACTGGAGTGCCCAAGCCCAGAGTGTCCTTGGAGTGCCCAACCAGAGTATCTCTACAGTCTCTACAGCGAGGGTGGGGATGTTCGAAGTAAAACAATTCTTTTTGCGAAGGTGTGGTTTGGCTCTGGAATAGCATCTTGCTCCTCTCGCCTCGGCCGGCCCTAAGTCGACCACGCGCCACACCTTTCAAAGATGCCGAGCCACACCTTTGTAAAAAGGAACTGGGCCCCCCTAGACCCTGAACCATACAGCCTAAACCCTACACTTACACCGTAAACAAGGGCTCTCTTACTTCTCCAATACCGAACTTTACTTTCACAAGAGAATGGCAAACCCAAGAAGGTCTAAATCCAACAGGGCTTTCTTCAGTTGCCCTCCCCCCCACCAAAAACAAACTCCTCTGGCCTGGACTCGGACCCTAGACCCCAACGATACGGAGAGACCCAAACCCCAACACCTCAAAGCAACTCAACGCCGAAGAAGCGAGGCAATACTCTTGCGCAAAACAACCCAAAATGACAACGTTTAGGGCTTGTAGGCTTGAGGGTTTATAGGGTCACAGGGTTGATAGGGTCGTAGGGTGATAGAATTTAGGGTTTGGGGTTTAGCCCTCAAGGTACCCAAAGACAGATCCGGCACACCCGCCTCGGAGACCTGATGCGGCTGCCTCGGGCAGGTTGTCTTTTTGCAGCACCAGGGGTGTGGGACTCTTGGGAGTGTAGGGTTGATATTGAAGAGGTGGAGGCTTTATGCTTGACAGAGCCTAGGGATTCTGATGACCTGGTCGTAATGGAGAGGATGCCCGAAGAAAGAGCTGCAGGTCGCATGGTGAGTCCTTGGGAGACTGTGCAAGAACTGCGTTCAGGATTCCTCTCTCTTCTTCGACCGGAATATGGCTTGTATGGCAACAAGTCCCCCAAACCCTCGATCAACCTTATAACCCTGAAAGCACTTTTGAACTCTAAACCCCTAATCAACCTCCAAACGCTGAACACCAAACCGCGTGTTTCTTGTCACGATGAAATGGTATTCTCAAAATAGGGTCCGCCCTAGTATACCCCAGAATACTCTAATCCTGATCATCGGAACCCCCAAAAAGGGTACCCCTATTTTCGGAAGCCCCCCAAATGATCCCTGCACCCAAAACCTGCAAGAAAAGTCGTCAAGGCCCCGGACACCGTGAGCTGGACCCCAGGCGTGACCACACCTGGCTTTGGGCTCTTTAGGGGATCTTAGAAGGTCTCTCGGGTTCGGAGCGTCAGGCGTCAAGGGTTGAAAGTTTCGTGCAAGTTTAAGGTTTCTAAGGGTTTAGGGTTTAGGGTGGCGAAGCCTGGGGTGAGGGACGATGGCTTCTGGACGACAACGAGGGGGCATTGTGACGACCACTCTAGGGTTCATCCTCGGAATGGTGGTCTCCCAAATTGTGGAGCCCCTTTATGAAGGGGGCCTACTTGTCATGGGCACACCGGAAGGGACCATACTTTTGGAAACTACCGTTGGTGAGAATAAAGCACAAATGAAACCTGCCGGAAAGTGAGATCGCGAGTGCGAAAAAAGCGACACGGCATGCGGCAAAAGTGAGAAGACAGTAAGGAACAACACGAAAGAATGTGACACAGCAGCAGTTGAAATGAGCTCTCAACTCCCCGAACGCCCTCAACCCCCATCCCCTCAAACCCCCTTATTCCCCAGACCCCCTAAACCCCCTAAACCCCCCGAACCCCCCGAAGTCCGGCCCGCTGCGGCCTAATCCCGAGCTGGCCAGGTCTGCGCCCGGCACCGGACGCGAGGGAATGCCGCCTCTCTTCTTGGTTTGGGGTTAAGGGTTTAGGGTTTAGGGTTTAGGGTCTAGGGTTTAGGGTTTAGGGGTTTACGAGTTAGACTTCATACAGCTTAGGGAGGCCTTTGACTGTTTCCTTTCGCCTGTTTTGGTCCGGGGAGTTCGGGTTTGGGGTGTTTAGGGAACTCAGACTGGAGCATCGATCTCGAACAGCTTGCAACCCTCCCTTAGCACCTCCTTACATCCTGAACCCTAAACCCTAAAACCCCAAACCCGAGACCCTAACCCCTCACCCCGCACCGCGCCTACCGCCTTCAGCATCTGCGAGGACTCCACGACAGAGGCAGCCAGCGAGCTAGCCGAGCGCTCGAGGAAGATTTGGTGGTCACCCCGTACCTGGCAAGGGGTTTAGGGTTTAGGGTTTAGGGTTTAGGGTTTAGGGTTCAGGGTTTAGGGTTGAGGGTTTAGGGTTTAGGGTTTAGGGTTGAGGGTTTTAAGATTACACCCCCTCCAAAGACGACCCAACCATCGAAGCTCTCAACGCACACAAACTTCCTAAGCCTCATCCCTTTACCCTGACGCCTCTATATCTTCAACCCTAAAACCCTAAACCCTAAATCCTCAAACCTCAAAACCTTAACACCCTAAGACCCTAAACCCTAAACCCTAACCCCTAAACCCTGACCCCAAACCCTAAACCCCAAACCCCAAAACCTTAGAACCCTAAACTCCTAAACCCCCTAAACCCTAACCCTAAACTCCCAAACCCCCAAAACCCTACACCCTAAACCCTAAATCCTGAACCCTAAACCCTACACCCTAAACCCTAAACCTAAAACCCCAAAACCCTAAACCCCAGAAACTAAACCCTAAACCCCCAGAAGCCTCGGAGGAGCCGCCTTTCTTCCTTCGCAGGCGCTGGGCTTCAGGGTTCCTTTAAACCCTCGGAACCCCAGTCACCAAACAAGCCATACCACACCCTTTGGGGGGGGGGGGGGTTTTAGGGTTTAGGGTTTAGGGTTTGGGGTTTGGGGTTTAGGGTTTGGGGTTAGACATCATCAAACCCTCTAAGCCCTGGACCTGAATCATCGCGACACCCAAAGAAACCCATACCCTCAACAGATCCGTACTTCAACCCCAAACCCTGAACCCTGAATCCTAAACCCTCAACCCTAAACCCTACACCCAAACATTAAACCCTCAACTGCCCTAAACCCCCTCTACCCATGTCCTTGGCATGCTCTGAAGCTTAGCTCGCTCGCCATAGCCACCCCCAAGCGGCCGCATGAGGCACCCAAAGGGAGGAGGAACGTTGGGAAGGGAGGCGAAGGGGGTTAGGGCTTACAGGGCTTGAGGGCTTGGGGTTTTCATCTGATTGCTGTTTAGGGCCCCCTTTTGTACCCCATGGACCACTGAGGCCGGGGAGATGCTAACCGCATGTTGTGTCAACGACTGCTGCGGCTTGTGCCTCAGGTTGGGGAACCGAGAACAGCCAACGGTTAGAGATAGAAACCAACCTCTCAACCTGGCAAATCTGAGGTGCTGCGCTGGCTACGCTACCCCTTGAGGCCAGGTGCCCTCTTTTGAACTCCGGGCGCTGGAATCCGCTGGAATGGCAGCATCTCCCTTCGTTAGCAGGGCTTCGCTTGACGCTTCGGTCTGAAAGCCGGGACGCACGGCGGGTTGTATGCCTTACTCGGGAGGTCGGCGTTGTCCGCGTTGTCGGGTGACAAGGAGCACTCCAAGTCTGCTTTGGCCGTGGCCGTGACGGCAGTGGTCGCCCAGGATCTCAAGGTCGCCAGCGCCAGCTTCTCGGTCTGCGACGTCTGCGACGTCTGCGACGTCGGCTCCTGGCAGCTCCAGGACCGCGCAGGCTCCACGGGCTCCACCTCTCGCGCCTCCTTCACTTCCCGCGAATAGGGCTCCTTGGGCTCCTTGCTCTCGATGCCAAGGCTGTCCCAGGTCAGCCACTTGATGGCCAGGGTCTGATCGCTGCGGCGCCGCTCGGCCAGCCGAGGCCCAGCAGAACAGGGCCGTGCACCCAGGCCGACACCGCCCACGGTTTTCGGCCGCAGGTTCCGATCCAGGGAGCTACTTAGGCTCGGGCTGCTCGGAGCAAGGAAGTCCGCCAGGCGTCCAGTTCCCGATGCCGGGCTCTTGGGCAGGGGGGCGAAGTAAGCGGCAGTCGCCCCACTTGCAGTCGGTGGCGCCTCTGCACTGATTTGAGGAGCCCCCTCTCGCTCACCTGGCCGGGACTGCAGCACACAGCTCCCTGCGTGGCGGATGTGTGTCGCACGACCAGGTGGCGGAGATATCACACCTGGCGGCGACAGGGCGAGAGAACAGCTACATTCTTGAAAATCGCGTAGCCAATATCTTACTGTTGCTGCGACTGTTGTGATTGTACTAAAAACCTACTTGCTGAGTACCCTGGGCCACAAATGCTTAACCTTCAAATTACGGTAGGATTGTACATCCCCACAAGGTTAAAAGGCTACCCCTAAACCCTAAACCTTAAACCCTAAACCCTAAACCCTAAACCCTAAACCCTAAACCCTAAACCCTAAACCCTAAACCCTAAACCCTAAACCCTAAACCCTAAGGCAACATCGTCACATGTACGGAGGCCCACCCTCCTCCCTTCAGGTGCAAGTTGTGCTTTTCTGAATTGCAGCGCTCAGCAATCGTTACTCATGACGTCCCGGCCGCCACGGGGGTTGGTGGGTGGGGGCAAGAAGCCTGCACCAGCCTGTATATCAGGCCATCTCGGCCCGAAAAGGCTTCAGCAGGTACATTTGATGCCCACCCCCCCGGCCCAAACATGTTTACTCTTATGCCCCACAATCCTTTCAGGTTTTGCGAGGCAACATCGTCACATGTACGGAGGCCCACCCTCCTCCCTTCAGGTGCAAGTTGTGCTTTTCTGAATTGCAGCGCTCAGCAATCGTTACTCATGACGTCCCGGCCGCCACCTCCGACCCAGACTGGCTTGCCGCGGCCACGATTTTTGAGCATCTGCACTTTCCGCACTTGGAGCGGGGGGAAGGGGACATTGTCAATGTAAAATGTGAGCTGCCTCGTGCGAATGGCCACCCGCATTTGGTCCTCCAGCTTGCCGACGGGCCATCCATTGAAGCCAGGTTCAGTAGGTGCTGCACCTTAGAACGTCCATGACTGAAGACCCACTTGGGCGACAGCGCTGTTGCTGAGACCGGTGGTTGGGCGGATAGCACCGGCTCTGGTGCCGGCTTGTCCTCCACCACGCCGGCAGCTTGGCGGCGCTGCTGTCTGCAAGGAAGCGTCCCGGCCTGGTTTGCAGGAAGTCGGCTCAGAGCTTCCTCCGCGTAGATGTACACCACGCCGGAGTTCCAACGGCCTAAGAAAGCGATCTGTGCCACACTCATCCCCTTGGTCGCGTAGAGCATGGCCCCGCTGCGGCGAGGTGAGTGGCCTTGCACGTCTTTGCCCAGCGAGTTGGACCACGACTGAGCTACCGTGGCCTTTGGTGGCTTCCTTCCCTCTGAGTCTCGCAGCACAGGTGTGTTTGTTGCGGTGGAGCCGGGCCATTGTAGCTCATGCTTCATCTTCAGCTTCTTTATCAGCTCGACAGGGCACTTGGATTTGCGGCTCTTGCAAGTGCAGCCTAAGGTTCTCGTTGCCCCTTGTGCTCTTTGGTCGACCTTGCTCGACTTGATGAACAGGGAGACCAACTCGTTTTGAGCGCCGAAGAACACATCCTCCCAGGTGAGCTCCTCCAACTCTATGCCTCTTAGCATGAAGACAAGGGCCAGGGCGTAGGTGAGGTAGGGGAAGGCCACTTCGTTGGGAACAAGCTCCCTGGACTTCCCCTTGGCATCGAAGTCCTCTAGCTGGGCTTCCGGCGCTCTCCGGGCCGGCCCGGCGTTGCGGTTCAATGACCTTTTGGCGAGCTCTAGAGCGCGCCTCGCCGCAGTGGAGATGTCCATGTCCAACTCGAGCTGAATCATCTTGAGCTCCGTCAAGTAGGACTTTGCCGACTTAAAGCCAGCAACTTTGAGTGCCGCCGAGAAGCCATGGATGGTGTCCACGCTGAGGGGAAACGGAGGGCCTTTCGCCACCCTCTCTGCCAACTGAAGAGCATCTTGTCTTCGCCTCGTGTGCGGTGCTTGGTTGGACTTTGCGTAGAAGCCCTCTCGAAATGCGTTGATGGCCCCCTTCAACTTGACCTCGTCACCGGCAACTTCGAGTGCTATTTGGAACTTGGTTTTGGAGCTGTTGCTTGGAGTTGCGGGTATTGCCAGGTCTTGTCGAGCAGCACGGGGAGGATTACAGTCTGGATCGAGATGTGTGCCCCGCTCACCGCCAGCCTTGGCCGTGCCCTTGGTCGGGAGGATGCCTCCCAAGGGCAAATGAACTTTGCCCAGAGCTTGCGTGACGTGCTTCATGATCCGGCTGCCCATTTTCTTCCTATCGCCCGTTCCAAATGGGTTTTGGGTTCGGCTTCCACTCCGTAGCCGTAGCCCTTGGCCGGCCTGAGTAGCTGCCATGGCGGTGTTGAGCTCCCGCCTCCGAAGGTGCTCAGAGGGCCCATGTTTGTTGAAGCCGGGTATGCTCCACCATGTTGCGCCGTGGCCTCTTGTGCAGCTGAGCGGCGCCGGAGGTGATGAGCTTGATCCCGCGCCGCGCCCGGCGGAAAGAGCTGCGAGCTTTGAAGTCCATGTTGCGGAGGTTGCGCTGGGAGCCGCGCCGGGAGCTCGAGGGACGGGCCCCTGAAGGACGGGGCCTCTTGTGGAGACTGTGGCCTGTGGCTTTGATGCTGATGCCCCGGCCCTAGGTTTGGTGGCTGTTGCCCTGGATCTTGACCTAGAATTCGCCCTCGATCTGGAAGGCGTCCTTGGCGTTCTGGGTGTTGCCATCCAGGAGCGGGACCTGGAAGTTGCTCTTGGCCTCGATCTGGACGGCACCCTTGGCGTTCTAGGTGTTGCCATTCTGGAGCGGGACCTGGAAGTTGCTCTTGGCCTGGAAGTTGCCCTCGGCGTCCTGCTCCCCATGTTCGATCCCTGTTTTGCACCGCCTGATCCACCACACTGAGTCCTCGCGGTGTTCCCCAGCAGCAGCATTGAAGGATCCACACGGCCGCGCATGGCAGGGTGAGCAATGTCCATGCCGCGCAGAAGAGGAGGAGCCATTCGGACAGGTAAAAGTCCGATGGGGGGTCTTCCCCCTGGTTAAGTTGGTTTGCCACCACGATCTCCATGACTGCCAAATTTCAGAACAAGTCCTGTGCAATCAGTCACAAACTCTGACAAGACGTATGGATGCATCGCACGGATGTCGGCAAGAGAGAAAGAGAGAAAGAGAGAGAAGGGACAGAGAACTGCGGAGAGAAAAAAGAAAAAAACAATTCTGGAGCCACAGAGGCATGGACCCCCGTACTCAACCAGGAACCCGAAAGGAAACTTAGTACAGAGAACAAGACTGACAAAAAGGAGGAAGATGCAATGCGCTCGGTAAATCCCTTGTTTGCAGGTTGCGCTGGTTACAAGAGATCCTGCCAAGCTGCTGTGCACCCTGTTCGAATTTGAACATCTTGGCGTCGTTCTCGGTGACCGGGTACTCGAAGGCCTGGAGGATGACCCAAGGCATGTGCTTGTTTGTTCTGGATAAGAGGATGCCACCGCACCCCTGAGGAGACGCATCCGTGATGATCATCAAGGTCTCGGGCAGAAGCCAGAGCGGGCACTTGGTGGTAGGGGCGGCCTTCTGCAACAGTGCCACCAGCCAAGCGTGCGCCGCCTCGAACCTTTTCAGTGGCACCAGGTGGTCCTTGGCTCTCCGGTCTCGCCTTAGTTCTCGGCGTTCTTGTTCCCGGCCGCTTCGAAGATCACGCTGATGATCCGCCAGCGCAGCGTACATGGAAGCTACGGCCCATCTGGCTCTCTTATAAATGCCGGACATCCAATTTGCCTTGCCGGTCACAGTGAGGAGGTCCTTTTCCGGGATCATGCCCTTGTGGGTCCAGGAGGAGAGCTTCTCCAGGAGCTCGTCACGTAGCTTGTCTGGGAGACTTTGCAACAGGCAGCCTTCCCTCCAGCGGATGGAGAAAGAAACTCCGATCCATGTAACGGAGCTCCCGCGGGCTCCCTTCTTCCACGACATTCTCACTCCCAGGGCCGCTAGTGTCAACAAGGCCAGCGAGAGGTTGCGGGTTCGCCGCCGAAGAGAACCAACCAGCATCCAGAGGGGGTCGTCAATGTATGTGGATAACTGAACTTCTGCCTTCCAGAACAGGGACTGGATCAATCGACTGAGCAATGCGCTGAACCGGCACATTATCAAAGGAGCTGACTTGTGCCCAAAGAAGAGTGCCAAGAAGACGTAGACGTAGCCGGGCTCCGCTGGACTGACGCAATTGCCCAGCTCTCCTTCCGCCACAGGGAAATGGGTGAAGGCATCGGTGAAATCTCCGGCGGCGAACTCGGCGGCCCAATCGTCGAGTTCGCGCCCTTCAGCTCGACAGCGGCGGAGAAGCTGGGGTTCCAAGGCCTTCATGTCGCGGAGGGAGTGGTGCACGTCGGACGGCTGGGGCAGGACGATTCTTTCCGGGCACTTGGCTCGAGCATTGGCGCCTGATCGTCTCGCATCGACGATCACCCGCCGTTTCTTTGTACCATCAGCCCGAGTCTTCACGATGAGTCCCAGTTTTGACACCACCGGGTTTTGAAAGTACTCCTCGGCTCTCTTCACCGGGAGTTTCTTCACGAAGCCTAGTCCTTGAAGACGAGACATCTCCTCTCCGGCGTCCTCCGGGGCCCCCACGAAGCTGGTGTAGTTCCTGTCCTCCCACGCCGAGACTGCGCACTCCGACTCCACGTCGATGTTCCCGTCGTCCTCCTTCGGAGGGAAGATGTTACAGACCTCCACGGTGTTGTTGGCTCCCAGCGGGGCACCCTTCTCCAGCCATGTAGCGACATGTTTCTCTGGGTCATTGCCCCGACGGCACCACGCGTTGAGAAGTTCGGTGTGGACCGGGGACTTGTAATGGAGCGCGGGCTTTAGTGTCACAGACTCCCCCCGTTGCCCGACGTTGAAGAACTTCTCGAGCTCGGCGCGCCAGGTCTCCACCAGTTCCGTGTCCAACTCGAAATCTGGGCTCCCATATTCAGCGGCCGCCCCGTTGAGCTCTGGCTTCTTGGAGGCGACCTGGTCGAACAGCTCGTCAATTCGGAGGCCCAGTGACCTCATTCCTGGAGAACGTTCAAGTGACCATATGGGCCTCTTCAGCCCGCCCACTGCGGTCTTGTTCTCTTCCTCCCTGCGCTTTCTTTTCGAATCCCTGGCTTTGAGCTGGCCGAACTTTCCGCCACCCCCTTGCCATTCCGCTTCGGCAACCCCGGCAAAGCCATCCTGTCTAGCCCCGGGTCTTGGTGAGGAGGTAGTAGGCGGCGGCCTTGTCGGCGCCGTGGATGATGTCGAAGTGGATGCCGTGGGAGAGACCGATATGGGCGCCAAGGGTGAAGGCAGGCTCAGAGAAGAGGGCCTAAAGTTGGAGCTCCTGACCCACGTCTCCACGACCAGCTTGGCGTACTGCCTGCAAAGCTCCCTGGGATAGGCTGCTGACCCCTTGGAGGCTGTTTCGACCACCGGTGAATGAACGGCTCCGGGTGGGCAGGCACAGCATCCAGAAAGTCGATGTAGCCCCCGGAGCCGGCCGGCAAATCTGCAAGGTTTCTTGTGTTTTGGCTCGTCGCCTGTCACATACTTGCACATGTTGAAGTCGGCGAATTCTGTTCCCGCCCTTTCTGTCCAACGGAAGACCTCGGGCAGGTACCAGGCTGAACCCGCCTGGCTGTGCCCTGTCTCCGGGGGATTCTCCACGGTGGTTGGTTTCTCGAAGCCGGGCGTGGCACTCTTTTCGATGTCTGTGAGGATCTCGGTTGAAGCAATGGCGAACCAGGAACCTTCATCGGCTTCCCGCTGTTCTTGCGGAGTGTTGCCCGGGAGGCCGTAGATGTGTGCCCGGGAGCGAACCGGACCTGGGTACCCCGGCGCCACCCTCCATCTCAGTTTCGAAAAGGTGCTGCAAGGAAATCCCGAGTGGCCCCCAGCATAATGTCCCGTTCTTGCCTTGGCTCTGATTTGGGCCGCTAACTGAGGGCATCTCAAGTCGTGCCCCTTGGCCAAGTCATAGCCTTCCGTCTCGACCACGATGCCCTGCTCCTTGCCGGCTTTTGCCAACTCTTCGGCGAGGATGTCCACGGGGCCGCAAAACAAGTGCAGAAAGACGAAGGACATGGATGCACGCCAGCTGCTGGCCATGACTAGGCGCGCGCCGACTGGGCCGCCTGCCTACTGGCACACATGGTAGCCTGTAACCGTCTTGCGCCAAGGCGCTCCCGGCAACGGCCACCAATGCAGCAAGTGTACTGACATGTTTCACTGGCAACAAAGGTGTAGCCACACACACACACACACACACACACACTGACATGCTGGTGCCCAAGAAAGAACAAATTTTGCGCACATGTCCTCGTGAATGCAACTCACTTCTGGGGGCACTCGGAGCTCCTATGGCCCGGGCTCAAGCAAATCCTGCACTTATGCAGACGAACAACCTTGCCCTTGCATGGCTGGCCTGGCGCTATGCTGGCGCAGGGCCCTTTGGCTGCGTCCCAACCGAAACACAAATCCGAACCAGCTTGGTCCTTAGATTTCAAGGCATTCTGCTTAGGCTCTCTGTGCTCAGCAAGGTTAGACTTAGCGCTAGCCCTAAGAGCTTTTAGCTCTTCTTTCTCAGCAGCGATCTTCCTCTTACGAGATGCCCGCCTGTCCTTGGTGCTGCGCTTGCCGTCCGTGGGCGCCTGGATCACCTCCGCTCCGCCTGGCAGGTTTGCCGCTGCAAAGTTCTCATTCGGCGGCTTTGGTGCGCCTCGCCCTCCGTGAGCTAACCAAGCATTGGCAGGAGCACGGACTTGATCATCCCAAAACGAAGTGTCGTGAACTAGTTCATAGAAGCAAGCTGGCCAGGGTCGATCTGGGTCCCATTGCGGCGGCGTGGGCCGGCCTGCTGCCGCATCTGCCGACAACTTGAGTCTGATCCTGCTGAGCTTCTCTCCCCTAGCCTTTTCATCTGCCAAGGCTATCAGGTGCCAGGCCTCTGTGTAGAGCTTCACCAGCTTCTCCACATGGCGCTCGTAGAGCTGCAACGTCGCCAAGGGGAGCAGATCCAACATGATGCAGGCCGTTTGAAAGACCCGCCATGCTGCGAGCCACTGTTGATAGTTTGCGGGTCCTGGCAGCTCCTTGGCCAGATACGTGCCGTCACCCTGGGGCAGCCAGGCTCTGAACTTCGAAGTCCTCAGTGCCCTCCTGCCGAAAGGAGACCACACTGCCATGTCCACATAGGGCGGCTGTTGCAGCAATGCCGTCCTCTTATGCAAGGCGCTCAGCTGTTCAGCAGTAACGTCCTCTTCCTCCTGGGGGGCGGCGCCCATTATGGTGACATACCTCTGGAACCACAGATCTACTCGAGCAAGGGGCTCCACCAGGAACTCGCTGTCGTCTGTCTGGTCCAACACCTGTGACATCTTCAAAGATCTCTCCCTGGTTGTTGCAGCGGCTGGAGCTGGAGTAGGCGCAGCAGTGGGTTTTGCGGCCCAAGGGTCTATATCAGTCCACTCTCCCCACGTGCCGCCGCCCCGGACCCATTGGATCCTGTTTGCGAGTCGCCAAACCAACCCCAACTGCACAGCACATGTAGGTGTCAAGTTTGACCCGTCAGGCATGCGCGAGTCGACAACATTTTGAACAACTGCTTCTGGAGGGATGGCAGGGAATATACGGAGATCCGGATACCCGATCTGGGCATGGAATGCTTGCCAGGCCTCATCCGGTACCCCATAAAACTGCCGAACTTCATCAAGGCTGGCGAAGGCCAGTGCAGCGGCTTCGGATGGCCACAGAGCCATGGCAAGAAGCCTGCACCAGCCTGTATATCAGGCCATCTCGGCCCGAAAAGGCTTCAGCAGGTACATTTGATGCCCACCCCCCCGGCCCAAACATGTTTACTCTTATGCCCCACAATCCTTTCAGGTTTTGCGAACCCTAAACCCTAAACCCTAAACCCTAAACCCTACCTACTCAGCTACTAAACGCTGACTGAAATGAAACGCTGCCTCGATCAGCACGGAGTCCCATGGCGAACCGTTCGCGCTCTCGAATCAAGGTTGGCGGCTCCCGCTCGCTGCGGTCCTGTGGCTAGGACTAGGGGAGGGTTTAGGGTTTAGGGTTTAGGGTTTAGGGTTTAGGGTTTAGGGTTTAGGGTTTAGGGTTTAGGGTTTAGGGTTTTAGGGTTTAGGGTTTAGGGTTTAGGGTTTCGGGTTTCGGGTTTCGGGTTTAGGGGCTGCGGGGGCTGGGGTTTCGGGTTTGAGTGCCTTCGCCGTGGCAGCACTGTGGTTGCATCATGAGGGCATGGGGCGCAGCATCATTCTGACAGGGTTGTTGGTGACACACACGTATTTTCAGGGTTTCGAGTTTAGGGTCCGGGGGACACTGCATTTTCTGGAGTCACATGGGTCATCAGACATGTGACTTGGCTTAGGACAAGCACAAGCACTGCAATGCTTTGTTGCAGTCAACAAGCTGCGCAACAGCCATGGTACGTCAATCCCCCTGTCCTCGAGGCGCGGCATGGTTCGGGAAAAGGGGCTGGCGCGGCCTCCCGAAAAGTAGGGGAGAGATAGTCATAGTAATGAACATTTGAACACTATGCAAGAATATTAGTAATAGTAGCAACAACGAAAATGCTTCCTGACCTGGCGGGGGGGGGGGGGGGGGTTCAAGCAAAGGCTTTAACAGGTTCTGCATCCACTTTGTTTCCAGGGTGGAAACCAGTGATGCTGGCGCCACTCCGGAAACAAAAGCACCCCAAAATCATGTCAAAATCGTGCATCACTTCGCTCTTTTCATTTTACATCAATGCAGCGAGTGCAATGGCGTGGGAAATGCCTGCCATGATGCCAGCGGTTCGTTGAACAACTAGTAGATGAATAAGGAGGCGGCCTAACTGCAGCTCTGTTCTGTGGCTATCCTGGGGAGCCGCCATCATCAGCACTAAGAGTTACTATGGGAGCCCACTTCATTTTACGATTTGCCATTCTGTTCGCTCAATAAACCTTGTGAAGTAGATGAGTTCCATAATGCAAAAAAACGACGAATGACATTGAGCCCAATTGATGGGTGTGTCGAAAATGAGGAAGAGAATAGAGAAAATGTGCTTGTTTCCTGGGGAGTTGAGGTGTTCACCAGGATGACAACAATTATAGCCTCAAAACACCCCCTACAACACCAGATAAAAGAGAGTCAACTGTAGGGTCCTTCACATATAGTTTTTCCTCTATTACCTGTACGCACGGACGATAGGCGGATAACTTTTTTGATGACTTGCGCAAATTTGGGTTTGTAGTTTATGCTGGAAAGCTGGGCAACCTGCAGCCGTTCACCTCCCATAAATCACTGAAACTGCCTACATCCAGCCTACAGTCAACCTTGATCAAAAACAGAAACCGAAGATAGGGCTGTTGATTGTTTGCCAAATGCGGGTGCTCCGAAATAGGGTTGTACACGTTTTTTGGGTTTCCGGTAATACAAGGATGGCACTGCTTTGGGGGTATGTTGGGGAGGGCCCCGATTTGGAAAATGCCTAAATGCTGCAACCACACGCTAGCGATGATCGCTATACAGCAGTGTGCTACTAGTATGCTGTAGTTTCTGTAGTCTACTACACAGCATAGGATAGTAGACTGCATACTGTAAGCCATCCAAGTACACTATAGCGTACGGAAAACAATAGTACAGCATACGATCGTATAGGTAGGGTGGTGGAACCTTGAGAACATGGCTAGAATGCTTTGTGCTCCCGCAACAACCTGCACAGCCCTTCCCCCAAGGCATTGCCCACAACACGTGGGCTACGCTACACGAAATTCTCAGCCCCAAGCCCTAAGCCCTAAACCCGCCCACATGAATATCCGTCCCTCATACTGACCCAAATACACTGGCCTGTCCCTAGGCCCCAAACTCCTGCTGTAGGCGTCCAAAACCTTCAGCTTTAGCGTCTTATATCAGGAAACTGACAACATAACAATAGGGCTCTAAATCTGAAGTTCTCTTGGGTCCCTAACCCTAAACCCTAAACCCTAAACCCTAAACCCTAAACCCTAAACCCTAAACCCTATACCCTAAACCCTAAACCCTAAACTGAGTTCCAAGACCTCCTCTCATGGCCTTGAGGGTGGCCAGTGGTGGCAGAGGCGTAGGGCTGCGCAAGGTAGGTCGTCTGTCCGAAGGCAACGACCTTTAAGGGTTCAGGGCTTGAGTTTAAGGCCTTGGGCTTTGAGACTTGACGAGCTTGGGCTTTCAGGGCTTAAGGGCTCTAGGGTTTGAGGCTTTTAGCTTTTGAGGGTTTTAGGGTTTGAGGGTTTGGGGTTTAGGTTCATGTTGCTGAAGGGCGCTTCCGAATGAAGATGAGGCGCCCTCTGAACGGGCTCGCGATTCCGCGGATGACTTTGCTCCTGGCACAAAGTGAAGGCCTCTGAAGCTTCAACCCTGAATCCAAACCTCCGGGTTTACTGTACAAGCACGAAAGAGGGAGTGCCCTAAACATAACTGCAGCCCGACAACTGCAGAGGCGCGACCCGACCCAAAAACACCAAGTTACACCCTAAACATGATTTTAGAAAATCACAGATCAAAGCCCGAAGTTTGAAATCCTAAACCCTCAACCCTTGCCAGTATCCTAAACACTACTACAAGAGCCCCGAACCTGAAACCCTAAACCCTAAACCTTAAGCCCTAAACCCTGAACCCCAAACCCTGAACCCTAAACCCTAAACCCTAAACTCTACACCCTAAACCCCATATCCGAAACCCTAAACCCGAAACTGCACATCCCCCCGAGGCCCCTCGGGTGACTCCTCGGGCGAGCTCCGGGCTTCTTTCGGACACCTGGGTTTTTGGGGTTTGGAGAGGTTTGGGGCTTAGGGGTTTAGGGTTTGGGGTTTAGGGTTTAGGGTTTAGGGTTTAGGGCTTAGGGCTTAGGGCTTAGGGCTTAGGGCTTAGGGCTTAGGTGGGGTCAAAAGAGAGTTGTGCGTTCAGACGTGGTTTTTGGGGTTTAGGGTTCAGGGCTGGGGGCCTGAAAGGACGCTGAAAAGCAGGAATTGAGGGGTCCGTGGGGTGGGGAGGAGGTTTTTGTAGGGCTCCTGGGCTTTGTGTTTCGGAGTGATGGTCTGAAGTTTACGGCTTTTCGCGTATGGAGTTAGAACTCCCAAAATTCAAAAGACCCTCCAAACCCCAAAACCCCCAAAAGCAAAACCTGAAGCACCCAAAAGCCCTAAACCCTAAACCCTAAACCCAAAACAAGAACACCCAAAAGCCCTCGGCCGGGCGGCAGCGGCGGCGGCTCATCGTCCTTCTCCACGCGGTCGCTGCGCCGGGCGCCGAGGGACTTCGCCCTGGCGCAGAGTACTGAGGGTGTTGAACATTTTGGCCTCGGAAAAGACTCTGCTCTAATGACTCTAATGGTTTTTGGGGGGTCGGCGCCCAGCTGCCAGGCCCTGAACAAGCTTAGAAGCCTGGGCTTTTTCGGTTTCAGGGCTCTTAGGTTGAGGGCTTTGGGGTTTAGAAGTCAAAGTTCAGGGTTTAGGTTTTAGGGCTTAGGCTTTAAGTTTTCGGTTTTAAAGGTTTAGGGTTTAGGGTCTAGGGTTTAGAGTTCAAACCCCTGAAACCCTAAACCCTAAGCCCCAAAACCCCTGAAACCCCTGAATCCCCAAACCTGGCCTGAACCTGGCGCCGACAGTGGTCTGCAAGTCCTTCTTGGAAGGCGCCTTGGTCCTTGCTCTGTGGGGGAATCAGGGGATTGAGCAGTTCCCATTCCCCGAAATCCGAACCCTAAATCGCAAACCCTTAAACCCCCCAAAAGCCTTAAACCCCAAACCCTGAAGCCCAGAGCCTGAAACCCTCAAACCCTCCACCCCCCCCAAACCCTTAACCCCTTAAAAAAAAAAAAAAACATAAAACCTTAAATACCCTTAAACACCCTTAAAAACCTTAAAAGCCCTTCTGTCCCGAAACCAAAACGCCGGAACCCTCTTGCTGCAGAGCGTCAGCCGCTTGGTCGAGCTCTTGGTTCGGGACGCCTTCCGCTTGGGCTTAAGGCTGCTCCGCGCCTCGCGCCTCCTGAAGGCACGAAGTCAGGGTGTTGGGGTTTAGGGTTTAGGGTTTTAGGGTTTAGGGTTTAGGGTTTAGGGTTTATGGTTTAGGGTTTAGGGTTTAGGGTTTAGAGGTTAGGGTTCAGGGTCTAGGGTTCAGGGTTCAGGGTTCAGGGTTTAGGGTTTGGGGTTTTTGGTTAGGGTTTCGGGTTTAGGGAGTTCCTATGCTAGGGCTTCAAGTCTTCGGAGTCGTTGCTGTTTATGTTTGGGGGAGAATTTCTATACAGTGTTGGGACTTTTGTTCTTTTTTGGGTGGGGGGGGGGGGGGCTGGATTCCTACGCTAAGGTTTTAGGTTTTAGGATTTTTTGGGGCGGTTCGGGTTCAAGCTTCAGGGGAGGGTCTCGGGCTTCAAGCCTATGCCCTAAACTAATAGCAAAACCTAGGTTCACGGTGCAGGGGTGGTTTGAAAGGGGCGTGCGGCAATTTTTAAGGGTGTCGCTGGTCCCCGTTCCGGGTTCTTTTTCCGTTGGGCAGATTTATATATGGTTGGATTTCCAGCTTCTGACCCTGCACTCTGGTTGATTTTCGACTGGGATTTAGGAATTGGGGTTGTAGGGTGCACCAGGCGCGTTTGGTTGGGCTTTAGTGTAGCTATGGAATACTTCCCAAGACCGAGCATGACCGAGGCCGGATTTGACCCTTAAACCATTAAAACCCTAAACCCCTAAACACAAATCCCTACGCGCTTGAGCAAAAGGCAGAAAAAAGCAACTACCCCCAAAAATCTTAAAACCGATAAGGCCACAAAAAGCCCCAAAAACAGACTCAGAGCCATAAGCCCTAAGCCTTAAGCCCTAAGCCCTAAGCCCAAAACCCTAAACCCTAAACCCTACACCCTAAACCCTAAACCCTAAACCCTAAACCCTAAACCCTAAACTGCTGGTGTAGCTCCAAGCGCCTTCTGGCGACCAATGCCTCTGCTACTCCTTGGAGCCCCGCCGGTTCCTGGGATCGTGGCGTGAGGTCTTGGAGTCGGGGGTTTAGGGTTTAGGGTTTAGGGTTTAGGGTTTAGGGTTTAGGGTTTAGGGTTTAGGGTTCAGCATCTGATGTTCTAGCTTTCACTGGTCAAGCAAATTGTCAAGTGACGGAGAAGCACCCGCCCACCCAAGAATCCCATGGTTTTGAGAAGTTTGAAGTCCATTTCTATCTATAAGTGACTGGAGATCTCTTACTGGTAACATGTGGAACATGCTACTTCCTGTTGTTCATAACCCTCCTTTTCCTGAAGTGTGACCACTTCGGCCCGTGAAGTGTGGCCAGCCAGGAAAGTGTGAACAGCGACCACCTAGGACCATGAAGTGTGCCAATTTACAGCTTGGTCTGCCAGAAAAGCAAGCATCGCCTGAATCTGGCTCCGGATCTTTTCGCCGTGGTGCATTTTACAGGTTTTGCATTCGGGTTTGGGGTTTAGGGTGAGTGTGCAGGGCTCAAGATATCGCAGCAACACCCCGAACAGACTTCTGCCAGGGCCCACGCCAAGTTGTCTGCCGACGGCGCGCTGTCCGATCCTCCTGAATTCTACTATTTGCTTAAGAACCCCCCAAAAACAAAACATTGCCCTTATAAGGAGGACTATGTTGTATATTCTGGGGGATTCTTAAGCAATTAGTAGAATTTGGTGGTGAAGATGCTCCGGCAGTCTGCACGGCTTTGGGGTCTCGAGGCTAGAGGGAGCCTCTGGCTGACGCCTTCATTAGGCCCCTTGAAGGCTTCCCATCCCCGCACCCCAAGGACTCAGGGGTCCCATTCGCTCCCTTGAATTTCTTGCACCCACCCGCTTTTCAGGGTATAGGCTTGGAGGCGACGGGCCTCTACCCTGGTCCCAGATTTGAGGCTCAGGGTTTCTGAACCCCGCTGCCCTGTTAGGGCGCCCCCCTCTGCTCAATTTCAAATCCTCTTGCACTTATCTTACCCTGCTGAGACACCTTCGGGTTTAGGGGCTAGGCTTCCCGAAACCCTACTCTCCCTGAAACCTAAAGCCCAAAAACCTCTAACCCTTTGACTCAACAAACATGGACACCCCTAAACATCATGACCCCTCAAGATCACACCCCCCCCTAAATATCAAAACCTGAACTACCCTGGGTCCTGGAAACTATGTAGTATATACTTAAGCCTAAAAGGCGTGATTCTACAGTTGATTGATAGGCCCAAGTACCTGCTACATGCATGGACCCTTTGGCACGACCCTAAACCTTCAAACCTTAAACCCTAAATGCTATAGCCCTAATCCCTGAACCCTAAAACCCTAAAACCCTAAACCCCTGAACCCTGAACCTTAAACCCTGAACCCTAAACCCTAAACCCTAAACCCTACCAACATCCCAGGCCCTGCGCTCGCGGGAAGGCTCTCGGTCCTGAGTCTGACTCGGTCTCCTCCTCTGGCAGACCTTCCGGAGAAGGGTTTGGGGAGTTTAGGGTTTAGGGTGTTAGGGTTTAGGGCTTAAGTGTTTAGGGTTTTCGGGTTTTAGGGTTTAGGGGTTTAGGATTTGGGGTTTTAGGGTTTAGGGGTTTTAGGGGGGCCGTAGGGTTGGAGGCTTCTGGGGTGCAGATAGATGTAGGACGCTGCTTCTTCTGGGTTTGATGCCGCAGCCGCTGTTCTCAGAGGTGTCGCACGGTTCGGAAAGCGAAGACTTCCCTGTACCATAGGTATCTGGGCCCTAGAAAGCAGCTATGCAGGAACCTTCTCAAGCCCAGGTGTACGCTCTCTATACAGAGACAGAGAGAGAGAGAGAGAGAGAGAGAGAGAGAGAGAGAGATATATATATATACATATACACATAAAAAGATATACATGTATGTGTGTATGTATACACAGGTACATAGGCTCTTGGGGAAATTTCCTTGTGGCTTCTCGCCCGCATGGAGAGTTCTGGGCCACAATCGGAAACTCAATGAGCCTTCAGAAAATGAGGGGCTCGGCCGAGAGCTACCCAGAAGCGCAACCCCTTCTTCTCTTAAATTGAAAAAAAAGTGCGCCCCTTCGGCAAAAATCATTCCAACAATAATACATATTTTTTGCCTTATTTAAACCGAATTATCAAATAAAGAGCCCTGAGCATCTTGGTTTGGTTTTGGCTTGGCTCGGGCCCTGCAAGAAAGAAATCCAGGACGCCCTGACCTGAACATTCTGGCTTTCTTATCCAGCACTGTCACTGTGCCCCAACAGCTTTGGGTTCAGGACTGAACGTGGTAAGCATGGCCTTGAGACGTGAGCTCCGCCAAGACATCGGCGTAGCTGATCTCCAGCAGGTCCAGGCTCTGGCCCTGACCACAAGAGGATTTGTACCATAAACCCCCAAAAACTGAACCTTTGTATCATACATAATATAAATGCGACTAATGATCTGTCAAGTGTTCAAGATCGAAAAACCATTGGGAAAAGTCATAACAACAATGGGCAAGGCCATAAAACCAATGGGCAAGGTCCGTCGGCTAACCCATGATCTTGCCCAATCTTTCTTTGTGACCTGCCCCCTCTTTTCATGACCTTGCCCAATGTCTGTATCTCCCAACATAGGGGGTACCCTTTTATCCCAAACAGAATAGAATCCCCTTAAAGGAACCCCCAAAAAGGCGACCCCTATTTTCGGAAACCCTATACCCTAAACCCTAAACCCTAAACCCTAAACCCTAAACCCTAAACCCTAAACCCTAAACCCTAAACCCTAAACCCTAAACCCCCCCTCTTTTGGGAAACGCCCTTGCCCAATCTTTTGTTGATGAGGCCCCAGGAGTCGCCACCTCTCGGGCTGGGCCCGACATCCAGGCTGGGTCGGGCTTCGCCAGCCTTAAGAAGGGGGGGTTGGGGAAACCAGCCAGGACTTTGGGGGGGGGGGGGGGGGGTTAAGGTGGTTCTAAGGTTTAGGGGAAAGCAGCCAGGACTTGGGGGGGGGGGGTTTTAAGGTGGTTCTAAGGTTTAGGGTTTAGCGTTTAGGGTCTAGGGATTAGGGATTTAGGGTTTATAGGGTTTAGGTTCTAGGGTGGCTTAAAGGTGATGTTAAGGTGGTTTCAAGGCGTTTTCTTCGGGAGGTTTCAATGGGTGATTTGAGGGAGTTTGGCGTTGCCCTTCGTTCCCTCAGAGCCTGACGAAGTCCCAAACCCCAAAAACATACTGAACCCTAAAATCGTCCCTAAAAAGGCACACAGAGACCCCACTGAGCCCCGAAGTCCAAAACCCTCAAGAGGGCCCAGGGCTTGAGGGTTTGGGCCCTAGCCTACTGACCCAAAAACCCCTAAACCCTGCACCCTAAACCCTCAACCCTAAACCCTAAACCCCAAACCCCAAACCCCAAACCCTAAACCCAGCTGAGCTGAGGCCACGGCGGGGCCTCGGCCGCGAAGTCCTCAAAGCCCGCAGGGGAGTCCGGCTCCTCCTCGGGCCGGGTGTTTTGGCAGGGCTTTGTCGGGTTTGGGGGGGAAGGGAAAAATTAGGATTTAGGGTTTAGAGTTTAGGGTTTAGGGTTTAGGGTTTAGGGTTTCGGGTAACGAGTGGTTTTCGGGCTTAGGGTTTAGGGTTGTGGGTTGCAGGTTGTAGTAGGATTTGCAGCTAGGGTTTAGGGTAGGGCTGGCAGGGTTTAGGGGCTTGCGTTTTGCCCGGATTGGGCTTACCCTCAACCCCCCTAAACCCTTAAGCTTCCTGAAGCCCCCAACGCCCCCCGAACCCCTAAACCCTAACCACTAAGTCCTGAACCCTAAACCCTAAACCCCAAACCCTAAACCCGAAACCCCAAACCCCAAACCCTCCCCTAAACCCCTGAAAGCCGCAGCAGAGCTTTCCCTCCAGGTGCCCGGCGCTGCCCGCCTCAGAAGGCGTCGAGGACCCAGAACCTTGGCTTTGGGTTGTCAGGGTTTTAGGGCTTTGGGGGGTTTAGGATTTAGGGTTTAGGGTTTAGGGTTAGAGGGGTTTGGGGGGTTAAGTGTAACTAGGTTTTGTTTTAAAGTTTAAGGTCGAGGGCTTAGGCCCCGAAAACCCGAAGACCCTCATCCCCACAACCTCAAACCATGAACCCTAAAACCCGCACCATTGGGGGGTGTACCATTTATACATGATCGTTTTATATTCCTGATTGGGTTTAAGTGTTCACAATAAAATTCAACATGATTTTCAACAATGACCCGCAGAAAGCCCTCTAACCCCTAAGCCCTAAATCTCAAAACCCCTAAACCCTACGAACTCCACAAACCCACAGAAGATAAGGAGCCGCAGGGCGAGGCGGTGGCGTTGGCGGCCTCTTGGCAGCAACGTGGGGGTGCTGGGCTTGCATTTCGGCTCTCCGCTAGGGTTGCTCTCGGGTTTAGCGTCTGGGGCTTAAGGCCCGGGGCTTGGCAGAACCCCCTAAAGATGCACCCAAGCATCCTAAGACGATACCTGCGAGGACCTTACTCACGGATGTGTTTCTCGCCGGGGGCGGGGAGGGGAAGGGTAGGGATCGAAGGGTTCGAGGGTGTGGAGATTGAGAGATCACGCGCAGGCGTGGCACCGCGCATGCAAAACCATCTCACACCCTAAACTTCTCATAGTATTCAGTGTTCAATTAATTCATCACTTCTTGGGAGGTTGGGGATTTGGGGGCCCCATGGATGGCCAGGGCTTCATTCGTCGTTTGATTCTTATTGTAAATGGAAATGTTCCTGCTACGCTTTGTCTCTTATCATTGTGATTCATGCAACTGTGATGTCATTGTTAATGATAATGAAATTGCAAAGATTTGATGGAAGCCTTCTTGTCCAATAGTTGTGCTAGATAGTGCTAAATGGCACTACAACTACAGTAGTGCGAAACAATCAAAATACTGCTAAAGGGTGCGAAATAGTGCTAAATAATGCGAATAGTGCTAAAACGTACTGCTTGTGCAAATAGTGCAAGATGAAAATGCTAACTCGCGTGAAATAAACAACCGAAATACAAAGAAACGCATGCATTTAGCACAAAACGGCCAGATGACAACTTTGCCCAAGATAAACAGGAACTACCTGCAAAGAACGCTCTCAAACCTACGTAGTGTCACATCTACCAGTAATTATGGCTTGCAAAGCTTCCATGAAAATCAACATCCTTCTGACCTTCATTAAGAGCAGCATTACTTTGCTCGATCCTGCTTGTATATTTTGATCATATTCCTTCACTGGGCCGTGCCTGCACTGGAGAGAGGGTCGGCCAAGGACCACCCAGATCCCCTGGTCAGGATTTATCTATCGCTGGGGCACGTCTGGCAGCCGCTGCCGCTTGTGTTCCAGAACCCTTCGCGCACACCCTGAAGCCGAAGCTGCGCCCAAAAATGGTCGGAGCCCTAAACCCACAGGCCTGTAGGTCAGGCACATCCTCACACCCGAAACAGCTTTGGAGCCACAGCTCCACAAGATAAAACACACGCCTCGACCAATCCTTGACTCAAACCCGAAACCCTCCCTGTTCACAGCTTGTTCTGGATGTATGATTACCCTGCGCTGCAAGTGGTGGTTGCTCCTAAAGTCTTTGCCCCCGGCGTCCCGATAGTTATATGACGTTCCCAAAGGGTTCCTTTAGTTAGAGTCACCTCAGAGGAAGTCCCAACCCCTTCACCCCGAGACTCAACTTCGGGCCACGCGACCGCACCAGGGACGCTGGGAACGAAGCCGGGCCTTGACCTGCGAGTTGCGAGTTTAGGGTTTAGGGTTTATATAGGGTTTAGGGTTTAGGGTTTAGGGTTTAGGGTTTAGGGTTCAGGGTTCCGGGTTCAGGGTTCAGGGTTCAGGGTTTAGGATGAATTGTTTAGGGGTTGAGGGAGTGAGGGCTGGATTCCGGGGTTGCAAACACACAAGCAACACCCCAAAACCCCCAAGGCCTAAATCCTGAGCCCTCAACCCCTCCGCCACTCTCCTGACACTGAACCCACACCCGAAACCCAAAGTCTCGGACCAGAAACCTCATAAAACCTCATCAGCCTCATACTCCTCTGATACCCTAGCCCTAAACCCTTCTACCCTCATCCCCTAAGCCCCTAAACCCCTAGGCCCCTAACCCCCTAAACCCCCTAAACCCCCTAAACCCCCTAAACCCCCAAACCCCAAACCCAAAAACCCTAAACCCCTAAACCCGAAACCCCCAAACCCCAAAACCCTAAACCCCCAAACCCCCAAACCCAAAAACCCTAAACCCAAAACCCCGAAACCCCAAAAGCCCGAAACCCGAAACCCCCAAACCCCAAAACCCTGAACCCCTAAAGCCCTAAACCCCAAAAGCCCTAAACCCCCAAACCCCCAAACCCCTTAACCCCAAGACCCCTACACCCCTAGCTCGATAGGGGTCCCGGGCCATGGGTGCGAGGTTCTGCTGGAGGATCAGCGCACGCGCCAGGTCGGCTCCGAAGAGCCTTGGGCTTTCTCAAAAAAAGTTTAGGGTTCAGGGTTTAGGGGTTTAGGGTTTAGGGTTTAGGGTTTAGGGTTTAGGGTTTAGGGTTTAGGGTTTAGGGTTTGGGGCTGTTACGGGGGGGCTTCTAGGGAGCTTTTAGGAGGTTTTTGGTGGCTTTAGGGCTTAGAGGGGCTTAATTCGGGGGCGTCAGGGGTTTTAGGGCTTCCGGGAGCTTGAAGGAGTTTACGGACTTGGGGCTTAGGGCTTTTTGGAGCTTCGGGGGCTCGAGGACTTCTTAAACCTGGATCAAGAAGAAGCCCGAGACTTGGTCCATTGGTGGCGTGCTTAGGGGTCTAGGGGTTTAGGGGTTCATTGTTTAGGGTTTAGGGTTTAGGGTTTAGGGTTTAGGGTTTAGGGTTTAGGGTTTAGGGCTTTAGGGCTTTAGGGTTTATATAGGGTTCAAGGTTTAAGGAGCTGCCGGCACACCTCTCCTGCCAGAGCGCTTGGAGCTCGAAAACCCTGAAACCTAAACCCCAAAACCCGAAACCCCCAAACCCCAAACCCCCGAACACCGCCATAACTTGGGATGTTCACCCTTATACTAACAGTCCTTAGTAGGATATGATAGGGGATACTATAAATCCCTACCAAGGTCTGTAAAAGGGGGAACACCCCAACCCATAACCCTAAAAGACCCTGCGGCCCCAAAAGACGAGAGCGTGGCTGGAGACGACCGGGCGTGAAGGGCACCACTGCAGCACCCCTTGGGCACTCCAGCGTTTCAGGGAGTTGAGGGTTGAGGGTTGAGGGTTTAGGGGTTTTGGGTTTTGGGTTTAGGGTTTAGGCTTCCGAGTTTCGGGTTTAAGGTTTTGGGTTTAGGCTTCAGAGTCAGGGCTACAGGCAGCCAAAAGCCTAATTTTATGGCAAGCCCTCCTGGGGCCCTGATAAACCTCCAACCCCAGAAGCCACATCCCAAGGTTTAATTAGGGGGTTTAGGGTGGAGGGTTTAGGGTTTGGGGTTTGGGGGTTTGGGGTTTAGGGGTTTAGGGGTTTAAGGTTGAGGGTTTAGGGTTTAGGGTTGAAGGTTGGAGTTCTTCCGAGTTGCGGCAGCGGATCCTCCCAGAGGCAGGAGCGGTTTGTCAAGACTCCCGGGCTTCGCCGTAAACCCCTTAAACCCTTAAACCCCTAAACCCCAAAACCCTAAAGACCTTAAAGCCTAAACCTTAAGCCTTGAGCCCCTGAACCCTGAAAACCCTAAAGCATTTTATATATATATATATATATGTTTGAGATCACTGGGGCTCCGAGGACACTACCCCAAGGCATGAACTGGGGCACCCTATCCAGGAAAGCCTGTGTCTAGAGTTTAGGGGGTTTTGGGCTTGAGGCTTAGGGTTGTTCAGGGTGGTTCAGGGTGGTTCAGGGTGGTTTAGGGTGGTTCACGGTGGTTTAGGGTGGTTCAGGGTGGTTTAGAGAGCTGAGGGTTTAGAGCTCGGGGATGCTTTAAGGTTTAGAATTTTCAGGGCCCAGGGAAGACGAACAAACAAACTGAGGCCCCGAGGTCCTCCCCGTCGGAGCTGTGCGCAGGCTCCTCCGTGACCTCCGGGTCGGCTTTGAGTTAGGCTTTAGGTTGGGATGTTCCCCCCCTATACTAACAGCCCATAATCAGGGACTTACAAGAGGGGGTAGCATAATCCCTATGGTACAAGGGGGAAGATCCCAAGTGTTGGGGGTTTTGGGGCTTTAGGGGCCCTAAGGTTGAGGGGTCTCAGGGGTGTCAGGGCGGGGCCCTGGGGGCCGGAGCGTTTAAGGTTCTTAGAGTTTTGGGGCGCTGGTACTTCGGCGGAGGTGTTGTTTTGTTTTTGGGCTTTTGGGGCCGCAACAACTAGAACCTCGGCAAACCTAAACCCTGAACCCTCAAAGACCCCTTCAAAAACAATAGGACCAACCCTTAAACGCCCTTAAAAACCCTAAAAACCTAAAGCCACTGAAAACCTTAAACCCCGATGTAAACCCCATACAAACCCCAAAGAAAACCCCAAATAAACGCCCAAACAGCCCCAAGTAAACCCCTCAACCCTAAACCACTAAAAACCCTAAACCCTAGCCCTAAACCCTAAACCCTGAGCGCTCAACTACCACCCTAAACCCTAGCCCTAAACCCTAAACCCTAAACCCTTGCAGCATCCCGGGGCTTCCCAAACTGAGCTGCGGCCTTGCCATCCACCGACCCCCAGAGCGAGGCCTGGTCGAGCGCGCGCGAATATTTGTTGGACGCTTCGTAGGGTTTAGGGTTTAGGGTTTAAACCCGGTTAGGACTTGGGGTTTAGGGGTTAGGGTGTAGGGTTTTGGGTTTCAGGGTTTAAGTTCTTAGGGTTTAGGGTGTAGGGTTTAGGGTTTCAGGGTTTAGGTTCAGAAGGTTTGGGGCCTCGGAAGGTTTAAACAGGGTTGAGGGTTGAGGTCTGTGGGCTTGGGCCCCGCAGGTCTGGGCCCTGGGATGTACTGAACGCATTGGCACCGCAGTGTCCAGCAACACACACCCCCGCGCGCACCTTAAACCCTCCCCTCAACTGCCTCGATGGTGTAGGCATTCGTGATGCCAAGGTCCTTTGGCACGGCACATTGGGGAAAAGCTCGGGCTTGGGTTAATGCTTGTATGAGGATGCGCCCCGGTCAGCCATGCCGTGTCAACCCTAAACACACAGCCCCAAAACCACCCCAAAACCCGTCTAAGTCTCTAACCCTAAACCCGAACTAAACCCTAAACCCTCTATAAGCCTCGAAGCCCTTCTGACCACCAATACTCTGCAGATTGCCAACTTGGATGTCCTTGGCCACCACCACGCGGCCGGTCCCGCGTTTGCCCTTTCCGACCTCTGTACAAGAGACCAAGGCCAGGAGAACCAGAGTTGAACTCTAACAAACCCCTACAAAAGCTCCAAGAAAACTCAATAAAGTGTAGGGTTTGGGATTTAGGGTGGAAGGTTTAAGGTTTTAGGGTTCAGGGTTCCAAACCCCAAAAGTCCCAGAATCCCGAATCTTCTGGGGTGTCGGGTTTCACGCCAAGGGGCCCCGAAAGCCCCTAAACCCTGAACCCTAAACCCTAAACCCTAAACCCTAAACCCCACCAGGACCGCGGCCGTCCACCTGCAGCTGACCATGCTGAACTCCGGTATCAGGAGTGACCTCAACGGTAAGTTCTCAACTTGAGGGTTTAAGGTTTAAAGTTTAGGGCTTTGGGTTAGGGCTTAGGGTTTAGGGTTTAGGGTTTAGTTTAGGGTTTAAAGTTTAGGGCTTAAAGTTTAGGGTTTAGGGTTTAGGGTTTAGGGTTTAGGGTTTAGGGTTTTGGGTTTTGGGTTTTGGGTTTTGGGTTTAGGGGGTTAAGGTTGAGGGGTTAGGGTTTAAGGATCTGGCGTCTGAAATTTTGGGGCTTTCGGGCCAACCATAAGCTTCAACTTCGGGCCCAAGGGCTTGAGGGTTGAGGAAGGGTTCGAGTCTTAGTTGGGGGTTGGGCGTATACAGGAAAACCCCTAACCCCCTGAACCCCGGAAAAACCCCTAAAAACCCCTGAGCCCCTGAACCCCAAACCCCAAACCCCAAACCCTCAACCCTCAACCCTAAACCCTGCAGGGCTGCCCGGCAGGAGCTTTGGATACATCCGCACGGTGAAGCGACGGTGGTCGTCCTTGCACAGCCCGGGGCTTTCAAGGCGTTTTGGGGTTTGGGGCTTGAGGTTTTAGTAGTCGTTGTCTTGCAACTCCGAATGGCTCAAGTCCCACGCCCCAAGGTTGTAGGGCTATGGAATGGGATTCGGGGTTTAGGGTGCTTATGCTGGGGAGCCTTTCACGATATCAAACTGCATGGGTGGACCAGCCTCCGCAAACTGGCCACAGGCGTAGGCAAAGATCCCGCACTTGCGAGAATGCCCGTGCCTCAGCAGCTTTGAGTTTAGTTTCAAAGGTTTAGGGTTTGAAGGTTCAGGGTTTTCAGCTTTGACAGTTTGTTCAGGGCTTAAAGCTCGATGCTTTCGGGCAGGCAGGGCTTTGCCGTGCCGGGCAGCGCAAGACAACCCTAGGGGAAGAGGGACTGAGGTACGAAATATTCCACCAACCCAAGCCCTAAACCCGAAACCTCGGTAAGGTTCTTGAACCAGAAGAGAACGCAGAACCTCGAGTCCAGGAAGCTCGCGGGTTGTATAAGTTGATGGTTTAGGGCTTGGGGTTTTAGGGTTCTAGGGTTCTAGAGTTCTAAGGTTCTAGGGCTTAGGGTTCTAGGGTTGAGGGTGATGAGGGCCCCTACCATCTGCCAGCTATTTTGCGCTCCCGGCCTTGTGGTGGTGAGGAGTCAACTCCAGTGGGTAGAAGCAGTGCGAGGCCGAACCATCAATAAAGAAAGGGGAATGCGGAGCGCAAGTCCGCCATGTCTTGCTGTAGAGAGAGTTCAGTCTACAGCCCACCCAAGGCCCTTAATCACTAAGCCCCCTAAACCTTATTTGAAAGTATCCGCCAAAGTTGCAATTACTGATATAATATGAAGCCCAAAAAGGCTCTTAAGACCCTAAGCCGGAAATTCGCTGGGGCGTGGGCAGGTCTAGATATGTACACAGCCTGGAGCGACTCTTGGCCACCTCGGCGTCTGAAACTGGGGCCTTGAAGGGATACACGAAACCCGAAACCCCAAACCCTAAACCCTAGCTGCCCCTAAACCCTAAACCCTAAACCCTAAACCCTAAACCCTAAACCCTAAACCCTAAGCCCTAAGCCCTAAACCCTAAACCCTAAACCCTAAACCCTAAACCCTAAACCCTAAACCCTAGCCCAGGATTCGGAGTTCAGGGCTGCTCGAAACCCTGGCGACCGTGCTGGGGGTTGCGGGATCTTTGAGTGGGTCTATTCCTTAGTTCTTCTGGCCTTTCGGGCTTCGTCTTCGGGTTCTTGAAGGCTCTGTGCCCACTGTCAGCCCCGATGGCCAGAAACAGGAAGCACAGGGACCCCGCGAGCTTCTTGAGCTTGAAAACCTGCGAGCGAGAGGGCTTCAGGGTTTGGGGTTTAGGGTTTAGGGTTCAGGGTTTAGGGTTTAGGGTTAAGGGATCAGGGTTTAGGGTTTAGGGTTTAGGGGGCTTAGGGTGTAGGGGCTCGGGGTTGAATCTGGTGCTCACGGCCTTGGGCCTTTTGTGCTTTGGACTTTCGGGTCTGTGGATTTCGGCCCGTAAGCCTTTTGAGCTCGGGGCTCTGGCGGATTCTCAGCTGAAGATGGCAGTACCCTTTGTCTCAACGGCCCCGCTGTTCATGCCCTAGGCTGAGGCCTTAACCCGCACGGGACGTGCCCTGAGCCGGCTGGTTGTTCCTTCCAAATTTAGGATTCAAGGATGCGGAGAAACCAAAAGCCTTCAAACCCCCCAAAAAACCCCAAAACCCAAAAAACCCTAAACCCAAAAAAAAAAATAAAACCCCTAAACCCTATAAACCCTAAACCCTCAACCCTCGACCCTAAACCCTAGCCCTAAACCCTAAACCCGAGTAACCCTAAACCCTAAAACCCCGGAAAGTCATCAGGCGCTGGCCGGTGAGTGGAGGAGCTCATGGGGAGACCGCCACTGGCGGTTGAGGTCCATGCCTCGGTCCAGGCAAAAGGGGGTTTAAGGGGTTTAGGGTTTCGGGTTTGGGGTTCAGGAGGTTTAGGGTTTAGGGTTTGGGGTTTGGGGTTTAGGGTTTGGGGCTTGGGGTTTAGGGTTCAGGGTTTGGGGTTTAGGGATTGGGGCTTAGGGTTTAGGAGGTTTAGGGTTTAGGGTTTAGGAGGTTTAGGGTTTGGGGGGTTCAGGGTTTGGGGGGTTTAGGGTAGGGTTTATGGTTTTGGGGTTCTCGGCTTTGAGGTTTAGGAGGTTTAGGAGGTTTAGGGTTTAGGAGGTTTAGGAGGTTTAGGAGGTTTAGGAGGTTTAGGAGGTTTAGGAGGTTTAGGAGGTTTAGGAGGTTTAGGAGGTTTAGGAGGTTTAGGAGGTTTAGGAGGTTTAGGAGGTTTAGGAGGTTTAGGAGGTTTAGGAGGTTTAGGAGGTTTAGGAGGTTTAGGAGGTTTAGGAGGTTTAGGAGGTTTAGGAGGTTTAGGAGGTTTAGGAGGTTTAGGAGGTTTAGGAGGTTTAGGAGGTTTAGGAGGTTTAGGATTTCTGCTTTGGGGTTTAGGAGTGTAGGGTTTCGAGTTTAGAGGGCTTCGAGTTTGAGGCTTGGGGCATAAGGTTTAGGGCTTGGAATGCGAAGGTGTGAGGCTTAGGGAGTTATTGTTTCGAGTTTGCAGGATTTGGGGTTAAGGGTTGGCTTGGGGTTTGGGGGATTTGGGGCAGGCTTGAATGAAGGTTTCAAGGGTTAGGCTGCAGAGCCAAAAGCACCACAATGAAGTGGCCAGCGGTCATCTCAAGTATGATGCGTAAAAGGCCCTGAAACCCAAAACACAGGTGCAGGGCTTAGGGCTCAGACCCTCTGACTTTTTGGGTTTAGGGCCCAAACCCTAAACCCCCAAACCCTAATAAACAAGCAGTGGACCGTCAACTCCCCATGCAACAGCAGCTCATGGCCCACAGGGTCCCCCAGCCACAGAGACCGCAGCGGTAGTTGCCACCTCAGGTCTTTAGGATTCGGAAGGTTTCGGGTTTAGGGTTTAGGGTTTAGGTTTTAGGGGTTTTTAGGGTTTAGGGTTTAGGGTTGTTTAAAGTCTTTAAGGGCTTTTTAGGGTTTAGGGTTTAGGATTTAGGGTTCAGGGTTTAGCGAGTTTAGGCTTTGGGGTTTAGGGTGGGCTTGGGGTGCAGGGTTTAAGGGGCTTGGCATTTTGGGACTTTAGGGGTTTGCGGGCTCATCGCAAGGGAGAACCGCCCCGTTTCAAGCGGCCCACATCTCAGGCACCTGTGTTCTAGGTTCGCAGTGCACAGGGAAGGTCTTATAGCTGCTTATACTCTGATACAGGGGCCTAAATAGTTACTAATATTATGTTGGGGGGGGGTTCCTTTTATACCCATAATTAGGAAATAAGACAATATACCCCAAAACCCTATTCTAATTATTGAGGCCGGTGGAGCCGAGGGTTCGGGGTTTAGATGTGGGTTGGTTTAGGGGTGCACCGACTGCTTGGCAAGTTTAGCGTCCAAGCCCCAGGGATAGTCAGTGCCCCCAGAACCAGCATGAGAGAACATCAGAAAATCTCGAAGGGGAACCTACATGATTGCCTGCCATAGGCTTTTGGCTCTTGACGAGCACGGTTCAAATCTATATACAGTAGGATTTACCGACAACTACTAAGATTAATACACTAGGGTGCCACCCCCCAAAAGCAATTCTCTGCTGCTCTTTGAGGCTTTGGGGCTTTGGGTGCAGGGTTCAAGGGTTAGGGTGTAGGATGTTTAGGGTTCTGGCATCAAGCTTCGGCTGCGCAATTCTAATGCCAAACATGTGTTCTGACCCAATCCAAGCTGCTCGCATATGTGCAAATGGCAGAAGCCCTTTTCTTATCCCCAGCCGCCGGGATGGCTCGCTTGGAAGATAGGGGTGCCAAAACGAAGTAGGAAAACCCATAGAGCAACTTGCCCCCCTCAGCTTGTGCAGATGACAAGCTCTGGCAACTCTGACAAAGCTCATAGCATAGCAAAAAGATGCCAGGGCAATGCGCAGTTGGTTCACTGTTGATGACAATGAGCTGACAAAGAAGGGCAGCTTCAGCACTTTTTCAGCCACGCCTCAACACTGGCTGCTCAACAATGAAGAGCTCCCTCCTTAGAAGGGTAAACTCCTCGCCTAGGTGCAGTCTCCAAGGCCGTTCTAACCGGAGAGATTGGAGCAGGGGCCCTGTTGGCATGCTCCCTTTCATCCAACCTGGACTCCTGGCCGGCAGCTAGCTATATGGAGAAAATCAAGCATCAAGCATGCTTGAGGCCAGCAAGCCTAGCTTGTAAAAGAAACCAAAAATTCGGAAATGAACACTGCCACACGTCAGCTACAGCCTCACCGATACAGCTTGGGGCACACTTAGGAGCACCAGCGCTTAGCAATGTGCTAGCCTTGCCCTGCAAGGCTGAAGCTAAGCTTATCCACAGCCCATCCATCCGAACACCACAGGATGTGCAAGGATCTGCGCCACTTGGGATGTCGCAAAAACCTCATCCATCGACCAAAGCAAGCATGCTGCTGCAGGCCCTAAGGGCTCACAATAGTGCTTGGTGAGGGTCCGAAATCTACAGGGGGGGCAGTCCGTTTTCTGGACTCCTTTTTCTTCCCAATGAGGAGCATCAGGGCAAACTCAGAGATCTTGATTCTCTCGTAGGGCATGTTGCTTCTCTCCAAGAAGGCCACCTCGAGACGCATCAATGTTAAGGATTGCTGTCCACGATTGCACCTCTACACTGCAATCCCTTCTAGACACCACGAGACATCCTGACGGAAAAGGTCCGAATATGTCCAAATAATTAATGTGCGTACTTGGAGGGTGGGGGGCAACTAAAAGGCAAGATAACGATGGGCTAGGTCCATTGTGTTGCTTGAATGGCTGGAAGTACGCTTCCCAAGCCTCCCACTCCGACCCTCCAATTATCAGTATCAACCACTAACCACCCTGAAATTTCTTTTTGGGAGCAGCACCTCATGTACGTAAATCTGATCTCTTCCAGAAAAACCCCAATCTTCTGACTACGACCCACCTCCCCTTCCTGCGAATTGCCAACGGTGCCATCTTGCTTGGTCACAACCACGAGACGGCAATGGCGATAAGCCACACAGGTTCTTTCCTTCCTGAGTTGGGGACATTGGGTGTCATACAAGCCCTAAAGTCCAACCGACCAGGATCCTAGCCGTGCTGGTGGAGGAAAGCAGGTTGTGTTTTCCACATGTGCAGCTACTCCAAACCAAAGGAAATCACAGGTGTCCTTGAGCATACCGTGCCCAGTGTCCACATCTCATACCAGCGGCAGCCCCACGCTGGCCTGATTCTGTACTTCGGATATGGATAAAGCTGATCGCAGTAACATCCGTCACGGTGAATGAAGAATCCATCACCTGAAGCGCTATTCAAGGGATGCTGCCCATAGCCCGGCGACGTTTCAGTAGGCAGGAACACGCAACTTGTGGCGATTGTGCTTCCCTCTTTGAGGGAATCTCGTGTCAGTCGGTTCCATCCATGACCATGCACGCCTGGAAAACTCACGATGGCGACATCAGCAAGCTGAAAGCTCTTGTCTGACGACCCAAGAAAGTCGATCTTGTCACTGGCGTTCAGGTCAAAAATCTCACGAGCAGCATCTGCAAGGCCATATCGCTTGGCGGTCATCTCGACAGCAAACTCATCAATGGCCACGACGCGGACACGCATCCCCTGACTTGCCAGGAACGAAGAGTCCCGTCTCTGCGATTCTCCAATCGACCCATCAATCTTAGTCACAAAAATCAAGCTGCATCCCTTCTCGTGGGCCAAACGAATTTTGTTGAGTGTCAGCGTGTACCACCGGCATCCGAAGTCTGCTTGTTTCCCATAGAGGGTTTGGCAGTGACATATCCCATTGGCGTCGACATCATGGACTCCGTAGCCCTCATCCCCATCGGCAATCCAGTGTCCAGTGGCAGCGAAACCAGCGGGGCCCAGGTCGTCAGATGTGCGGATGATCTCGGCCCATGCATCACCATAGACGGCTGGAAAGCTTACGACCACATCCATTCCCTTCCGAAACCTTTCAACAGCAGTCTTACGGAAATGTCGATCGAGCGGGGAGTCTTGCCAGCACACCTCCTGGAAAAGCTTCCTCACTTCCAGTAAAGTCTCCATGGGGCGTACGTTCGATGACATGTTCGCTAGATTTAGAAGAGACACACACCCAATGCTACAATTTCGCAGTGGGAGCCTCCACTGTTTGAGCCTTGAGCAACGTTAGCTTGTAACATTTAAACATGCTTTCAACCCAGTCCACTTTGCCCTTCCTTTGTTTGGGGATATGTTTAAACGGATATTCAAGCCTTGGCCCTGATCTCTAAACCCCCATACTGTCGAGCATGTCCCACTGACTGGCATGTATCCAGGAAGGGAAAAGCGGAATGTGGGCCGGTTCTGTTAGGGTTTAGCGCTTAAGGTTGGTTTGGGAGAATCTTGGCCACCAGTGGGATTGCATGGGCAGAAGCCGGCTCTGGCCCGACTTCTTGATGTTCGGCTTGCCTTTCCATCTGAGCTGGAGCGGTTTCTGACGCTTGCCTTGAGCTTCTGCATTATACAGGCTTAAGCTTGGCAAGACGAGCTACAAAGTCTCTCTCTCCGGACTACGAAGTTACGTGGTGCCGCAGCCCGGGAGGTCAAGGAATAGCGGTCAGATCTCCCGAGCACCCCTTTTGCGAGCGCAACCCTTGCACATCTTCGGCGGTGCAAACAGTTCCGCCATGAAGCTCATGCACACTCATGCTGCAATGCTACAAGGCCAGGTGCAACCTTATGTCGCTGCATCACAATCATGACAAGGCATGGCCTATTCTGTCAGAGAGGCTCTTGGCAAAGAACGACTTCCACCGAATGACGAGGGATCTTCGACAAACGCAGGCAAGGCTCTTGAAACGGTTGCGCTCAATTGCGGTCGCCATGTGCTGTTCTCAACTTCAAGCCTGCACACTTGAGGACCGAGGAAACGGCTGCACTGCACGAAGTCAATCGCGCAAAGTCCTGTGGACCCTCGTTTTGGTCTGATATCTAGACAGACCAAGGGAAAACGGACCCCCAGGAAACGGCTGCACTGAAGTCCTGTGGACCCTCGTTTTGGTCGGATACCAAAGCAAACGGACCCTTCTGGGCACACGTATGCATGCACCAACGCTGTAATCTGGCTTCTCGGCCGCGTGTGTCTCTACTGTCCGCTTCTTCCTGTGTTAGCGTTTCTGCAGCAGCCACACAGCTGCCGCCGCCGCGCACCAATCTCCGCAAACAATCGCAATGAATGCCAACACATGGTTAGGAAGAAGAAGCCCCCCAAAACCCTACACCCCAAAACCGTAAACCCTAAACCCTCAACCCTATAACGCAATGAATGAACAACATTGTATGATTTCTGGTGACAGGCTCAGAGCTCCGCTGATGACGCCATCGGGGTTGAGCATGGGTACAACCATCCAAACCTCGTTGCACACAAGAATACAATACATAACATTCGCATAGTAGAAGATATAATATAATAAGGTATCATATCATATCATAAATATAATGTCATATCATATAACAATATAACAGAATCAAGCATAATATAATACAATATGCATACAGGTTAGGGCTTCAGGGCGAACACAGCCTTTTTTGGGAGCGTCTGCACGCTTTGTGTCGGTAACATGGGAGGCCGCCGGAAGGAAGGAAGCATGCTCAGCCTCTTGCAAAGTTGTCTCGAAGAACCTGCGCGGTCAGAATCAAACTTCGTGGTCTCTGAACTGGCACACTGACTGAGACTGTTTAGCAACAAACCTAGCACGACCCTAAACCCTAAAACTTAGGAAGCCACCTCAGACCTTTACCCCTTAGGAGTTCCCAAAAAACTCTCAACCCTTCAAAGGGCTTATGTGTATGGTTCCAACCCAGAAGGCATTGAAGCCGAACTCCCACAAAAACACTCAAGATACCCTCATACTCTAATTTCCCGAAAGCACCGACAGCCTCATCAAGCCCTAAACCCGAAACCCTCAAGCCTTCAACCCTCGGCCCAAAACAAGAAACCCAAGCCCAAAGAAACTTTCAAAGTCAAAACTCCAAAGCCCTCCAAGCCCAGAGTCCAAAGTCTCCAGCTCAAACCCTTAAAGCATAAGGTTTCGGGTTTAGGGCTTCAGGCCTTTAAGGTTTAGGGCCAGTTTGGTTCAGCCGTTGCAGTTTAGGGTTTGAAAGCCCTAACCCTCAACCCTAAATCCTAAACCCTAACCCTAAACCCTAAACCCTAAACCCTGAACCCTAAACCCTAAACCCTAAACCCTAAACCCCAAACCCTACCCCAACACCCTGGGACCTGGGCTTCGGCACAGGGTGAGAGGAGGAAGCCAATGAGGCCATGCACCAGCCAACTCGCGTTACCTGGGTTTCGTCAATTTTAGGGTTTAGGGTTTAGGGTTTAGGGTTTAGGGTTTAGGGTTTAGGGTTTAGGGTTTAGGGTTTAGGGTTTAGGGTTTAGGGTTTAGGGTTTAGGGTTTAGGGTTTAGGGTTTTGTAGGCCGAAACAAGGTACCTAATGGTGCCCCCACAACTGTCGAAGGGGAATCCAGCATTCGGGTACCTTATTGGGGGGGGGGGGGGGCTCCTGATTATAAGCGACTCCTACAACTTGGATTTCCGTAAGACCCCACATTCTGCAGGAAGCGCCTCTAACAGTCTTCATGCGCACCGGTCTTGCACCAATGGGTCAAACGGTAGGCAGCTGATATTAGGTGGACTGACTAACAGCAGCTAGTCTGACATCATTCCTAGGCTTTGCAAAGTAGTTTAGGTCAAGGGCGCAGTCTGGGCTAATGATGTCATCCCCGTAGTTGTTGAAAATGCGCTCATCCTTACGAAGCATAGAGTCTTGGGTATAGGGCTCCCTGAATCCAGGCCGGTAGCCGTATACACCCTAAACCCCCAAACCCCCTAAACCTGTAAACCCTAAACCCTTAAACCCTGAACCCTTAAACCCTAAGCCCTAAACCCCCAACCCGAAACCCGGGCCCGAAAATCCTGGGCCCGAAACTCCTGGGCCCGAAACCCGAAACCCTAAACCCTAAACCCTAAACCCTAAACCCTAAACCCTAAACCCTAAACCCTAAACCCTAAAGCCAGTCTGGTGGCTGTCTCGGCTCCGTGGGCCTCTGAGACCCGGACTTTCCCCTGGGTGCACGCGAGAGCTGACCATGACGACCTTGACGTTTGGGATTTGGGGTCTACGGCCTCGGGTTTCAGATTTCAGGTTTGGGGTTTGGGGTTTGGGGTTTAGGATTTAGGATTTAGGGTTTAGGGTTTAGGGTTTAGGGTTTAGGGTTTAGGGTTTAGGGTTTAGGGTTTAGGGTTTAGGGTTTAGGGTTTAGGGTGGGCTCTGCTTATTTGATGGCTTTGCGTGATTTTTTATTGGGGTTTGATTTTTCAAATTGAATTGGGATTTTAGGGATTTCGGTTTATCTTGGGGTGAGGGAGGAAGCCCCAAACCCATGGGCGTTCAACCCCACACCCCAATCCCATACCCTCAACCCGCGAAACTTCACCTCGCAACCCCAGTCCCTGAGCCCTGAACCCTCTAATGCCAAAAAACCGAGATCCTCCTGAACCCCTGAACCCGGACCCCAAGCCCTCAAGAAACCCAAAAAAGAGCGCGCCTTCTTCATCTTCTTGGGCACGGCAGGGTTCGAGATCGCCAAGAGGTCACATCTCGCCTCTGCAGGCATTCTTGGGGCCGTTGCTTAGAAGGCTTCAAGTGGGTTCAGGGCTTAAGGGCTTTGAGTTGAGGGCTTGGGGGCTTATAAGGTTTTAGGGTTTAACATTTGTTACAAGGCTTTTTGCAGGATTCACATCGAGGATTTCACCACCTTCGCAACATGGCCGAATCTCACCCTAAACCCCAAACCCCAAACCCCAAACCCTAAACCCCAAACCCTAAACCCCAAACCCAAAACCCAAAACCGTAAACCCCAAACCTTTAACCCTCTAAACCCCAAACCCTAAACCCTAAACCTTAAACCCTTTAAGCCCCTAAACCCTAAATTCAAAACCCTTGGCCCGGCCCAGCCTCGCCCACCGTGACCGCCAAGCTTTTCAATCGGCAGAAGACCCGCGTGATGGGGTCGCTGGTGGCATGGGTCAGGAAGGACCTGAAGTCGTTTAGGGTTTAGGGTTTAGGGTTTAGGGTTCAGGGTTTAGGGTTTCGGCTTTCGGGGTCTTTCAGGGCTGAAGTCGCTTGGTTCTTAGGCCGGTAGGGGTTTCGGGGCACTACCGACCGGTGGCCGGCGACGCCATGAGGCTCAGGGGTTAGGGTGTAAGCCCGAACATGAACCCTACACTGCCAGGCAGTAGGCTGTGGGCCCGTAGGCCCCACATGGAGGGATTTTCTCACAGTGTAGGGTGTATGACAGGGCTGTAGGGCTGAGGGTCCTCAACAAAGGCCCCCAGAAATGCACCTGAACGGTTTCGATTTTGACCTGGTAACCTTACATGTCACATGTTTGACAAGGAGATGCTCGCCACACAGATATGTTTCACCTCTGCAGTTTGCAAGAGCTGCATCCGATTTCACTCGACTTCTGCCAGATCTTGTAGCTCCTTTCGCTGAACCACGTAGATGCTACAGTGGATGTTCTTGCGTGGTACCACTTGTCTTCTTCTGCCGTTTGTTCTGAACCCCCCACTTCAGGCATCGACTTAGAGTCATGTGTCTTCAAAGACTTCCCTGACAACCTGGAGAAAGGCCTATCCCGAGATGCAGGCCGCAGCATGGAGTACGTGTAGGGCACCTCCGGCAAGGAATTTCAGGGTGAGGGTGGGACGGGGACGGGGTCGAATGAGGAATGTTTGGTTCGTTTAGGGTAGTGTGGTCCACGGATTCCTTGCAGGTGGACCCCAAAGTGCTGTTTGAGGTGTCAAGTGTGTGGGATTAGGGAAGTGTTGTGGGGTGTATAGGCTCAGGACTTTGGAGTCAGCACTCAGCCCCGCGCGTAGTACGCAAAGAACACGCAGTCATTCTTCGACTCGAAGACGTAGTCGAAGGCAAGAGTGTGCTGACTGCCTTGGCAGAAGGACGCCGCCTTGAGCCCTGCACGCGCTTCGCCCCACCATCTCCAATTGCCAAAGACGAACCGCCCCCAACCCACATGGGGGTTTCCGAAATTAGGGTACCTTATTGGGATCCTGAAAAGAGTGGAATCCTACTCTTTGGGGGTCTATTTTAGGGTCCCCTATTTCGTAAACCCTCCTATGAGTCGTCTAGCTGCTAGCTCTGAGGACACCACCGCCACCACTCCCAGGCATTGGCAGCGTCCTGCGCCGCGGCGAAACCCAAACCCAAGCAATCCATCCCAGAACCCTGCACAAGAGGAGGATCACAAAGAAGCATAAAGGGGCCAAAGGCGTTCAAGAGAGCCCTCATACTTTGCGGATGCACCCACCCCCAAACTCGAAGTACTAAACTCTTAACACAAAAACCCTGCAAACCCAAACCCAAAAACCCAAACCCACTACCACCAGGGGAGCCCCACTACCACCAGGAGCCCAATGGCCCAAACACGGCGAGTCCCATGCAGTCCTGTAGTAGCGCACATCCTGTCGTCGGAGCGCAGGGGACGCAGGGGCTCCCCCCAATGTTCCCAATTTACAAGCCGAATAAATTCGACAAGTATCCGTATGCACGTCTACATGCGGTGTGCTTCTTGCAAAATGTACTGGTTATCTTAAGAAACGTTAGTACAGGCAGGTAAGGCTTCCTGTTTAGACACATGCCTCCGCGAACCTTTAAACTTGGAAGCCCCCAACCCAGGAGGACCTAACTTCACCCCCAAGACAAGGGGGGCTCTGTTCAAGCCAAAAGCATGAGGGCTTGTGCAAAGGGTGTATGACCCATTTAAACCCTAAACTTTCTGGAGGGTCCTTCCCCGCGGGCTTCCACAGCCCCGCCACGCCATCAAAAAGCGAAGCCTCACGCTTGGGGGTTTCAGGCTTCGGGGGCTAGGGGTTTTAGGGCTTAGGGTTCAAGGTCCGGCTGTATAAAGGTTTGCGGGTGAATTTCTCGAAGGATTGAGCATTCAGGGGGTTCAGAGGCTTGAAGGGCTTAGGGTGGCTTTTGGAGGGATTTCGAGAAGGTTTTTAGTGCAAAACCCTCCAACACCTGAACTTCTTCAACTGCAATTTGAGCAGACACCAACCCTGTCGACCAAACAAAATTTTCCCCAAACACCACCAGCCCAGCCTCGTAGGTGCGCTTGGAAGCTGACCTCCAGCGCTTCAGGCTGAGGGTTGGCTTAGGGCTTAGAGCTTAGGACTGGATTGAAATGAAATAAGGCTAAATAAGGGGTTTTAAGGGCAACCCTAAACTCTAAGCCGTGACCTCGGATCAAGGGCCTGAAGCTGTGGGTCCCCGGGTTCGCGGATTCGATTTGGGGGATCCCAAGCCCCCACAAATGCCGGTGCGGCCGCAGGTTGATTTTTTTGGGTTTGGGGTCTATAGCGTTCAGGGTTTGGGGTGTTGGGTTTAGGCCCATAACAAAGAGTGCTACAGAAGAGGGCCTTGTAGAACCCAAAAAAGACCTGAATCCTACACCAAACCGAAACCCCCAAACCCTTAGCCCTCTGTGTGAGATCGTCTCGACCATAAACCTATCCATGTCAACGTCAGGCGTGGGAAGCCCTGACCATTCACAAAAGTAGGCAACACTGGGAGCGGGGCCAGGCTCGTCGTGCATTCAATTCGGACCACACCAAGGGACCTCGGCCACGCGCGAAGGCAGGGTTGGGAAGTCAAGTTGGAGGTTTTGGGTTGGGGCTCAGGGTTTTTTGTTGTTTTTTAATGGTTTAGGGTGTATAGGGCCTAGGGTTTACAGGGTCAAGGAAGTACTTGTGCTAGTGAGCAACTGCCCAGCCTGGCAATGGGAGTTCTGTCCATATCCGGGCCCAAGAATCCCCATGCACCCCGCGCGCAGCCAATGCAGTCGTTCCGGACCAGAACCTTGAAGCACCCGAGCCCCAAAAGGAACAAGGTGGCTATAAATCATGAGCCATCCTGCGCCGTTTCTGGCTTGCGGAAGGTTCGGAAAACAAAAGAGAGGTTCAACAAAAGAGACCAGAAATGACCAGAATGAAGATCAAACCTGCCATGCGAAGTCCCCAAGCATCTGCCTTGTTCGAGCTGAGGGCCTGGCGCATGCCCATCCGGAAAAGCGACTTGGATTTAGACCTGTTGGCGTTCAGGGCAGTGGGAAACCAAAAAAAGAAAAGCTGGCAAACTAAGCCGAAAGCAACCCCAGGATTCAGTATCAATATATTCGGCGCATGCAAAAGTGCATTCAATCCCTGAGTTGGGTGAGTTTCGTGCTTTCGCGTCTTCAGTCGCCGCGACGTCCCCATCCGCAGATTCACCCTGAACCTTTGGTTTCGGTCGCAAGGGACATGCCCTGTCCGGCCGACAATTACGGTCCCAAATATTTTGCAGAGCTTTAGCGCCCTTTAACTTCTGGGATTTTACGGCCGCCTAAGCCTCGGAGCCCAAGCCACCCAACTGGCAGCAGGATTTGGTTGATGGGCTTTGGATATGGTTGCAATGATACCACATGAGCAATACGAGCCATACTAAGAATCAGTTCAAGGATTTAAGAACTCAGGTCTTAAAGCGTGCCAGACCTGGCTGTGCACAGCGGTTTGGAGCCTGGGTTTTTGGGGCGCGGTCCCCAACCCGGCCCCGAAAAACTCCCGAGCCCTGCTGATGCTGAGAGCCGCGCATATTCACGATGCGGAGGCGGTATAACCGGCCCGCTTTCGCGTTCCGCACGGCCTCTCCGCCCGCACAGGTCCGCGACCCTAACCAGAACCCAATCCTAACATTCCCAATCAAAAACAATGCACCTTAAACCCTCGCCCTTCACCCTGCGAGGCCCTACATCCAGAAAACACGCTACGGCAGGCTTCCTTTCTTCACACCTCTACCTCAGAAGGCAGAAAAGTCATTGTCAAAACACTTCTTGGAATTATCTTCGGCTTCGCGCCGCCCTCCACCTTAAACCCTCGCATCCTCAAGAGATTTCGGGTCGGCGCCTAGGAGTTTAGGGTTTAAGGTTTAGGGTTTAGAGTTTAGGGTTTAGGGTTTAGGGTTTAGGGTTTAGGGTTTAGGGTTTAGGGTTTAGGGTGCACTGTCTCAAAGGACCCACTCTGAGAGCCCCTGCAAAGTAGAACCACTGGGTGTGGCCACGGCTGCGGATGTCGTTGTCCTCGGCCCGCAGGGACAAGCAAACCGTTGGGTTTAGGGTTTTGGGTTTAGGGTTTCGGGTTTAGGATTTAGGGTTTGGGGCTTAGGTTTAGGGCATAGGGTTCATTGTCCAGTGTCCCAGGAGACTTCTGGGTCTCTAAGCCCTGTATGTGCCTCAGCCCCTACACTAAACCATCCGAATGCCATCGAATCTCCACAGAGACCTGACAAGGCCGGGCGGCAAGAAAAAGCAGGTACTCTTCGGCGCTTTTGTCGAAGAGAACCTAAGGACCCGGCCAGAGTAGAGTTGAGTTGTTCAGGGGCTTTCGGGGCTTTAGGGGCTCTAGGGAGTTTTAGGGTTTTAGGGATCAGGGTTTAGGGTTTGGGGGGTTGCGGGATCGGGTTAGGGGTGTCAATGTTGTCCACAAAGGAGTTCGCCATGTTGCGGTCAGCTGAAAGTTTCTGCGCCAAGAAGGGGCGAACTAAGGCGGGGACGTATCGCAAGTTACCACTCTCAAAGCAGGAGGTGAATTCCAGCAGGTCTTCTGCCAGATCACGCGTCGGCACACCTGGCAATTCCGACCTCATGACCCCCAAGCTTAAACCCTAAACCATAAACATAAACATCCCCAAGCCCGAAAACCTCAACCCTAAACCCTTCAGGCATGTACCGTATAGCGTCTTGGGGCTGGATTTGGGCCGGCAGAGGGCGTTCGACTCGGCAACGACGAGACTGTAAGCTAGTGTGACCTTGCGCAAGGACTACATCTCAGGGTTAAGGGTTTAGGGTTTAGGGTGGATAGAGGAACCTTAAACCATCAAACCCCCAAACCCCCTTGGCCCTGAACCCCGTAACCAACCCCCCCCTGCCAAAGCCCTCAAACCTTCCTAAACCCCCGAAACACCCAAATCCCTTTCATCCCCCAAACTCGGCACCCCTGAAAAACACATGGCCGTGACGCTGCAGCCAAATTCATGTTGCGCTTTGGCAGTCTCCCTGCGTGCACCTCCGCCCACAACGTTTCTTGGGTTTAAACCCTAGGGTTTAGGGTTTCGGGTTTAGGGTTTAGGGTTTAGGGTTTGGGGTTTGGGGTTTGGGGTTTGGGGTTTAGGGTTTGGGGTTTTAAGCCCTGGTTTGGGTTTAAACCGGAGGCTTTGTCGGGGTTTGGGGGCATTGCTGGGGGTTTAGGGTTGTTACCCCGTCGCTCTCCTGCCCATGGATTGTTAGTACTGCTGGTCGGTCCTGAAACCAGCTTCCAAAAGGAAAAGGGGAGAGATGGTGCGCTGGGCAACCTTGAAAAACCACACCCGGAACGGGTCGTAACAGCCATCCTCGTCCCTGATCGGTAAAACATTTTCCCCAAACTACCCCATAAACCCTACTTTAACCCTGTAGACCCGCGTCACCGAACCCCAAACCCTCAGTCAGTAAACCCGCAAACCCTAACACCAGCACCAGCCCTAAACCCTAAACCATAACTAAACCCTCAACCCTAAACCCTAAACCCTAAGCCTAAACCCTAAACACCCCCAGCCAGCTGGGCACCCCACGCGGCTTCTTGCGTAAGCGGGAACCCGGGCGCCCGTCGTCGGAGCCGGCACAGCCGTCGCTCTCGCTTCCTCCAAACTTGAAAGAAAGCCGGATGGGCCTAGGGACAGGCCCGGCTTAGGTTTTTACGGGTTTCGGGTTTAGGGTTTCGGGTTTAGGCTTCAACGGTTGCAAGCTTACAAAGGCCGTTCTTTCTCGGATCTGAGAGCATATCTCCGCTTGAAAGTTTGCGCACCTTGCCGTGCGACGGGTGGCACGGCACTTCAAACGCTGGAGGCCAGGACGACTCTACTCAACTCTTGCTGCTTAAAACAATCCCCGCTTCCATCACCAAAGGAACTCTCAGAGGGCCCAACCACTTAAGGCTCCCACCTGGCCGGCCGGCACCTGCTACGCCCGTTTCGGCTTCCGCACCAGCAGCTCTGGCAGGCCAGGCACTCCACCTTGCCATCTCCTGTGAGCTGCTCGGCGCACTGGGTGGGGCACGGCTGCCCGTCGGCGATGGTGCCGGAGCCACAGGTCGGAAGAGCCTCCAAGGTCTTCAAGGTGGTCCCAGGGGGTACCCGGCGGATCATCCGGTCGAAGACAAGACCGAAGTCGTGGATCCAAAGATTCAGGTCACCCCCATAGAGAGCCACGAGGCCACCATCCCCGTCCACCTTCTCGAAGCATGTGGCGAGGATCCGTGAGCTCTCCGTGAGGCTGCCACAGGGTGAATCCGCCGGGAATGCGACGACCTTGCCCGTGGAATGGTCGACGTACTCGTCGATCTCGCGGAACAGTGACATGTCTGTGTTCAGCATCATGTGGGTGCAGCCTGCACCATCCTTGTCGCAGCTGTGACGCCACTGAAAGTTCCCGCCACCCATCGGAACTTGCTCCCAGCCTTGGCAACGGAACTCCGGCGCACCGCAGGTTACCGGCTCACATTGGCCTTGTACGCAGTCGGTCAATGGCACCGGGTCCATCAAGTTGGTGTAGTACTCCAAATTCAGCTTGTTCTTGCTCTGGGTCCACATGCCCGCGAAGCCCGATGCCGACAGCCGGGCTCCTCCCAAGGTGTGCGCGCCCATGAGGGCGACCACCTCCTGCGGGGTGTAGTTGAACTCATCATGGAAATACTGCATGACATGGCTGCGTGTCGCATGGCCGCCATCGGGGAAGGCCTCCGCAGGAGCGTCCGCCGGGTCCCCGGTGTAGGTCTTGCGGCCGAAGGTGATGGGAATCTCCGGGATCACATCCGTGTCCTGGAGCGCGTTGACTCCCTGCTGCTTGGCGCCAAAGGTCACGGCAGCGATGTAGGCCCAGGCATAGAAGTCGGCCTTGCTGAGGACAGCCTTGAGAGCATCACCGGAGCTCCTGAGCTGCCGGTTCTCATACATGCGATCCAGGACAATGGTCGCTGAGTCCAACTCGTTGTTGTCAAAGAGGCTCATGTCAACAAACCCATCCATGAAGCCGGCGGCATCGTGGAAAGCCAAGCGCAGCAAACGGGATCCCAGCGGCTTGGGGTTCCGGATCAACGGGAAGAGGCGGCAATCATTCAACGAGTCCACCCAATCCCAAGAACCACGGCTGCAGGTCGAATCCTCAATCTCCTGCCAGACCAAAGCCTCTACATCAAGGTAGTCTTGGTAGGTGGGATCCCGGTTCGTGTAACTCCGCAGCTGCATCATGGCATGGCCCTTCGTGCATGAGCTGCGCCCTGCACAGGTCCCGGATGTCCCGGAGTTGCACGCCGCGGTCACCAAACCCACAGCCCAAAGAAGCAGACGCATTGGTCAGAGATTCTCAGTAAGGAGCGGGAAAGGTGTCTGAGCCAACAGCCTGTGAAGGTCACCTTTGAAGTCAACTAAACCGGTTCAGAAGAACGGCCACACAGAGAGCGACTTCGGCACAGAACAGCACAAGTAGTGCAAACTGCACTTTTCCCACCCAATATCGCCCAATGATGTGCAAACATCGTGTCGCAAGTGTTCTATGGCCTGCTCCCAGGCATCCTAAACCCTAGAACCCCTAAAGCCTCCTAAAGCCCTAAGCCCCCGCTGAAGCCCTGAAACCCGACTCTCTGAAACCAAATCCTCACCAACTCAACCGCTCTGCCTGAGTCACTCATGGGAAGAGCCGGGACGGAGGACGCCTCCGGTGAACATTTTTGTTGGGGGAAGCGCCTTGTGGGGACCAGGCTGGAGGTCAGGGTTGACCCTAACCCCTAAAAGTCTCTGACCAACCCTAAACCCTAAACCCTAAACCCTAAAGCCTAAACCCTAAACCCTAAACCCTAACCCTTAAGGAGGGTCAGGGTTTTGGGAAGCTTCGGTCTTTTTGGCCCAGCGCTCTTTGGGAGCCCCTGAAAGCTCTAAATCTAGGGTTAAGGGTTTAGGGTTTAGGGTTCAGGGTTTAGGGTTTAGGGTTCAAGGTTTAGTGTTTAAGGTTTCAGGTTTAAGGTTTAAGGTTTAAGGCTTAGGCGCTTTGAGGGTTCTTGGGTTTTGCGGCTTCAGGGGGCTTTGGGTATGAGAGGTTCAGAGGGTAAGAAGGTCAGTTGGAACAGTGATCTGCCCTTGGGTGTAAAGAGAAACGAGCTTTTCTCTGCAAGGGTTGGTTGAGAGATTAAAGTTGGAATCACCCTAAGCCAGGCCCCTCCCCCCCCCCCCGGCCCAAAAAATGAAAGGAACAGCGGCTCAGGAAGCGAAACGAATTCGCGAAGACACAGTCAGATACTGAGAGACGATTCAGCACACGGTCGTAAATAAGATGAAGCAAGTTTGCTTCCCCACCCTCAAGAAGCTCTTCCGGCCCCAAGCCCTAATGTCGAAGGCCCGAGGCATCGACCCCTCAAGAGCAAAAACTCCCAACTCTCTCTCCCCCCTCCAGTCCAGACTTGGAAGTGAGGAACCCAATACCCTAAACCCCGAAGCAACACAAGGGCCCTATGGCCTCCAACCCTACCCAAACTCGAAACGAGCTCATTTCACGCCATGCTGCTTCTTGGGTGTTTAGGGTTTAGGGTTGAACTGGCTCGGCCCGTTTACTGATTCTTGTGAAGCCCGGGCCCGGTTTCCGACTCTTGTTCGTCTTTATTCAACCCCTGCAAGCCCTGCCTCAGGAGCCGCGTAACGCCAACCCCCTGCCGCGGAGAGCACGTCGCCATACTTGGGCCTGTGGCTAGGGATTGACATCCCTGAGTTCTAATCGAAGCCGTGAACCCTACAAGCTGTACATCCTATAAATTCCAAACCCTATGTAAACCATCATCATTATAAACCCTACGTTGAGCTCTATAAACCCCAGAATCCCTAAGAACCCAAAGCCCAGCAAACCCTCAAAAACTAAGCCCGAAACCTGCAAACCTTCAAACCCTGCACCGTGAACCCCAAACCCTAAACCCTAAACCCTAAACCCAAAAAAACCTAAACCCAAAACCCAAGACCCCAAACCCTAAACCCTAAATCCTAAACCGAAACCTCCGCACTAAACTTCTCCCCCCAGAAGCTGCAAGACAAGGCAATCAGCCCTTGGCCTTGGGGGCCAGAAGATGGAGCCTGCGAGGGTTTAGGGTTTAGGGTTTAGGGTTTGGGGTTTAGGGTTTAGGGTTTAGGGTTTAGGGTTTAGGGTTTAGGGTTTAGGGTCTAGGGTTTAGGGTTTAGGGTTTAGGGCTTAGGGCTCGGGGCTTGGGGCTTAGGGCTTAGGGTTTGGGGTTTAGGGTCGAAGCTTCACAAAAACGCTAACTTTTCTGGCTGAGGGATGTTTGGTGTTGAGGGATTCGAAGGGCTGATGGGGTTTAGGGCCGTTTAGGTTTTTCTTTTGGGGGGGGGGGGGGGGGGGGGCGTTTTAGGATTCGGGATTTAGGGTTTTGGGTTTTGGGCTTAGGGTCCAGGATTGCTTCTGGCTCCCTGGCGTTCCTTCGACGGATCCTGGGTCTTGCCTCCCAAAGAATTCACCCTGACCCTGCTTTTTGGGCCCCAAACCCTAAACCCCAAACCCTAAACCCTAAACCCTAAACCCCCCGAAAAAACAGGCGAAAACATCAAGAAAAATCAAAGCCGCCTGGAGGCGGCGGTGCCCCAAAGGGCCGCTGTGGGCCCCCCGACGAGGGCGACCCACTGAGCGGCGACAGGCCCTGGAGAGGGTTTAGGGGTCTAGGGGTTTAGGGTTTAGGGTTTAGGGTTTAGGGTTTAGGGTTTAGGGTTTAGGGTTTAGGGTTTAGGGTTTAGGGTTTAGGGTTTAGGGTTTAGGGTTTAGGGTTTAGGGTTCAAGGGCTGAGGGTTCGTAGGGCATATAGGCTTTGTAGGATATTTCGGGTGTATGGGGTTTATGGAGTTTATAGGATTTTTAGGGTTGAGAGTGTGAGGTCGGGGCGTTTTTGGGGGCGACCAAAGGTTGCTTGTGCGCGCCTCCTCCCCGTCGCCGGGCTCCTCGCCCACCGGCTTCGCATAGCCTGCTGCAGACTTTCGGTCATCTGGGGGTTTCCGACAATAAGGGTACCCGTTTTCAATTTTGGGGGGGGTCCCTTCAAGGGATTCTATTCTATTTGGGGTATCAAGCCCACATGGCGCCCTGTAAGCAGATGATGCATCAGATTATCGACGTTCCTGCAGAACAAGGACGAGTTTCACAGGTTTGAGGGGGGTTAGGCCGTGGCATCTTGTCCTTGGAGGATCTATTCATGGAATCTGAATCTGTAGGACTCTAAAGCCTTGAACGCCCCCTGCTCCCCCTCACTGTGAACAGCAAAGGCAACCTCCCCTTCGGCCAAGAGGCAGAGCACCCGCCCCTCCAGGAGACAGTCTGCTAGCTTCAGGCCGGATGGCGCTGGGAAGCCCGGTGGAGCCTCCTGGCAAGAGTGAGGGCTGGACTCTGGGGTGCCTTTATACAGGGGGGTGATGGGGATGACATACGCAGATCTGTCCTCACCCGTGGCCAGGTAGCTGGAGATGTCATGCTTCAAGGCATCCACAAAGCCTTGGGAGAAGGCTCTGGGCGATGTATCAGATTTGGGGCCCTGAACCCTCAAGCCCTGGAAACCTCAAGCCCTGAAGCCTCAACCCTCTTGAGCCTCTCAACCCTACAGAGCCTCGCAACCCTAAACCCCGCACCCTGCACTCCAAGATCCAAACCCGCAACTCCGAAATCCAAACCCGAAGCCTGAGCCCAAAACCCTAATCCGCCAAAGAAAGCCCTACCCCCCCCCTTGACCAAAGAAGCCTTCTGAAGCAGTTTCAGGCTTATGGGGGTCTTTTACAGCCTCCCGCCCCCCCCCAAAACCCAAAACCTCAATCCGACTCTTGCCTGTGGTCTGCTGGCCGAGCGGCCGAGCCTGTCCTGCAGCACTTCGCTACCCATGTGCACCTCGGGCACACGAGCTTGCAAGGCTGGGGGGTGTGGCTTCGGGGCGGCTTGAGATTTCTTTTGGGGGGGGCTTTCGGGTTTGGTTTAAGGGGTGTAGGGGTGTTTAGGGGTGTTTAGGGGTGTTTAGGGGTGTTTAGGGGTGTTTAGGGGTGTTTTTTGGGGACGTTTAGGGGTTTAGGGGCTTCACACCCTGGCTCCGACTCCGTCAACCTCAACTTCCCGGCTTTTTGAGGCTTCGGCCTCACCATCGAAGGCTCAGAGGTCCCATGTCGCCCCCAGAAAGTTGCAATGTCAAGGACAGGTGTAGAGAACTCACACTAGGGCTCATAGGGCTCACGTAGGGCTCACGTAGGGCTTACGTAGGGATGCGCAAAGGGCTCTTCACTTCAGTTCTCATGCCTTGTCCTCTTATCAGGGCGCTGGGATGCACGAAGGCGGTGCAGGGCTTTCTGATCTGTGAGGCTCGCTGCTTGGGCTTCGATCTGGGTAGGGTTAAGTCGGCTATGTGCTTCGGCCGCTACATCTCACAACTGCCGCGGCTTGTTGAGCTGTAAGTGCTGGCAGAGTCCTGCGCCTCTGAATGCAGAAGGGTCCAAAGAGATGCTGGGACATGGAAGCTCCATTGGCAAACGACAGAAGCCACGCATACCGCAGGAATTGAGGTCCCAGGCCCGAGGTCCAAGCAGAAGGATTGGGCGAGGGGGGGTAAGTTTCGGGTTGAGCTTGGTGTGCATGCGTCTTCGACGTGTCTTCAACAAGGTGACAAACCTATGAACATGCGGTTCTACTCTTCCCGGGCTGGTCACCTTCTCAGCTTTTTTTTTCCGAGTCGGCAGTGAAGCTTGGAGGAAAGGCTCAAGAGTCCGAAAAAAGAGTCCGCCAACTTCTCTTGAGATCTCCTCCGCAGGGGGCCGAAAGTGTCCGAAACAGTTTCGGCGCTGGTTCGCCCGCTGCGCGTAAAGGGCCGAGATCTTTGTCTTGGTGAGAAACACGCGTCGCTACATGAGTCTGGGGCGCCTTTTGTGCCTAAGGCGCAACCTGCAAACCGGTGACTTTCTCTCAAGAGACCGTCTGCACCGACAGGAGGTCGGTCCTGCACTCAGGCGAGCTCATGGATCTCAGCGCAGGCCTGCACGACGTAAGATAGTGCCATCGACATCCATCGACATATATCGAGTCAGCTGAGCTATGAGCTGCGTTTCAACTTATTGTCCTTGTCGCCCATGTAGGCTGATGCAAAATCAGGGGCTTGGATTTTTGGACTTTAGAGTTAAAGGGTCGAGGGTTCATAGGATTGAGGCGTTGCCTGCGCGGCGGCTGCACGGCGTCGATGGCAGAAGAGCGGCGCGGCGTGCAAGAACTGGCCACCTCACAGCGTCTGCCACCGTTGAGTTCCGCCATCGATGTCAGGACCTGAAGACTTGGTTTCCGGATGCACTCTCCGAGATGTGCATGGCTTGGCGTTCGTCGGGGGATGTCGGGGGGGGTGGGGGGGGGGCATCAGACGTGAAAAGACACAAAGGAAAGTCAGAATTGGGCATTCTGGCGGCATTCTGTCGCCCATGGCTTCGTTGGACTCCCAAAGAATGTTGCCGCCTCGAGGCTCACGAAGGGCGAGCATTGGCTGCCGTCACCTGCATCTCTGAAACCCTCCAACCTCAAACCCTAACCCTAAGTCAACACCTGCCGGGAGATTATGATTCAGCAGCTTCAGCCCCTGAAAACTCTAAACGGGTTTCCGTGCTGGTAGAAGTTCAGGGTTTAAAAGATGGGCCCAGAACGTAAATCGAGGCCATGCTGCTCTAGCAGCATGGGGCGTTTGCTTCGTGGATTGGGTCATTGCGGTCTTTGCTGTTTGTAGGATGTGGCCTCTTTGGTGCTCTCGACATCCATGGGAGCATCTGACAACCTTCGAGTTCAACGCTTGGACTTGTAGCGTCACAGAACAGACCTGCCCATAATTATGTAGAAAGATGCGACACCCCTATATACCATCAACCGCCACCCCACCAACAAAAAACATGAGAACACCCCACCACCCCAACCCCCTCCAACCCTAACCCTAAACCCTAAACCCTAAACCCTAAACCCCTTCAAGAAAAAGAGGCGTGGCCTCAGTCGGGGAGGCGGCCCTCCACAAAGTGCAGGCTTTGGAGCGCCTCAATCAGCTCCGGGGGCAGCGGGGCCTCGAGGAGGACCTGCGGCTCTTTGTGTGGGGGATGAATTTTGGGGGTTTAGGGTTTAGGGTTTAGGGTTTAGGGTTTAGGGTTTAGGGTTTAGGGTTTAGGGTTTAGGGTTTAGGGTTTAGGGTTTAGGGTTTAATATAGAGTCTAGGGTTTAGGGTGTCCTGATTAAGGCGCCATGTCTACTTTTCTCAAGGGCTTTGTGTCTCAAGATACCCCTCCGCAAGAGACAAGCGCCCCCAGCAGCAAAATTCCGGCCTTGCGGGAGAGACCGAAGAGCCGGATGCGGCGGCAGTGCAGGAAAAGCCGGCGGCACCAGGGAACCCTTTCGGGTTTCGGGTTTAGGGCTTAGGGTTTAGGGTTTGGGGTTTAGGGTTTCGGGTTTAGGGTTTAGGGTTTGGGGTTTAGGGGGTTTGGAGTTTAGGTCGGGTAGATAGGGGTTAGGGCCGCTGGGAGGGCCGGGGAGGGTGAAGGGCTCAGGAGCTTTGGGAGCTTCAGGGAGTTGAGGGGATCAGGTCAGGCTGGGACACTAAAGCAAATCTTGCGGTGGGACACTAAAGCAAGTCCTGCTTCCTCACTGGGTGGGACACTGAAGCAAATCTCTCGGTGGGACACTACAGCAAATCCTGCTTCTTCATGAGACCTCCTGGGTGGGACACTGGAGCAAATCTTGCGGTGGGACGCTGAAGCGAATCCTGCTTCCTCATGAGACCTACTAGGTGGGACACGAAAATATATCTTGAGGTGGAACACGAAAACAATCCTGCTTTCTTATGAGACCTACTGGGTGGGACACTAAAGCAAGTCGTGGGACACTAAAGGATACGGTCCGTTTGAGCGGTGCTTTGGCTGTTGCAACGGGGCCTCCAACTCCCCAAACCCTTAAACCAAGGTGCGGGCCACCATCCCCGGCCCCAATAAGTTACAAGGCCCACTTTTTGGGAGACTTCAGAAGGTGCACGAGCTCACAGCTCACAACCCTTCCGGGAAAAAAAATCCGAATCCTCAACCACATCAGACCCAGCGATCCTCGTGGCCCCGTAGAGGTGGTCCCCGACCTCAAAAAAGCTGGCCGAGCACGTGCTGGTGGCAAGCGGGAGAAGTCGGAGTTCTTTAGTCTTCACGGACTCAGGTCTCTCGGTCTTACGGCTATGCGACAGAGCCACCAGCGGAGCACCCTCAGCACAAAGATGGGCGCGAATCTGATGGAGACGACCTGCGCGATGCTACGACCCTCACAAAAAAAGGGCACTCAGCTTGGTTGGTGTGAGGCTATTTTGGGCCTGCAACTACAGAGTAACATAAACCCTGTTTCATATGAGGTTAAGGGCCAGTTCAAACTTTTTTGGGGGCTGCTTGGGCGCACCTGTGCGCGGTCGCACCTCGAGCAATGACAGCTGGGAGGAGGCCTCAAGGGCTTCAAGTCGGGACGCTTGAGGATGTGAACCCCAAACCCTGAACCCTAAACCCTAAACCCGAAACCCTAAACCCTAAACCCTAAACCCTGAACCCTAAACCCTAAACTCTTCAGGACATGTCAGGACGAACGTTGGGGCTTCTGGAACCTGGCGCGTAACTGGACGAAAACCTGGGGCCTCATCAGCCAAGACTGAGAGGACCGTGAAGTCGGTGCGTGCGCTCTTGCCCTGGTTGGAAGGAACAGCGCGGCTGGTGGTGGGGCTTGTGGCCACCACTTGCAATGGGATTGCCACAGTAGCGACTGTGCCAGGTGCACCCAGTCGGCCCTGGCAGAGGCAGAGGTATTCCTTTCGTACGAGGGAACCAGAGGCGAACTGGGCCAGGTACCAGCGCGCTTCGGGGCTAGCTTCGGTGCCCAATGCAGCGGGCAGCACGCCCGAGGTGGGCAGGTCCAGCCGCGACACGGCAAAGAGCGGCGTGGAGCACGAGACGGCCATCATCGACAGCGCCTGCTCCGAGGCGAGGCCCGCCGGCTTCGCGAAGGCCACGAGCCCCTCTCCGCGGAAGAGCACGGGGAGCGGTGGAAGCTCACCTCCGCCTCCGCCGCCTCCTCCGCTGTCGCCGCCTCCCGCGAACTCGTGCCTGGCTTTGAAGTCCGGGTCCGGCAGGTTCTTTGTGCTTGGTGTGTCCTGACCGTCCCAGACGCGGTAGAAGTCCCGTAGGAGGCCGAGGGAACGCTCCCAACAGCTCTCCTCGGACATGGCTTTGAGCACAGACCCCACGTGCAGGCCGTGAGGTGTCCAGCTCTGCTCCAAGCAGCGGGCCAGCAAACAGAGGGCCGACTCCCAGTGACCACATTCACAAGCAGCGAGGGCCCCGGCCAGAGTGATGAAATCCATCTCCAGGCCAGTCTTCTCGGCCTCTTCAAGTAAGGACAGGGCCTCCCTCCATCTTGCTGCACCGTAGGCATGGATGGCGGCGTTGATGGTGATGATGGATTTCGGCACACTGGCAGATTCCATGTCCGCCAGGATCCCGAACACCGCATCCAAACCCTCGCAGGCCCGGATCGCTGCGTTGAAGGTGACCTGGCCATTGCTTAGGAGGTTGTGGGGATGTAGTGATGTAGAGGGCTTGGGGGCTTGTCAAAAAAACATCAACTGCGCAAAACAAAAGCACAAAGTTGAGCCCGCCTCGTTGGGCTTCACACTCCGTGTGGCCATCTCCTGTAGATTCGCAAGGGCTCCTTCCCAGCGAGAGGCCCGCTCGCACGCGGTGACGCACACGCTGAAGCTGAAGGTATCCGGCTGAAGGGCCTCCCCGCGCATGTGCGCGAGCAGGGCGGCGCCTTTCTCCCACTGACCTGCGGCAGAGCACACGCCCAGCACCTCAGGTTGAAGATGCTTTCGAAGGCGGAAATCTGGGCGCCACCTAGGACCCAGCAGCTTGCAAAAAGTGAGGTAACAGTGAGGTAAAGAAACCCCCCAAATCTGCCAAGCACCGTGTTGAAGAGCCGAACATCTGGAACAATCGCAAAGTCCGGAAGCGCCCCGAGCAAGCTCATGGCCACCGTCCACCTCCCACCTGCAAATTCTCCCCGGGCTCGTCTCAAGAAGTGCCAGGAAACTATATTGGTATCCAGGGAACTGGAAAAATTGTTGTGCCCAAAGTTCCAAAGAGGGATTGTAAGCACAAACAAGTTCGCAAGCAACTCACATAAACCCTGCAGGTTGAACTGGCCGCCACATGTTCATTTTTCCAGGCCAAGTTGCAAGTTGAAACTTTAGTCAGGACTTGCAGCAGATTTGTTCTGGGAGAAGCACTCTCCGAGTTTCCAGACATGTTGGAAAAATGCAAGAACTTACAGGAAATCCTAGCCCAGGACGCAAGCAAAACTACCACGGCGAAGCCTTTTTCCGACTCCTCTACACTGCTGCTCTTCTGCTGGCCATAGGGCTACAGCCATCAAAGACCCCCCCGAATGCGTCACAGGGCCACTTGCGCCAAGCGGGAGCTGCATTCATAGAAGGCATAGGCTCCAATGCTGTTCACGAAGTCGGTTTTGCCTTTATCGAGCTGCAGCCAAAAGAAAGGCCTCCGTTCCAATGTTGGTCACCGAGCTGGGGATGTCGACTTCTGTGAACTGCGGCCATGCAAGGGCCCCACTTCTAATGCTGGTCACAGAGTTGGGGTCTTCGGGAACTGCAGCCAGCAAAGGCGCAGCGCAGAGATATTTCGATTTGTGTCAAAGAGCTGCAACCATGAAAAGCCTCTGCTCCAATGCTTGTCACGGAAATGGGAACTGCTCCTGTGGCACTCACAAAACTTTCCAAAGGTTTCCTCTAGACTTCAGGCTTGCTGCCGGCCAAAAGCGAAGGGCTGCAACCTTCAAAGACACCGCTCCCAATGCTGCTCACAGAGTCAGGGATTTCCACTTCATTGAGAGAAGTGCATTCAGCAAAGGCCCCGGCATGAATGGTTGCCATGGAGTTGGAGATTCCTACTCGTGTGAGGGAGCTGCAGCCACGAAAGGCCCAATATGCAACGTGGGTCACGGAGTTGGGGAATTCCACTCGTGTCAGGGAGATGCAACCCATAAAGGCCTCGGGTCCAATGCTTGTCACAGAGTTGGGAATCTCCACTTGTCTCAATGAAGTGCATTCAGCAAAGGCCCCGCCTCGAATGCTTGTGACAGAGTCAGGGATCTCGACATGTGTCAGGGAAGTGCAGCGAGCAAATGCATGAGATCCAATGCTCACCACTGAATTGGGAATCATAACTTTCACCAACACTTTGCAACCACTAAATGCTCGATCTTCAATGCTTGTGGTTTCAGGTGGAATCTGCACATAAAGATCTTCACCTATCTCCTCACCTGTCCAGCTGGCCATTTCAACAAAGGGGTCCGACCAAAGAAGGGAAATTTCAGCTCCATCTTCCAAGCCAGCTTCGCTCACCGTCATATCAGGCTCAAGCACAGTCACTCCATGAATCAAAGTCGCTTCGCGATCTCGAACAACACCATCTTCGTCAGACTGCTGCATAATTTCTCTCACCGTTGTTGTGTCCACCACAGAAACCGTCCACTGATCTCCATTTGGGCTCGTGACCCACAGGGTCTTTTGCGCCATGGCGGCACTTGGCGCGTCCGTGACTTGCATCCTACAGGAAAAGCACAACCCTACAAAACTGATGCGGTAGACTGGAGGACGTTGCAAGGTCTTATTTGAGGAAGTATCAAAAGAGATCAATCAAATTTGAATCATTTGTGTGTCAATCTGAGAAAATATCTTTTTACCCTCGGACTCTAAGCCAAGAAGAATCTTGATCACAACACAATCCAAGAACCCTTGTAAAAAAAGACAATTCCCAGAGAACCCCTTATTGTTGTGTTGTTTTTGCATTTTTGGGTAAATGTTTGAACAACACTTAACTAGACACGGCTAACAACTAAAACTCAGGCAACTCAAAGCAAGCCAGGATCTCCGACAGCCACTTTTCCTCCTGAGATCTCAAATGCTGATGAAAAGTGGGTGAAATCGTCGTTGCTCCTGTGGCATTCTACCGGTTTTCTGTGGTTTTTCTAGGGTTTTCAGCGGTTTTTCTAGGGTCTATTCTAAACCTCAGGCTTTCTGCCAGCCACGAGCGAAGGGCTGCAACCTTCAAAGACATCGTTCCCCATGGTGGTCACAGATTCGGGAATTTCCACCTCTGCCAGGGAACTGCAGCCATGAAAGGCTCGGTCTCCAATGGTGGTCATTGAGTTGGGAATTTCTACTCGCGTCAACGCGCTACAGCCATGAAAGGCCATGCCTAAAATGCAGGTCACGGAGTTGGGGATTTTGACCTGTGTCAAGGAACTGCAGCCACTAAATGCACTAGGCCCAATGATGTTCACAGAGTCGGGAACGTCGACTTGCGTCAGGGAACTGCAGCCTGCAAAGGTCATGAATTCAATCCTCTTCATAGAAGTAGAGAGTCCCACCTGCTTGAGCGACCTGCACACATGAAATGCCCCGTCCGCAATGCTGGTCACTGAGTTGGGGATTTCTACTTCTGTCAGGGAGCTTTGAGAGAAGGCGCCAGGTCCAATTCTGGTCACAGAATTGGGGATGTTGATGTGTTGCAGGGAGCTGCAGCCATGAAAGGCCCTGTCTTCAATGCTTGTCACAGTATCGGGAATCACCACTTTCACCAAGTCCTTGCAACGACAAAATGCCTCTTCATCAATGCTTGTGGTCCCAGGTGGAATCCGCACATAAAGAGGCTGATCCGTTTTGTCACCTGTCCAGCTGGCCATCTCAACAAATGGGTCGGACCAAACCAGGGAAATTTCAGCTCCATCTTCCAAACCAGCTTCTCCCACGGTCATATCGGGCTCAAGCACAGTCACTCCATGAATCAAAGTCGCTTCGCGATCTCGAACAACACCATCTTCGTCAGACTGCTGCATAATTTTTTTGACCTTGGACTTGCTTCAGAAGTAGAAAAAAGATCTCTCGAAGGCCCTTAAGAAAAGCCATTAAAAACAAACACAAAAAAACACACAAAAAAACAAAAAGCAAAGCCATGTGACAGTCGTTGTATCCTGCACAGAGACCATCCTCTGATCTCCATCTGGGCTGGTGACCCGAAGCCTTTTTGCCATGGCTGGTGCTGCGAATCTACTTGATTGGAAACACCCCATTTAACTGACTCAGTGATTGTGGCCAAAGGAGGTTTATCAACAACGTAGCTACGAGCAATTGGCTCGATCAGCCAAGAGTGAGCGGCGACAACAGGAAGAGTTTGCGTAATCAGCGCACACAAGATATAGCAAGGTGAACAGCTTCTCCAAAGTCCGAAACCAACACCGATTTCCTTTTTCTTCGCCCTTTCAAAACATTTGTCAACTGGAAAGTCGTCTGCCCCAAAATGGATGAGAAGTACTTAAGGAATATTCCTTGAAATACCAGGCTTCCTTATATGGTTGAAGGCATACGCCCTAATTAAGGGGTATTGGAGTCTCTGGGTACCTCTGACCCACTGACATACCTGAAATATAGCGTCTGCGATGCAGAGTTGCCACTAGGACCCAGAAGATGCCAGACGTCCCGTGGACCTTGGACCCTCTGCACATGAAGCCCTTTATGGAACCCAAGCCCTCAACCTCCAAATAGATAGGGTTTAGGGTTTGGGGTTTGGGGTTTGGGGTTTGGGGTTTAGGGTTTAGGGTTTAGGGTTTAGGGTTTAGGGTTTAGGGTTTAGGGTTTAGGGTTTAGGGTTTAGGGGGTTGGAGGAGGGTTTTGAGGATTGGGGGTTTTAGAGTTCCAAGGTTGAAAGGGCTTAGCGGGCTCAAATCTCTTGGAGTAGTGGAGGGCCTGGTTCGCAGGAACGAATCAGGGCATCGAAGACCAAGGCGTCTGTTGGAACCAGCTGGGAAGACATGTCCTCCGCAGAGCGGTCATGCACCCTGGCCCTACACACCGGAAACCAGGCACCCCAAACACCCCACAATGCTCCAAACGCCCCAAACGCCCCAAACGCCCCAAACGCCCCAAAACGCCCCAAAACGCCCCAACGCCCCAAACGCCCCAAACCCCCCAAACGCCCCAAAACACCCCAAAGGCCCCAAAGTCTTCAGAGGAGTTCAACAGGCCTCGTGCAGCACGAGCGCCGTCTCCCACTGGCCGGCACGTGCACAGGCCGTCATCACGGAGCCACACAGGATTGTATCACATCTGAGGCCGCTCTCCCGGAGATCCTGGCTGGGGTTTAGGGTTTAGGGTTTAGGGCTTAGGGCTTAGGGCTTAGGGCTTAGGGCTTAGGGCTTGGGGCTTAGGGCTTAGGGCTTAGGGCTTAGGGTTTAGGGTGGCCGGGGCTTGGCTTCGGTTCTAGGGTTTTGGGCTCAATGCGGGTTTCCGTTATTAAGGGTACCTTATTGGGCATCCCGAACATAAGGGGGGTCCTACTTTTTGGGGGGTCTACATGAGCGGTCCCATATTTTCGTAAAGCCCCAACGCGGCTGAATGCTGATACGAAAAACATCGACACTCTGGAGGCCCACCGAGAAGCTACAACGCAGCTCAAATGGAACCCTAGACCCTAAACCCTAAACCCTAAACCCTAAACCCTAAACCCTAAACCCGCACATGATGCCATACCGACTATTGGCTCAGAACGCCTGAAAAAAAACGCTCGAAAGCAAGAGGCTGCAATCAGCACACCCTGCCACTCCAGCCGGATCCCCCAAAGTCATCACCATCGCGCAAAAGCCTGAAGACAACACCCTATACACGGGCAGCCCTGAACCCCTAAACCCTAAACCCCACAACCCTGAACCCCAAACCCTAAACCCTAAACCCCGAAAAAGCCCCGCTTAAACCCCAAAAAATATCCTGGAGGAGGCGCAGGGCCGTCGGCCACTGCCGCCCGAGTGCAGCCGCCCGGATGCCCGAACTGTAGCTGACCACCGACTTCTCGGCCTTGGGGATTTAGGGTTTAGGGTTTAGGGTTTAGGGTTTAGGGTTTAGGGTTTAGGGTTTAGGGTTTAGGGTTTAGGGTTTAGGGTTTAGGGTTAGGGTTTAGGGTTTAGGGTTTGGGTTTAGGGCTTGGGGTTTGGGATTTGGGGTTTGGGGTTTAGGGTTTGGGGTTTGGGGTTTGGGGTTTGGGGGTTTGAGGTTTGGGGTTTGGGGCTTCTGGTCTTTCTTGGTCTCTGTGTTCCCTTTGTGGGGTTCCCCCCCCCCCTTGTGCTCTCGGAATGCTGTTGGACATGACAGAGACAAAGCTCCAACGACAGGTTCCCGCAAAGACGGAGCCGCGTCACTGACATCTCATGCAACAGGTGCAGCGCCCACTGCCACTGGCCAGCCTTCACCAGGCTGTCCATGCCCGAATTCAAAAGCGCAGTCGAAAGCATGCCAGTATTGCCAGACTTGCCAGAGTTGTCAGCCTCCGCTGCACACAACAAGGCGAGAACAGACTCCCAGGCAGACGGCACTCCACAGGCACCAACGGCAGCCCCAAGGAGGATCTGATCAAACGGCACACGAGCCCACGACAGTCTTCGAAGAGTGTGGAGTGCTTCTTTCCACTGCCGTTGTCGGCCCAACTGTGCCACCGATTTCGTTGCAGCCTTTACATTCAACGTATCCGGCCTCTCCTGGAGGGTCATAGCGGCCATCCATGCGAAGCGAGTTTGGCGAAAATGCTCAAGCTATCTCCATGACTATTTCAAAGCCCTCACTTCCGGTTTAAACGACTGCGATACAGATGCCTGCTATGCCTGCTTTTGGTGCTACCACCAGCGACTGCGGAACTTGCTTCAAGGTAGATCTCTCCCCAATGGCACTTTCAGGCAATACACTCAATACATTAAGTACCGATAACGCTGAAGAAGACTCTGCATAGGTGCACGGTTCAGTCCAGTCGAAGTTGTGGCCTAGGGGTATAAACTAACAGTACCTTGCGCCCTTCCCATTTTTGTGCCCAAATTAATTCCTCGAAACGAAGATGCACCAGAACATGTATGCGAGTCATTTTACTTCCCTCTGCCGGATTGCCGCGCCAGGCCTGGTCTGTGCCAGCGCTTACCCAGTGCATTGGCAAGGGCCTCATCTGAAGCACTTGCTGACGGCGCTCCGCAGCCTGCCGAATCCAAGGCCAAAACTCTCTGCAGATACAACCCCCCCATGTAAACCCCAACAAATCGTAGCTTAGGCCTGGTGCCGGATATCGCATACTATGCAGGTAAAGGTTCGGAGCAAGCAGGTGCTGTGCCTGACACGACGGCATGGAATGAGACATGCAAGGGGGTACAGGGAGTTCGGATGTTGAGGTCACAAAGCAACACTGAGTGCTGTAGCGCCTGAAAATCCCAAGGATCGCAGCAAGATGCATCATAGTTCACCAATGCTGCAAATTCCCGGCGTGCCAGCTCTTCTGCAGGTTTGCTGTCTGCCACTATTGGCATCTGCGTCATGGCAGGACACGAATAGTAAATCTCAAACCTAAGCAAACAAAGGCAGCATTCCGAACTAATCGAATCAGTCGTCATGCAAGCGAGAGGTTCACTGCAAACATGAGGTTTGGTCCCCGTCCCTGTAGACCACAGAACTTGATACGTAGGCAATCGTTCACAGAAGTCTCGGAGACACGTGGCCCCTCCCTGACAACTAAATCTGAATATGGAAGATAGAAACAAAAGTCTTGGTCACCTGCCTGTCCCAGCAAAGGACATGATGAACATACAAGCGACGGAATACAGCGGGTTCAGCTGTTCTGAAGTTGCAAAGGCTCTGTTGTATTGCAACCTGCAACAACGATACATTATTTTGAGGATACTAGCAATAACAACAACAATGATAACATTAACTGCAATAGCAATAGTAATAGTGACGATAACAATAGTTGTAAACAACATATGGCAACCGTATGTGGCGTTTGTTCAACATTCCTGACATGGGAACTGTCTACCTTTCGCGGAAACGCGTATTCCTTCAGCGTCTTCTTTCGCGAAGCTTTTGCCGAGCCTATCTGCAGAATTTGCATTGCAATGCAGATATCAACTTTGAGACGGACGATAGGGGCTTGAGGTGTGGTTCGCGGTGTTGCTGTCGATTTTGGCTGCTGACGTCGTCTCTGACCAAGTTTCTGCGCAGCCTGGGCACGGCACTGTTGCCTCTTCACACGGGCCTGGAAACCCGCCCTGAACTGAGAGTTCTCCATTTCCCGTCCCGCTGAAAGATAGGGTGGGGGGGACTCCTACTCCTCCTCCTCCTCCTCTCCTACTCCTCCTACTCCTACTCCTCCTTACTACTATTACCACACTACTACTACTACTACTACTACTACTACTACTACTACTACTACTACTACTACTACTACTACTACTACTACTACTACTACTACTACTACTACTACTACTATACTACTACTACTACTACTACTACTACTACTACTACTACTACTACTACTACTACTACTACTACTACTACTACTACTACTACTACTACTACTACTACTACTACTACTACTACTACTACTACTACTACTACTACTACTACTACTACTACTACTACTACTACTACTACTACTACTACTACTACTACTACTACTACTACTACTACTTGTGAGCAGGTCTAAGCACGCACGTTCCATGTGCAGAGCTGCCAGAACCAGTACTGTAGTTTTCCTTTGCATGTGTAGTTTTGCAATTCGTAACAATGCCAATATTTTGGCTCAAGTACCGAGCTTGTGCCTTTGAGCACGGTAGAGTCGTACAGTAGCTCCTAGGTTGCTGTGCGGTCCGACCGGACGCACTCAGGCGTAGCTGCACAAGTGCTTGAACTCGCGAAGTCGTAAAACAGCGTGACCGGGCTGTGATTGCATTGGCTTAGTGCAAGTCCAGTGCTGGTCGACTTCACAATTGGGGGCTGTTCTGGGAAACGTACAGCTCTTGTGCCTACGGCCCGAGTGGGCAAGCATTGCTTTGCTTGTCTGTCGCGGTCCGTGACCTGGACGCGTGGACTGTGTGCCACGCTTGCGGCCTGTTAACCAAGGCGCGGCGCTTCGCGTGCCACGCCTGCGGCCTGCTAACCAAGGCGCGGCTTTTCGCCTTGTGTTGCGGCAATGTCCGCAGAGGTTGCAGGTCAGGCTGAGGGCGTCACCCTCCTCGAAGCTATCGAGGGTGGAGACGTTCCCTATCCCGAGCGGATGGGCTACGTCGCTTGGCTTAAGTGGCGTAGGGAGACTGGCAGCCGTCCGTTGTCCAAGCGGGATGGGGTCAGCACTACGCCAGAGCAAGAGGCGGCTCTCTGGCGGAAAGTCATGAAGTTCCTCCATGACGCCGAAGAGGAGGACGAGGATGAAGAGGAAGAAGAAGAGGACTCCGAGCTAGTCCCTGAGGCCTCGGGCGCTGGAGGCGACAGTCCGCCGCGGGTGGACGTCAGCCGCGGTTAGGGAGCTGGCCATGGTCCCTACCGGTGCTGCCTATGTCCCTGCTACGGCACCAGGGTCCCGCCCGGCGGGACCGTCCGGTCCGCCGTCGACAGCAGGTTCAGTGCCAGGCACCGCAGAGGGCTTGCAGGCGGAACTGCGCGCGATTTTCCGTCCAGACCAAGAACCGGTCGCGGACTACCTGACGCGCGTTTCGCGGATTGTCCTCGCGCTGAAAGCGCATGGAGTCACGGTGAGCTCCCGTGACCTTGACGCCTTAAGCACCAAAGCCACCCTCCTTGCGGATGAGTTCTCCAAGATAGGCGGGGACTGGCATCCTACGAAGATGGTCCGTCGGCTGCGGACCAGGTTCTCGGTCGCGGCTTTGCGCGGTGGCGAGGACCCCGAAGACGCAGAGGAGATTCAGCGCGAAATCCAATGCATCGGGGAGCTTATCCTCGCGTTAGGGGGAAAAGAAAGCTCGAGCCAAGAGAAGGTTTGGAGCTCCCCGTCCGATGTGCCAGTTGAAGCCGTGGGGCCGCGTTCCCCAGGGCTCCCACAGCCTGCGACTGCAAGTGGGTTGGGGGTAGGATTGGACCGTGGAGGTTTGGACACTGCTGAGGTTGCAGGTGGTCCTTCCGCGGCCCGTGTCCTGGGCGCGGCGGACGGCGATTCCCCTTTGCGCGCGAAGCTTGCTGCGCTAGAGATGGAGATAGAAGCCCTGAAGCGAGGTTCAGACGGCGGAGGTTCGCAGACCGGGTCCCAACACCCGGCGGGCGATCTCGCCGCCGCGCTCGCCGCCCAAACTGAGGCGCTGAAAGAAGCGTTAGCGCAGAGGGGCGGGCAAAGCTCCATAACTACGGTCAAAACTGACCTCACGTGGCCGACGCTGACCGACGACAAGTCGGACGCGCGAGACGTTGTCCTGTTCTACGAGGAGTTCGAGGACGTCTGCGCGCTGGCCAACAACTGTCGCGGTATGAGTGCGCGCGAAAAGCTGTTAGCGCTACGCGGGCGCTGCCGCGGCTCGCGCATGAAGACGTACACGAACGCGTACCGCGCAGCGTGGAAATCGGGAGAGGTTCTCTCAGATCCACAGGCGGTGTATGACCGCATCAAGAACAAACACTTGATGTTCGGGGAATCGCGGGAGGAAAGAGAAGTCCGCGTGGATGGTGAGCACGCCTCTCTCGCTAAGGGTAAGCTCACAGGCCACCAATTCGAGCCTTTGTTTGAGGCCTCGATCGCGGACCTTGAGGCAGTAGGTCTCGGGAAGACCCCTCGAGAGTTGTATCTCTCATACCTCCGCAAGATGCCCCCTTATCTCCAGAAGGAGATCCGGAACGACAAAAGGTTGTGGCCTGGCGACCCCAAGGATGGCGGGTTGCGAGGACCGCAGACTTGGGAGGAGAGCCACAAAGTCGTTCTGGAGTACGAGCAGAGAGAAGCAGCGCACAGGGCTGTTTCCCACTCTGTGTACACGGCCACCGGTTCGCAGAGCGCGGACCCGGCGGTCGCGCTGGCTGAGGCTCAGAAGGAGATTAAGAGTCTCAAGGCCGCTGCGAAGGCTGCTGCGAAAGGAGCAGCTGCCGCGGCCAAAGCTGGCGCGGACCAGACGTATGCTGCTACGTCGAAGGGAGCTGGCAAAGGAGCGGACAAGAAGATCTGCTTCCACTTTCGCGATCATGGGAATTGCCCGAAAGGGGATGCCTGCCCGTACAGCCACGACAAGGAGCTTCGCAGAAAAGCTCTCGCGGCCAAGAAGGGTGACCAAACCTTTGCCACTGCGAAAGGTAAGGGCAAAGGGAAGGGAGGTGGCAAAGCAAAAGCCAACGCAAAGCCTAAGGCTGCGGCCAAAGGCGCGGCAAAGCCACCAGGCACTGTTTGCCCCTTTTTCTCCAAGAATGGGTCGTGCAAGAAAGGAGCCAGCTGCGACATGGTCCACAACCTGACGACCTCAGGAGGGACGCCGGCCTTGCCTGCCAACTGGGCCCCGCCCTCCGGTGCTTCCATGTCTAACCCCTTCGCCGCGTTTAGTGTCCAGATAGGCAGCTCAGGCGTCCAGGCAGGCGTCTTAGGAGCCGCAGGACACGCCGCGGTGCAGCAGCACGCGCTTCCGTTAAGCAAGGGCGGGCGGGACAAGTTCGCCACCTTGGACGATCTGCCGAAGGACTGGTGGAACCTGGCGGATAACGAGCCAGGAGGCTACCAGTACAGAACGGTGGTTCAGGTCCTCGACCGCAAGGTCGAGTGCATGCTTGACGGTTGCGCCGGCGCAAACCACGTGACTGAGGAACTCGTGGTAGGCATGATGAACCGGGCTGCAGAGCTTGGGATCGGCACTGAGGATCCTGGCTTTCCGGTCGTGAGACTTGAGAAGTGGGTCCACCCCGAATATGTGCATGGCATAGCTTCGGGAGCCCCGGTTCCTCTGAAAGGGGCAGCAGTCTTGCGCGTCACGTTGCTGGAAGGCAAAACGGCGGACGATTGTCGCCCCAACACCGAGATTTTCGTGCGATGCAAAAATCGCTGCGAGAGGGACGTCCGATTGGCACGGACTTATCCTCGGCGGCAGAGCGCTGGACTGCGCCGGAAGGATGGGCTTGGGGTTCAGGCCGGGTCCCGACTTTCATGTCCTCGACACGCTGGGAATCAGGATGCCCAGATGTGAGGATCACAGTAGGACTCGGAAGGACAGGGCCTATGCCTTTGAAGCGCGGTTGTCAAGCCTGGACGACGCGTCATGCACCGAGCCTGGGGGCGGAAGTCGTGAGCTCCTCCGCTACGACGGGGAAGAGGCGCTCGAGCTCTCGCCAGGTGATGGGGTGCTGGTGCCGGTCGTGCGGGAGTCAGGAGTCTCCGCAGAGGGATCCCTGTCCGAGGTTGTGCTTCCGGTTGAATGTGGGGTTGAGGCTGTGCCAGGTCTCTGGCCGACAGGAGAGGGTAAAGGGTTTGTTTTGCTTGCAGCCCAAGAGTGTTACCACTCTCTCCAGCCAGGCGAGGTTGTTGCGGAAGTGCGTTCCGGCCTCGTCAGCACTGCGGCCTGTGGTTGTGGCGCGATTGAGACGGTGTTCGAGTCAGAGCCGTCTCCGCAGGCATGTGCGGATTGTGGGGTCGCCGTTGCTTCGGTTGACCATGACCCGTGCTTTGCTTGCGGGTCCGCGTCCAGGGCCGCGGCAAGAAGCTTCCAAGGTTGTTCCTCGTGTGCGCGGTCCTTTGGGCGGCTGCGTACCGGCGCCAGGATCGGTGTGCTATCGGTCCTTGCTGCGGTGACTGTTCTCGCTTCGGTGTGGGGCGGGAGCGGCCCGGTTGGGCGCCCTGTTGAGGAGCCTGGAGTGCTTACTTGCTTGGACCACCTTCCAAGCGTCGACAGCTGGTGGGAGGCGCCAGGTGGTTACGCGTCTGTGTGGGGTAGGCGCCCTGCGCAGAAGGACCTTGGGACCGTGGCGGTCGAGAAGGCGCCTTACGAAACGTGCTTGCTTCAGCGCGCAGGTGAGGCGTGGCGTCTTTGGGACACGAGGGATTTGCGTGTGGCGGAAAGCGTTGCGTGCAGCGATGAGGTTCCCGTCACCGAACGCCTCGCGGTCTTTAGGACGCGCAAGGGGCCACGCTGGGCTGGCTGGCGTGAGGGATCGGCCACGGCTGGAAGAGGCGCAAGTGACGCTGTGCGCCCAGCAGACGCGGTCGACACGGCGCGCTGCCCGAGCTATCATATCGTGGAGAGCTGGGACATCGATAAGATGATCGAGGAGCCTCCAACGGACTATTATTATGAGCAGCTCGCGGCAGACATGCGCGCCCGGCACCCTAAGGCGTGCCCGCACCTCCTCGACCACCTCGTTTCCTTAGAGGGTTTCCTTGACAAGTCAATCTTGTTTGGGTTCTCGTTTGGGATCAGTAAGGCCGAAGTTTGTGTCTCCAAAGGTAAGCTCCTAGGACACAACATTGGGCGGGACGGGAGTTCGCCTGACGAAGAGCGTTGTCAGGCGGTGATTGACTTTCCCCCGCTCTGGGAGAAGCTTCACATTCAGCAATTTTTGGGTTGCGCAAATTGGTTGCGCGGCTACCTGCCTGTTGAGTATGGGCACGCAGCCAAGATTTTAGGGCAGTGGCAGAAGCCAGGCGCCGTCTTTCCTGAAGGCGGGCTGGGCTCAGCCGCCACCGAGGGTTGCAAAGCCTTTAAAGCGATTAAGCGCATGATGCAGAACCGCATCAATTTGGCTACCTTCGATGAGGCCTCTGCTGCGGATGGGTCGTGTCCCCTTGAGCAGATCGCGGATGCGTCGGGCATCGCGGTAGGGGGCAGCGTCGTGCAGATGACGCGTGACTTGAGTCAGCTCAAAGTGCTTATGACGCACTCAAAGAGCTTGACCCCCGCGCAGCAAAACTGGCCGCCCTTGATACAGGAGGCGTTTGCCCAGCTCGAGGTAAAGCGGGCGACACGCCGCATGTTTGGCTCTATTCGGACTCTGTGTTGGACAGATCATGCCAACCTTACCCGAGCGCAAACGTCGGACATCGGAATGGATCCGAAACTCGTCCGGTGGGTTGCGGAAATCCTTATGGATGGGTCCGAAATAAGGAGCCTTAGCGGTCGCTCAGCGACGCTGGGTGACAGTTTTAGCCGCAATCCCAAAGATCGGGATGCGCTCCTTGCGGCGAGGACGAAAGATCTCGAGGGCCTTTCGGGCCAGCTCCGAGGTTTCGACCTGGACCAGTACCTCGGAGAGGGTACTGAGGGTGACGGACCCGTGCCCTGGGCGGTCGGCAACGACGCCGTCCCAGAGCCTGCGGGCCGTGTCCAGGCCGCGGCTGTGCCGATGTGCGTCGTCGCAGCCCTTCCGGTGCGCGTCATGGTTGTCTTTGACTACGCGCGTTGGAAAGAGCAGGACGCAGAGCTGACTGAAATCAGGCGCGTCTTTCAAGCGAGCCTCCCTGGAGTTTCTGTGGCTGTCAGGGGTTGTTGGGGTCCGTTTGAGGATACCGACGGGCTTGCCTCGCATTTTGATTGCGGGGCCGGCAGGCTCGCAGGGACCAAGAAGATCAAGCGGATCAGGGTCGACTTGCTTACTTCGTGTGCCAAGGTTCTTAGGGAAGCTTCGGGGTTTCGTCCGCAGTTCCTCGTAGGACTAGGGCAAGGCGGGCTTGTCACAGCCGTCCTTAGGTGGCCTTTGGTCGTTGAGCTCACGCTCCAAGCAAGGAACCTGCAGCGCAAGGAAGCCAGGGCTGTAGGAGAAGCTTGGGCAGGCATCAAGGCTATCTGGGCGGTGCGGCCACGCCTTTGGCGCACGCAGCAAGGCCACTTGGAAGTGGCCGAGGCTTGTCCGGAACTCAAGAAGGATTTTCCGGAGCCTCCCCTGCGAGGTTTTGGGATCGTAGGGAAGCAGGCATTGGGGGCGGAGGTTCTGCGGTCCTTGAGGCTGGACGCGGTTCGTTCCATTGATGATGCCAGCATTAGAGGGATGCTGGACGAACCGTCACGACCCCTCTGGGACCATGAGGGTCTGTGCATCTGCGGCAAGCGGACCTACCTGTTTTCTCGCTGCCCCGCCTGCATCGAGAAAGAGGCAGTCGATATCTCGGTAGAGATAGCCGAGCGGGAGGAGCCCGAACCTCCGCTTGAGGGCGACCTTGAGGCCCATGAGGTGGGCCTAGAGGTCAACTCCGTCCTTGCAACTTTGGATAGGACAGGAGGTTTGGTTAGGGTTAGGTCCTCAACCATCCAGCAATGGGCGGTAGGGTTTAGGACTACGCCCAAAGATGCTCCAGTTCCCACTGCATATGGCATGCTGAGTGGGAAGATATGGAAGAAGAGCCATTCCATGAAGCTCAGCCTCGGCTCCCAGCACAAGGATCTTTCCAAGTGGGGCGATGTGAAGCCTTACTGGACCACATGGGTGGTTAGAGAAGATGGTGCTGTGGTGGCGGGGCACAACTGCTCGCCCCTGAATGTGGTTCAGGGCGACATCGTCGTGCATTGGTCGTCAGTGGTGAACTGGCACGGCCACAGACATGTCGTGAATGAGCAGTGTGAAGTGCTCTGGAGGTCTAATGGTAAAGAGGTTGCCTTAGACCCCTCCTTCAGCAAGCTGGGTAGGGTTACTCAGGTCATTGGCTGGCGGGCAACCGGAGAAGCAGCTTCGGATCCCCGCAGGTCTACCCGGCAGGCGTCGAGGGTCCTTGCTCAATTCTCTTCGTCCAACGAGGGCGTAGAAGGGCATTGGACCGCGGGCGCTATCAGTCGCGGGAAGAATGCCAATGAGTGCAAGCTGAAGGGTAGAGTTTTGGCGTTTATGGGTGAAGAGCACAAGGGCCCTGCAGTGGTTCTAGAGCTCGTTAGCCATAGCCCCATCCTGTGTATTTGGGACCATTCCTCAACCAAGGTCAAGGTCGAGTTTAAGGGCGGTGTTCCGTCTTTGAGCCTGATCGCGGAGGAGGACGAAAATCGTCGTGAGCAGCTTGCGGTCGAGGCAAGGGACGCGGCGAACATTTCGGAGTTCCGAGTCACGGGATCCCTTCGTACGGCGTGGTACGAGGGTCAGCGGCGCGATCCCTCATTGGCGGGCTCGATTCGCAAGCCAGAGCCGCCAATGGAGATATCCGGAGACGGGTTACTTGAGCGCGAGGTGACCCTCAGGACGGGTCAAACCGTCGTCGTCCCAGTGGTTCCCAACGGGGCTGCGGGCGCGAATGGGGTGACCTGGCGCCGCGCTTGCTACAATTCAGTCCACTGTGGAGTCCTTGGGGCCCATAGGTCTGCTGAGGTTACCGTCAAGCTGCTAGAGAGAGCAGTCTGGTGGCCCGACTTAGAGAAAGATGTGCGGACCTGGGTCGCCAAATGTCTCGCTTGCATTAAAGGCCGCTCTCGACCGACGAAGGTTGAAGCTCGTGCGGTCAAATGTGGCGCCGAGACATGCTGGCAGGAAGTCAGCGTGGACTGTGAAGGTCCGAACCGAGAGGACAGGGAGGGGCATAGGTACTCGCTTACGTACTTCGATTGCCTCAGTCATGCTGTCCTCCTCGAGCCGATGAGGTCTCTGACTCATGCTGAAGTCAGGAGGGCGTTCGTGCGCTGTGTGCTTCGCAGCAGGACGATCCCGAGCCTCATCAGGTCGGATAGAGGGCCAGAGTTCAAGAATGCGCTCATGGCAGAACTCAGCGCTATGCTTGGGACCGAGTGGCGGTTCAGCGCGCCCTTGAGGCCTTGTGAGTTGGGCGCAAACGAGCGAGTCCACCAAGAAGTTCAAAAGGTGCTGGGGGCGGTCGTCAGGCAAGTCGGCGCCTCCCTTTCCGAAGCTTGGTCGGATTGGCTCGTGGTGGCGGAGTACGTCATAGATAACACTCCGGGACCCCACGGGTATACCCCGAGGGACCTAGAGCGGAGCTGGTCGCTCGCTCTACCACTTGAAAAGGACGTCCTGCGAGACGCCTTGCAGTTCGAACCCATCTCTGATTGGGCTCGGAGCCAGTTTAAGCAGTTCTCGGAACTAGCTGCTGCGGTCCGAGAGCACTGGACGCGGTCTTCAGAAGCGCGGGCGAAACTTGCAAATCGCCATAGGCGCACTGTGGACCTTAAGCCAGGAGACCGAGTGGTCTGGAACGCTCCGAGGGCCCGTTCAGAGGGGGCGGGGCGTGTGCCTTGGAAACCGGGTCTGACCGGCCCCTGGCGCGTGTTGGAAGTCAAGGGCCACAGGCTCACCTTGGAGCCCGTGTCGATGGAGTCGGGGGGTACTTCTTCCGCCCGGCGCGGCCCGATGGAGGCGCACGCGGAAGACTGCATTCTTGTTCCTGCGGATGCAGATGGCGCGGAATCCCGCGAGCCGGTCGTCTTTGAGGACGATGGAACCGGCGGGGACGGCTCGTCTCGCCCCAGCTTAGGGCAACAGGTTCAAGGCGACGCCAAGCAAGTGGAGTTCACGCTGACCAGGCGCGGGAGGGACTTCGTCCTCCGCCTTGGCGACCGCATTGCCTATCGGGGTGTAGGTGGAGGCCCTAAGGTGTGCAGGTTAGGGCGGGTTACGCAGGTAGATGCTGCCCGTGCGCAGGTCGGCGTGCACCGCTATATCCCCGACGCCAGCGGGGTTCGCGTCAAATGGCGGCTTGCATTCATCGCCGAGGACGGTGCGCTCACGCTTTCAGAGGGGACTCGTCCGGCCCACGAAGCGGTTTCCGTCAGGGAGATCATTTCCAAGATCGACCTGAACCGCGACGGCGTGCTTGCTGCAGCCTCGGCCAGGAAGTTGGACAAGGGGGCGTACTCGTTGCAGGACAGGACGCTCGAGAGAGCGTCTCGCGCCAGAACGGGTGTGCTCTCGATCCGAGAGGCCCTCGCGGACCTCTTGGTCGCGGAACCCCGCGTGTTGCAGCCTAGGGCTTCCCCAGAGTCGGGTGCTGTCGAGAGTTGGTTCCGGCAGTATTTCCTTGGAGGGGTTGCCGATGTCTTAGAGGTTGCTTGGGGTGACGCGGTCGTTTCCGACGCGGCTAGGAGGCACGGGTGCAGGGTTGTTCCAGCTTTTGTGCAAGGCAAGCAGGCCTACGGGATCACCTGGAACCTGGCCGCAGAAGGGCACTTAGAGGCAATTAGCGGCGCTGTTTTGCGCGCAGAGCCGAAGGTGCTCGTGATTGGGCTTGAGGGCAAGAATGTGCCCCGAGCTTTCCTTCAGCTAGTCGTCCGGTGTGCGCAGGAACGCACGCGCGCGGGCGCCCACGTCGCACTGCATTTGCAGGCACAAAAAGGCGAGTGGGAACCCTGGCGGCTAGAGGAGTGGGGCGCCTTGTTTGGGACGCTCGCAGAGCCACGCTGGCCTTGGGCTTTCGTGCGGGCTGACATATGCCAGTTCGCGCGGGCCAGTGGCCGCGACAACCTCGTTGAGAGCGGGGCCCTGTGGCTCGCCGATTTCAGCTTAGAATCGGTTGGTTTGAGGTGTAGTAGGCCGGATGCGTTAGGCGCAGTGCAGCACAAGCACGTTGGGCGCGCGCAAGCCGACTACAACCTCATAGGGGCGGCTTTCTGCGCATCACTCCAGGACCTTGGTCTGAGGGGCGCAGAAGAGCTGTGCACCGCTGCAGTTGAAAGCTTTCCAGCCACTGCGGGTGCGGATAGCGCCGCGGCTGCGCCACAGCCCTCTCCAGTCGTTCCCCTCCCGGACGTGCGCTCGGGCCAGCAGAGCGTGCGGAGCTGGATAAGGAGGTGGATAAGTACGCCGCTGAGAAGGAAGCGTTTTGGCGAACCAAGGCGGACGCCAAGGACTGGGATTCCGTCCGGGCTGACCTTGAGGTCTATGCTCTTGCGGGCGAGAAGGTCGCGGAGGATCCTAGGCGCACCGAGGCCTATAGAGACCTCGTATGGTCGGGTTTGAAGATCGAGCCTGGACCAACCAGACCAGGGCTGACCGATGCTGACATCGCAGCCGTCAGGGAGGTCATACGGCGAAAGGCCGCTGGGTTCTGGGTGGAGGACACCACCAGGACCACGGTCAGGAAGTTCGCCCATGACTGCATCCCCACCGGGCCGCCGGTCTCGTCCCAGCCTCACAGTCTGAGGGGCGAGTCCGCGCAATGGGTCGACGACAAGCTTGAAGAAGAATGCAAGCGGGGTCAGTTGATCCGCGGCAGCTCGGCTTGGGGATCTGCGCCGTTTCCGACCAAGGAAATGCCCAGCTACAAGCGGCATAGGAAGCGACGCTTGGTGGTTGACTACCGCCGTGTGAATGCCCGAATTAAGCGCTCCACGTACTATTGTCGGCGGGGTAGCGATGTGCTCGCCGCCGCAGTAGGTTCGGTTTGGTATACCTTCGTGGATGCGGTTAGTGGGTTCAATCAAATTAGGAACACCAAGCGTGCTCGCGAGGTGTTGGCCATTGTGGCAAGATCAGGGAAATATCTCCCTGTCGGCCTCACCTTTGGCCCAATTAACGGCCCAGATGATTTCAACTTTGTGGTTGATAGGGCCTATGCCCCCGGCAGATGTAGGCGCCTTAAGTATACTAAGGAGTGGATAGCCTATGTGGATGATCTTACTGTTAGGACGGGTAGGGTCATTGATGGGCAGTTTTTCGCCCAAGCCGAGGGGGCGGTGCGCGAAGCGTGCGCCAAAGGGGCAGTCGCAGCTCCGCAGAGCGCGTCGTCTGCTCTTGAAGCCTTAGGCGTTCGCGGTGCGCACAACACCAAGCGCGCGAACCATGACGCGGCGCGCTCAGACCAGAATCACCCCACGCGCGTTCTGATGCTCAGGATGTTGGGGCTGTTCGGGTGTTTCTGTGTTCAGGGCGGGTGTTTTTGGGGCGGGCCGTTTCCCAGGTCGCCGGTCTGCGGGCAGAAGGATTTTTCGTCGTTCGTCGCGTGCAGCTTCGTTCCTCTGTCTCGCAGCCAGTGTTTCGCAAGCAGGCCTAGAGGTTCGGTCCAAGGTCGAAGCAGAAGCCGTAGAAGCCTTAGAGCCCAGACCTTAAGGAAACTCCCCAAACCCCCGCCGCAGCGGTTCAAGTGTGTTGTAGAGCCTAGGGTAGGTAGTCCCTCCCCGCGTTCGTGCCTGTGCACTGCGCCCCGCTGCGGGTCGCGACCAGACCGCGCGGGAGCGACCGATCGGTCGCCCGGACCTTCGTGGTCAACCACAAGGCCCCGCTGCGGGCCGTGCCCTGGCCGCGCGGGAGCGGCTGCCTACCACTACTGCACACCGGCCCCTTGCAGCGGGCCGTGTCCTGGCCGCTCAAGGGCGCGTCAGGTTTTCCTCGCCCATCGGAGGTCCAGCAAAGCCGCGGGCCTCAGTGCCGCGATGGGTGGAGGAGGGTCGAAGGGCAGGGGCAAGAGCAAGAGTCCAGGCCCTAAGGGCCGAAAGGGCCCGCCCACGATCGACGACGTGCAGCGCATGCTAGTCCGATGCATGCGGCACGGCGAAGCTGGTTGTAGAGGCCGGTTCGCTCCGGGCGGCCTCTACCCGGTTGATGAGTTGATCGAACAACTCGGCATCACCATCAACCAGTACAACCAGGCGGTCGCGCACGACGCCAACCAGCGGAAACCGAGGTTGGATACCTCGCACGCTGGCTACTTGCGTGCCTTTCAAGGCCACTCGGCCGATTGCGGCCATCCTATGGGGTTCATGATGGAGGGCCTAAGTGAGACCGCCATCAACGATCTTATATATCGGTATGGCCCGGCCATGTGGCACGGCACGGACTTGCATGTCGTGCCAAGCCTGATCCAGAATGGCTTGATCCCCGGCGGCGGGCCGGGAGGCCGCCTCGGGGTGCACTACGTCCTAGGGCACTGCCCCACGCAGTGGGAGGACGGGAGACGCGGGTTCCGCCGCGGATCGACTTGCATAGTCGAGGTCCGGTTGGCGGTCCTGCGGGACGCCGGAGTGCCTATCAGATGGGGTGGCCCTCACTGGCCAGATTAGAGCCACCGGCATCTCCCGCATCTGGGCACTCCCCAAAGGCTCACCTGTTTACTCAGTCTTAATAGCTGAGTTCGAAGTGGATCGGTTGATCCAGCATGTCGACCTAAGGAGTTTAGGCGACACCAGTGCGGGCCCCCACCCGCCGTTGGGGCGAGGACCGAAACTGGGCACGGTCCAAGCGTCCCAAGCTGCTGCGGCCAGCAGTGGCGCGGCGAGCTCCTCGACGGTTGTGCTGGCCCCTGCGGGCCGTGTCATGGCCGCGGGGGCCGCCCAACCTGTTACCCCTCCTAAGGCCGCGCCTAAGGCCAAAGGGCGCGCTTCAGGGACTCCTAAGACTTCGATCGTTCCAGCGAAGCCCAAGGTGTACCCTAGGCGCAACGTCCCTGGCCCCAATGTCCTCGAGGCCGAAGACTCGCTCGAGGAAGAGGCAGCCCAAGAAGCTGAAGGTGTCGAGGAAGATAGTTCCAGCTCGGATCTTCCCGACACGCGGGCGCCCCAAGCCGCGGTCAAGGTGAAGGAGGACGAAGAGCCCGCTGGTGGGGCCCAGGCCGAGAGCACAGAGGAAGGAGTCCTCGAGCTTGGCCACTCGGTGGTCAGCAGCGCGAAGGAGTACCTCGCGCGGTCCGAAGCTCTTCTGAGGGCGCAGAAACTCCAGTCGAAAATACTGGAGGTGGCGGGAACCGCGATGGTGAAGCTAGAAAAGATCACCAAGCGTGAGGAATCCCTCAAAACTCTGCGCCGTGAGGGAGAGAATCGGGCGGCCGACGGGGAAGAGGTGTCTGACGATGGTCAGGATGCCCCCGGGGGTGCGGGATCGAGCAGTTCCGCCAGGCCTTCAAGAGGCGGGACCGTCCAGTCCGCCCCGGCCCCAGAGGTGCCTCGCCCCAATGCTGACGGCCACTATGGATGCTCAGCAATACCACTTGCATCAGGCGGCCCATGGCGCCTCTCTTCCGCCCAACCTGGGGATCAGCCCCTCCGCACCTCTTGACCCTTTTCGTCAAGACTGGCGGGGACGGTTGTTCCGCCGAGGAAAGGACGGTGGGTATGGGGAGGTGCCCATGCTCCGAGTGACTCGGTACCACAAAGCCAACGGGTACGATCACCAGAGAGTAGCGGTGGAGGGTCCACGCCCAAGAGCGAGCCCACGGAGGAGGCCGAGCATGGACCTCCGCGGGAGGCCGCTCCGCGCGGGCGGGCCCTCGGGCCGCCGAAGAGCGACGTTCAGCAACGCCTTGCAGAGCGTCGTTCCAAGCGGGATTACTCGCCAGACCTAGTGACGCCTCTTGACGATCTCCATGCCCAGGAGATCGATTCCTTCTTCGCGGGCGACCCAGCCGCGGATAGCCTTGACGTCATTTTGATGCGCGCCGAGGTTCGCACTGAGTCCCACCTCAACGTTGGCCGGGAGCGAGAAGAGCCCCTGGTCAAGGAGGAACAGGAGGAGGAAGCTGGGGTTGTCAAGGACGAGGAGGTCTCGGTTGAGATGGAGGCAGGCACCGCGGATGAGGCGGACGATGTCGCCCTCCCAGCCAACCGAGCCTACGTCGAAGGCCGCTTTTACCCCTACGGCAGCTGGCGGTGCTTCTTCTGCGAAGCCATCAACCCGGTTACCGAGGACCAGTGCCTCACCACGCACGCGGGCGGCCCGAAAGCGGGTGCCCCGTGCGACGGCCGATGGATCAACGGGATCGACATCGGGTGGTGGGAGGTAGACCCTCAAACCGCGCCAGAGCAATGGAGGCGGAGGTTTTCTGCCGAAGAGCTTGAAGACCAACAAGCGCGGGCGGATGCCGCGAGGCTTCTCAGCGATGAGGAACTCGCTGAAGCCCTCCAGGCGGCCGAGGAGGCGCAGGCGGCCGAGCGCGCCAAGAAGCGAGAGCGGCGCCAGGCGGAGAAGGCGGAGCGCGATGATCACATCAGCGAAGCGCTCCGCATTGCAGGGTGGCAGTGCCCTAACTGCTATGAATGGAATCTTTCATTCAGGCAGCTGTGCTTTCGCTGCAGCACCCCTCTCCGTTTGGCAGAGGTCGTCTCTCGCGGGATCCCTGATCCGCGGCGTGGCGAAGAGAGGAACTCTGGCTCCGAAAGCAGCCAGGACGAGCTGGAGCACGAGATCCTTCTGGCCAATCGTGCGATGGACCAAGAAACCATCCAACCTCTTCTTAGAAACAAACACAAGAAGAGGGGCGGTAAGCGACGTCGCGAAGACGCGACGTACGGCAAGGGCCGCGACCCTTGGAGTGCTTGGGCAGATGCCCGTGGCAAGGGCCAGGGCAAGCCGAAGGGCAGAGGCAAGCCCGATGCCAAGGGCAAGCCCAAGGGGAGGGGCAGGTACGCCTGGGGCGCTTACGCCGCGGGCATAGTTGCCGCGCTCCAGCCCCGCCCAAGCACAAGCTGGGTCCCAGCCTTCCCGCGCGGGCCGGCCCGGCCGCCGCCGAGTGTTCCGCTTCCGCCGCGGACCCCCTTTTTCCTGGGTCGCGGGCTCCTCAATCGGCTGATGCACGCCCTCAACGGGAACATCAACGGCTGGTGGGGCCTGGCGGCTGCAGCGTCGGCGCCGATTGCCTTGCAGTTGCACCGCGGGGCTGTGCATGTTGTCGAGGACTCAATGCACGCGGTTGCAACAATTTCGGCCGACGTGGTCGAGGAAATCGGTCATGGGGCCAGGCGGACCGTGTGGGTCGCCGGAACAGCCATCACTCTGGTGGTAGTGATCTTGTGCAGCGCTGTTCTGTGGTACGTGAGTCGTGCCGTTGCCAATCGCATTGCGCATCTGCGACATGGCAACACCGCGGCCCCTGAGGCGCGGCTGTCTCAACTCCTTGGCTCTGAAGCGACGTTTGAGGTCGCGAGCACTAAGAAAGGGGTGACCCATAAAGTTTGGGTGCACCTCAAGGAGGAGACAGCTGCCTGTGGCTGTCGTGCTTACCTAGCAGAGGGACGCTGCGGGCATTGCGATGCCGCAATGGACACCGCTCGATCCCTAGGGTTTTTGCACGCGGCCCAGCGAGGCGCGGGTCCTGCGCTCACAGACTCCATTCGGAGTACCGCCTCCGAAGCCCTAGCTAAGGGTAAGGTTGTGTTGGGTTTGGGGAACAGTGAAGGATGCTTCTCCCAACTTGCGGCCAAGAGCCGCGGGCTCTCCTGCTTTCAGGGGCTCGCGGGTCGTGACCTGGCCGCGGCCCCAGCAGGTGGAGCGAGCGCAGCCCACGCACAGTCCGGCTTCGTGCAACGTGCCGCCACTGCCACTGTGGCGCGCACACCCAGCCGGAGGAACAAGGGCCCAGTCCCCGCTAGGAGTTCTCCAGTCAAAGAAGCGGAATTCCTTGCGGGCGGGCCATACGTTCAGGCCGCCCAAACGCTGCTTGGGTCTGGAGCAGCAGAGGATGTGATCTACATCCGGGCGTACAGCTTAGATTGCCCATCCTGCATCGAGGCAATCGAAGCGTCGCTTAGCAAGGGCGCAGGCGTTCGGATTGTCGCCGACATGGGACAATGCCACCGCACCAAACTGCAGTGGCAAGCGTTGAAACGCTTGGCGGCTGCAGGCGCCGAGGTGAAGGTGGGTTGCGGCACATCCGTGCGCGACGCCTATGCTCGCGACGGCCGCGGGGCTAAAGTAGGTACCGGTATCCAAGGGCTTCACCATGCCAAGGCCCTTTGCCTACTGCGGCCTGATGGCGCGGTGGTGCTGATTGGGAGCCTCAATTTTACCACAAGTAGCAAAGCCAATGCGGAGGCAGGGCTTAAGCTTGAGGTCTCCAAGACGCACCCGGTCGCGCAGTCCTACATCGAGGATTTCCAGAGGGTGTCGGCTGAGGCATTCTCCCTCGATGAGGCGGTCGCAAAGCGCCCTCAGTTGGAGCGAGCCAGTAGCTCCAACGTTGCTGGCATCGCCACTCGTGCCCCCAACACTGCTCCACAGGGTATCGAGTAGGCTGCGGCCAGTCGGCGCAGCGTGGAATCGTTTCCACGCGATTTCTTAGGCATCACAGCGCGGCACGCTGTCGTGCCTCTTTTGATTGTGTTTTGCTAGCGGGCGAAGAGCCGCGGCAGGGGTTTGCCCTGCCCATTTTGCCTACCCCGCACTTTTCTTCTCAGCCCGTTGCGGCTGCTGCCGACCGTGTCCTGGTCGCGGCAATGCGCTCGCCGAAGCGCGTGTGAGCTGCATTGCCTGCGGCACAAGCCATGTGCGCGGGTAGCCCGTAGGGTAGTTCTGGATAGGTGAGTAGCCGTAGCCGTAGCTTAGGACCGGCCGTGTACAGTGTACCATTTGTACCATAGTCTGCGTACTGGCAGCTAGAGACCAGCTCGAGGATTCAAGAGCCTCGCCCACCAGCAAAAGGGTGAGGACCTCCTGGGAAAGGGCGGTTAAGGGCTGCTGAGGGTTGCTGTCGTCGTGCGTTCGTTGTGGTGGTGCGGGCTAGCGTCCCTGCCGCATGCCAATGCTCATGAGGTGCGGACCACCATGGTCGCACGCGACACCCTCGTCCTTCCCTTTCTGTGTTCAGCGCGAGTGCCTGCTGCACTCCGAGCTCGAGATGAGCTGGAAGCCTCGGCTGAGGGGCGAATGTGAGCAGGTCTAAGCACGCACGTTCCATGTGCAGAGCTGCCAGAACCAGTACTGTAGTTTTCCTTGCATGTGTAGTTTTGCAATTCGTAACAATGCCAATATTTTGGCTCAAGTACCGAGCTTGTGCCTTTGAGCACGGTAGAGTCGTACAGTAGCTCCTAGGTTGCTGTGCGGTCCGACCGGACGCACTCAGGCGTAGCTGCACAAGTGCTTGAACTCGCGAAGTCGTAAAACAGCGTGACCGGGCTGTGATTGCATTGGTTTAGTGCAAGTCCAGTGCTGGTCGACTTCACATGCTACTGCTACTGCTACTACTACTACTACTACTACTACTACTACTACTACTACTACTACTACTACTACTACTACTACTACTACTACTACTACTACTACTACTACTACTACTACTACTACTACTACTACTACTGCTACTGCTACTGCTACCGCTACTCCTACTCCTACTCCTACTCCTACTGCTACTGCTACTGCTACTGCTATCGCTACCGTACTTACTACTACTTACAACTTACTACTACTCCACAACCATGCGCGTGTGCGGGTGGTGAGGGGGGGTGCGGGGGAGGGGGGTGGTGAGGGGGGGGGATGGTGAGGGGGTGGGGGGTGGTGAGGGGGGGGGGGTGGGGGGTGGGTCTGTGGGGGGGGGGTTTGGTGGTGACCCCCCCCCCCACCCTCAGAATGCCGGCACCGGAACACAGAGAACTATCCCTGAACTTGCGCGAGTGCGTTCCCACAACTTTCGATTCCTTCCACGAATAGACCATGTGCGACAATGCTTGTGGCTTGGAAGGTCAAAGGGCTTGTCAGGTAGGCTGGACGGCTCAGAGGAGGGTCGTGGCCTTCGGTGTTGGCGAACAAAAAGGGCTGGGCTTGGCTCATCCACGATACTCGGCTAGTTCTGTATTTCGGCGGCGTCTTCGCAGCCTCCTAGCACCTGGCAACCTTGGAGCTCGCACAGCAGGAGACGACTTCATCATGCGGCCTGTCGATCGAGGGACTTTCACGAGCCCCTTCAACAACGTCGCAAGGTCGCCTATAGTATGGCCGGAAGACATGGACCTGTAGAAACCCTTATTCATGTGGGGGCTTCCGAGATTAGGGGCACCTTATTGAGGTCCACATTATCAGGGGCTCCTACAATTTGGGGGTCTATATACCTTGCTGTCGTACCCTGAACCCTAAACCCTAAACCCTAAACCCCCCTTAGAAGCCTCACAAGCACCCGATGTGCCAACTTTCTTTGCTTGGTGGCAGCACCCGCTTTCTTGCCAGCATCAAGGCCAGGGAGAGGCTGAGGTCGGCAGTCGTTGCATTTCTGCCACTGCTTCTGGGCATCCTTAGGGTTTTTGGGTTTGGGGGTTTAGGGTTTTGGGGGTTTAGGGTTTAGGGATTAGGGTTTAGGGGTTAGGGTTTAAGGTTCAGGGTTTAGGGCTGATGCATACATGCTTAGGGTTCAGGGTTTTAAGGTAGCACTCCAGCTGCAGCTATCGATGCACCGGCTGAAGATAGCTTGGAAGTCCACTGACTTGTGCCCCCAAGGCTCTGCGAGAGTGTGTCCACTGATTCTAAGTAGTCTTGCGGATTCAGCACCCGCACTCTGCGAGACCAGTAAGGGTCGAGCAACACAAGTCCTCAGCGAAGATTTTGCCCAGTCCGTCACAATACAAATGCACATGCGCGCGCACGGTTCAGCCGAAGTTGACTGCGCTCGCGACTCAACTAATTAGGCACATTCAGTTCAGACCCTTTGCCAAATCGTCCAAGCCTCGAATAGTTGCAGGATTCGGTGCGCATCTTGAGAACATGTTGGAGGCCGCAGCGATGACTAACGGCGACCTTGACATCCGAAGGCACAGCAATGGCAACAGCAAGCATGAAAGCGCTACCTACAGGCTATCCGCGGCTACGGGTTCCATTGCAGCAGATTCGGACGCACTAGGTGCTGACGTGAGGTCGCCACCCAAGAGAATGGCCCGCCAGCCGCAATCGTTTCCCGGGAGCTGCTCGGACCAAGCCGGTCAAACACTTGCCCAGCAAGACTGAAGCAGATTGGCTCGGCGAGCCTCGCTCCTGAATCTTGCGAAGGATTGAAGTTGTGGGTCGCATCAGCGCTTATCTTAAAGCCAAACCCGCCAAATCCTGTACCAGAGAATGAGTACCGGAGAATGAAAATCACAGGACCGTCATCAAAGAACCACCCTGCCTGAAAATCTCCGGAAGCAAGCCGATATCGCATCCGCCTCACCAGCATCACGCAAATGTGAGAAACAAGACAAGCAGCGTGCTAGAGTTCAGTCTAAAGTCACACGTTCCACGGAGCGTGAAATGGTCCTAAACCCTAAACCCTAAACCCTGAACCCTCAACTCTGAACCTTAAACCCTAAGCTAGTGTGTCGACCTGCTTCCACTGGCTGTCCAAATCTTGGCTTCAGCGTCGGGCAACCAAGGCTCATCGGAAAACATGTCCTCAGCTTGGGATGCTCCCCACTGATACTAACAGCTCCTTAGCAGGGATGAAAGGAAAGGGGGGGGGGGGGACCTACAATCCCGATGAGGGACTGCAAGGATAGGGGGGAACATCCGAATCCTTAGCAAATGAGATTCACAAAGTTTACGGCCTAGATTGGCCTAGATGTTTTCGCCAGGTGTCCCAGTAAAAAATGGCAACGTTCCAACCACGGTCCAGCCAAGGCCCAGCTAGATCCAAATCCAGACCACATCTGGGCTCGTTGTTCTTCCAGTTGAAAGTCTCCCGATAAATCTGACTGACTCTACCCACCTCCCAGCCATGCACGTACACCAAAGTATCGTTGTTGGGTGAAAAGTGAGCATTGTCCCTGCCATCGACATACTTCTGACAGACACCGCCGCGGCCAAAGAAATATAGTCCAAAGTCCAGGCTGGTCGGGAAACCTTCAAAACTGCTGGAAGCATGTCGCCTGCAGAACAGATATGTGGGAAGCCAATCTTGAACAACATTGTTCGAAAAATCCAAGATTGTACCCTAGCTACGCGTACTTTTGTCCATGTCGCTTTGCCCAGCCCGCCTTCCACGGAACCTTCCACGACCACGGTCGCGCAAATATGAACGTGCGGCTGTTGCAAATGCTGCTGTGACGCCCAAGCCTGTGCCACAGGCATGCTGCGCATGTGCGACTGAGAATGTTGCTCTCGAAAAATGCTCGACAACATGGCTTCGCAAACTACAGCGACATGTCAAAAGCTTGCGCTGCAACTGCACCTGAAAGCTTTCTTGGGGCAAGCGTCCTGCAACGATATCGACAAAAGCTGCATCGGTGACAAAGAAACAAATACAAGGAACTTTCTCGTGGATGAGGCGAACCAACTTTGCATTCACTTCCATGCATGTTACAGCAAGAGAACGGGGAATTCTGCTTGCGAGCAGACACGAACGACAACAAAAGCTGCAAGGGCATGCACGGTGCAACTGCGCATGCAAGGGCAAGCTTCGAACGCTGAAAATTGCATCGGTGACAAAATCACAAAGGCAAAGAACCTTTGTCCGCGATCAAGCAGAGCAAAACCGTGCAAAACGTCCTGCCAACAGGCTTGTCGAGAGCAGGGACTGATGGCGACAGCGGCCAGCCAGCCAGCATCAGCAGCGTCATGTTTGTTCACGTCACGACGATAAACTGCATCATTCCAACAGCTGCATCTGCATATCTCCCCTAGGCTCTCTATGTAATTTCACGTGAACTTACATACCCATGTAACACACAACTCCTGGAGCCTGTGCAGCGCAGGTGCTCCTAGCCACCAATTGCAAAAACAAGCAAAACTAAGTTTCGAACAGGGTATCCGGCATATCAACATTTCCTCTCCTGTTTACAGCGTCAGCTGCACAGTAGGCCTGTCCGTAAATGTCTGCATGAAAACGCGTAACAAATCAGCAGAAGAAAACGCAAAACACGCAACAGAAGAACGCACCAACAGCGCACGATCCCAAATCTAAAAGGTGAAACGGCTGTCGATGTCGAAAATCTGGGATCAAAAATGATCCTCCAGCGCATGGTAAAATGTTTTTACCCTGTGGACGCAACTTGTTTTTGTCGGGAGCTCCGTTATGCGTCAGCAATTCAGTGAGCGGTCTTGTTTATATCCAATTGACGCAAGCCGAAGAACGTTCCCTCCAAAGGCTTCTGCCCGACTGGAATGGCCCACAGGTCACGACAATTCCACTGTCCACCCAGCTCCCTACTTGGGATAGGTTGAACCGAAAGTCTGAGTACACTTCCTCATTTTTGCAATGCATGCACGAAAATTACAACAAGACTTGCGAAACGAGGTTCCCTGTTCAGCTCGCGACATAAACTCAGAGCTGCTCACTCCGGCCACCAGCCACCAAGAACACTTGAAGGCCCTCGCTAGGATGCATGAAGGCTTGACTTTACTTTGTTGGGAACGACGAACCATGCCCGCATCCGCAGTGTATTGGGCAAAAACATCAAAACATGATTTGCTGAGTATATAAATCACGCGAAATCAAACTTTCAAACACCATGGAATTTGATCAAGAGTGCTGCACAAACAGGGTTTCCAAGCGGAGCTTGGGATTCCCATCTACTCCCGAAGCAAAACCAATACCACGATCTTGCACCCCCCGCATTTTGCTGAGGGCTTCGGCGTTGAAAGCCTTTCAGTGAGAGCATACCCCGCGGGCTGGGGTTGAGGGTTAAGGTTCAACTCAGGTTACAACCTTGGGTCGGACACCAGGCAGGGGGGCCAACTCCAACCCAGGTTCAGGTTAACCCAACCCGACCCTGTTCCCTGAGTTAGGGTTCAGGTTAACAGAAAGCCCAAACCCAGGATAGCCTGAACCCCAACTACAGTTGGGTTAAGCCAAACGGTTTGCTGGTCAGGGTTGGGGTTTGGGTTAACCCAACCCCTAAGAAAACAAACAAGAAATTAGCAAAAACAAAACGAGGATGTTGCACAAGAAACAACAAGACAAGAAACGAGCGGGTGGAATTCAGATTAATTCTCAACTCCTTCATTTTCGAGATGAACACAAGAAACAAAAAACGATGAACGAGGGGATACTTTCTCTATGCTGCTTCTCTAATTCTCGTTGTTTGAGCACAAAGAAAATCAACAAACGAGGGAGGTGGAACTTCTCTGCTCATTCTCAGAAAAATACAAGAAATAAAAATGACGAGGTTTTCCAACAATGAACAAGAAATGGGAGGTGGGTTAAAATGCTTCTCTATTGCTCTCCTTCTCTGATTTCTTGAAAAATGGAATGTTTAAAGTGAATCAAAGGCATCGCTGTGGTGCAAAAGTTGCCTGGAAGAAAGTGAGATTCTCGAAGTTTTGTTTTTTGTGGACGGGCGCCTCTTTACTGCATCAGTAGTACAGTAAGCCGTTCTTGTGGGTTGGGTTCAAAGGTGAGACGACCAGAAAAAAAAACAAAACCACCGCCAAACGACCACAACAAAAAGCTCAGGTTCAATGCGGTGTGAAAGCATTGATTCCACTGGGATGGGTGCAGAGGTGTTGTGTGGGCACATCACGACAAAAAAGGCACAACGGAAAGGTCGGCTTCGACAAGATGGAAAGTCTTGGAAGTGAACTGCGCAAGCCAGCTCACCAGCAATGGAGACTTCAAACAACAGAATTGCCCAGATGGATTGAATGACGCTCGCTTGCGGCGTTGGCAACGCTTGCCGTGTGCAGGCAAGCGTTCCCGAGCCTGGTTACTGCGGCACCGCTTGCCGTGTGCAGGCAAGCGTGCCCGCCTGCACTTAAATACTGCCCAATCGGGCCTGGCATTTTACAGTTCACAGGTTTTCAATGTTCAGTCCCAACCAACCCACTGCAGATTTCCACACCTGTCCTACAAGCACAGTGCCCAACCCCCTTGCCTATCTCTGCAAATCGTGATACAAGCACAGTCCGCGCAAACCCCGCTGCTTCTCTGTGCGAAAATTCTCATACAAGCACAGTCCCCCCAAAACCCCGCTGCTTCTCTGTGCGAAAATTCTCATACAAGCACAGTCCCCCCAAAACCCCGCTGCTTCTCTGTGCGAAAATTCTCACACAAGCACAGTCCCCCCAAAACCCCACTGCTTCTCTGTGCGAAAATTCTCATACAAGCACAGTCCCCCCAAAACCCCGCTGCTTCTCTGCGCGAAAATTCTCACACAAGCACAGTCCCCCCAAAACCCCGCTGCTTCTCTGTGCGAAAATTCTCACACAAGCACAGTCCCCCCAAAACCCCGCTGCTGAAACCGGTCATACAAGCACAGCCTGCCATTCTGCAAAACCGATTCCCGCAGACGCAAAGCATTTTCCAGAGAGTCTGCACCAACTGCCTTGGCGACTTCCGAAGAGTTCCCAAACTTCTTGGAAGTGCCCTGCACATGCAGTTACGAAAGGGCGCGCACCTCAGGTGATGGAGTCCGCACCTTCTCACGGAAGCCAGCGGATTGCTTGGTTTTTTTGGCTCGACCGCGCTTGTGGGCCTTCGGCCCATGCGCGACCCGATTCAAATTAAAGTTGGACACAAGGCTTTTTACAAAAGCAGCGTGCTCAGACGCTGTGTCATGAGTAAAGTGCGGATGCTCGTCCAAAATTTGGCCATCGGCCAAGCAACACACCAGCACGTAACGGTACAACAAGGATTTATGACGCTTGAAACTCCACGTGTGCACGTTCCCCAAGCTCTGTCGCATCATGAGCTCAGGGTCTTCATGCAAACATGACATAAACAAGTCCAAACGACTCTGCAACTCTTCTGGCTTTTCCAGAGCGAGTTTCATCTGGTACTTAGGAAGCACATACACTTCTGCCACAGCTTTTGTGCCTCCATCAATTAGAACACGGGCACCGTCCAAAACCTCTTTCAAGTACGTGTGTTCCGCACCGTGCTCTTCCAACCATTCTCGCATCTGGGCGGCACTTAGCCGCCTGTGCTGGACGCCGCACGGGTCTACATCTGGCTCTGACATAATCTGCTTGCCCTTGTTCGACAAGTGAACTGGCAGAGGCATTTCAAGTCGGAAGAACACACTTGCGAATTGCCCGGTCCGCGTCCAAGTCAGAAGAAGTTGGGCCGTGTTTTGAACTAGATCGCCCAAATTCAGGTGCCTTCCATCTTTGGGCAAACTCCCCTTCAGGGTCTGCCACATCCTCTCCTGACTGTTGGAGGTGTATGTGTTGTAGCCAATACAAATGGAGCCCAAGCCTGACTGCCACCGTGCTCCGTACCAGCGTCTAGAAGACTTGTCTAAGATGTGCTCCTCCAAGTAAGCGGCCATGGACTCCTGATCTGGCTTAGGTATTGAGTCGGACCTTAAAGACTTACCCTCTGACTCTTAGACCAGTCTATCTTTCGAACCACACTTCTCGTGCCACTCGTTACGAAGCCGACCCAGGGTGTCTTTCCAGACGGTATGAAATTCACTGGGTTGCGAAAGCTTCGCTGAAAACTCGACCACGTCGGTGATGTAAGTTTTCAAGTTGGTGTCTTGCAGTTTGCCGGCATTGTCCTTAATGTTCTTCTTCACGTGTTGCAAATCCCGGTGGATGCATGCACCTGGGAACTGGCGCTGCATGGCTGCAAACGCACCTGCGTGGCCGTCGAGGATTTGCCGGATTCACACCCGTCTTGTCAATGAAAGCCTTGCAAAGGAGATCATACGCACTCTCATCTTCAGCTTCAGAGACACTGAACATCACAGGCCAGAACCGACATCTCACCTTTCCATGGTCGTCTCTATGAAGTACTGCAAGTCCCAAACTACCAAGAACCAATCTTTGATGGTTCGTCTGGTACGTGCAATCGGAGATCAAGATGATCCTTTCACTTCCTGCCATGTACTCCGTCGCGGCCTGCATGTTGGATGCCTCAAAGAAGGCAAAGCGAACTTCATCTTCGGACACTGTGGCGTTCATGCTCTCGAACACAGATACTGGTTCTGGCGGATTGTTCAAGAAGTCCTTCAACATTTCCACCAGGTCCACACAGAACTTCGACTGCTTTTTTTTTTTAAGTATCGCCGTGAACCATCCAAAGCACGAGTCGTTGGAATATGTGCCTCTGGCACTTTGTCCATCTGCTTCTTCGCGAGTGTGGTAGGAGATAACTTTCTTTTCAAGATGGACTGCTCCACCTGTGCCCAAAACCTGAAACCCCAAACCCGAAACCAACGTTTGCAGAACTGCTAAAACCCAACAAACAAGCCTCATTGTTCACAAACAATCGCACCTCCAACTTTGACTGTCCATCATGCTTTCGATCCTTCCTGTTGCACTCCACAATGAAGAATCTTTCGCCTTCTTGCACAAGGCCGAGCAACTGTAACTTCTCTTATCTCGTCAATGGACCGGCATCGAGATGAGAATGTAACGGTCATCATGAGAAAATGAAATCAGAACCAAATTCAAAAGAGATCTTGCACATTCAGTGAAGCATTCAGAATGCGGACACTCTTCTTTTTGTCCAAGTGGGGTCAGACATGACTGTGGCTCTGGCACCTTGTGGCTGAGTTGGTCTCAGCACCTTACTGAAACGAGCCGAAGTCTGAGCATTCCCCGGCCACTACTGCTCTCACAGGTTCGGCCTAAGTGAGTCGGCCTGAAACAGGACAAAGGTGAGTCAGAGTCGCTCACGTCAAGAGGCTTTTGGTGGAAGCTGAGAGCTTGACGCAGTACTGTCACACGGTCGCTCAGGTTCATGCTCAGGGTCTAAAAACTGCCATTGATGCAGACTCAGTTCTGCCTCCTCTCTCCGATGATGGTCTCGCTCTTCAACAACATCCTCTAAAACCTCAGATACCTTCATCAGGGGAACTCACGCGCAAGGTACGTAGTAACTGACGAAACTCGTTAAGCTGGCTTGTGTCAAAAATCGTTCCATGACAAGTTCTCATTCTGACAAGAGGCACGACAAGCTTAAGCAAAAGAAAAGCATCTGGCACTCTTATGTTGAAATGAGGCCCACTCGCGGCAGGGGCCAGCAATGGGCTTGCATTCCTGTCGGGCAGACATCTGCAGAGAACCCGTCGCACACGGGTTGTCTGAAGCGTGGATCAGCACAATTGCACACCTGAACAGAGCAACGCTATGGTGTATCCATGTCTTAAGAACAAGGGGTGGGAGAGGCGGGTGAAAATTCTTTCTTCAGAGCTGCTGCTCAAGCCGAAGTGTTGCTTGAAGTCAAGGATCTTGGAAGCTGACATGAAAAGACAGGTACTCTCTTCAAGAAAATGAGAACACATGCACAGTGCAAAACGCAACATGCTGCACAGAGTCGAAGCACAAGAGGTGCCTAAATGACATGAAAGGTCATTTTCCATTTTCAAGATAAAACGCTTGCTCGTCCCTCGCTGGCACGCTTATCTCGTCAATGGACCGGCATCGAGATGAGAATGTAACGGTCATCATGAGAAAATGAAATCAGAACCAAATTCAAAAGAGATCTTGCACATTCAGTGAAGCATTCAGAATGCGGACACTCTTCTTTTTGTCCAAGTGGGGTCAGACATGACTGTGGCTCTGGCACCTTGTGGCTGAGTTGGTCTCAGCACCTTACTGAAACGAGCCGAAGTCTGAGCATTCCCCCTTTTTAAAGCAAACGAGGAATTCGGCGAAGTTGAAGTCGATCTTGGGTACTCCTTCAAGCAAAGGTTCACTGCCATCTTTTCTGGAGGGCCCGTCGGCGATGTTGGAAAGAGATGGGACTCTAGAAAACCAAGGAATGCACATTCTCTCAACTTCGAGCACTGCTTGACAAAAGAGAAGCTTGTTGGCAATCGGATGTGCAGAGCTTCCCTTGACAAGACAGGCCTTGGCTGCTTCATTGTCAGTAAAAGCAACAAGAGAAGACCCACCGAAGACGTCGCCCCATAACCAGAACCCGATGCATACAGCAAGGAGCTCAAGAAGAGAGATGCACTTCGTCCCAAGGTCAATGCCCAACATCATCAAGTCTTCCTGCTCGGGGAACCACGAGAAGAATTGTAAGGGCAAGCCTGTAGGATCGACAAGCACTCCTCCCAGTCCTGCACAGGTGCCGTTTTCTCCTTCCTCTAAGGAGGCATCAGTGTAAAGGTAGAAGCACTCTTTCTTCGCTGCAGAGACTTGTCGAGCTGGGGCTCTTTTGAGAATACCACAATAAGCTTTGACAGCAGCGAGGGCTTCATCATCGAGTTTGCCGTCCCTGGACAAAGTTCTAGCATGGAAGACTCGGAGGCACGACTTGGCAAGTCTTCCGAAAACCTGGCAACCTGCGAAAGACATCCTTCCTGCGAGATGTTTAGCATGGCTTTGAGAGAGATGTCGGTTTTGGGTGACCTGAAGAAGGTCTCTGATGAGCTCTGAAACTCGGGCTTCAGTGTTCAGAATCTCGACCATACCCTTGCTGAGAGGTGAGAGGTTCACGACAACCCCCAAGGCACTGAGCTTCGCACTGAAAGACGTGTGCTTGTCGCCTTCCTTGTCGAAAGCCCACCCGAGCAGGGTGAAGAAAGTTTCGGCCGCCTGGTCTGTGTTGTTTTCGAGGCCTGGCTCTGAGAAGATTGGAAAGTCATCGTAAAAGCAGGTCCACATTAACCACAGCCCCTTTGCAGCAATCGCCCACACGGCTCTGCTCATCCTGTTGAAAGAGAAAACTGACTGCGTGGCACCGAAAGGAAGAGAAATGGATCGGAAAACTTTACATCTGCCTTTGGGATCACTGAGGGCCAAGCCAGCATGTCTCCTTGCACAAGAAGCAATTGGGAGCTGCTTGTAAGCCGACTTCAAGTCGAAACTTTTTGCTAGGAGCTTCGTAGGGAGGCCTGCCTTCTGTCTGAGCTGATACCATCGACCGATGGCCGCACAGATAACATCCACATTATGCAGGGTGATCTTTTCTTCAGCAAATGTCGTGGCATTTATCAGCAAGGCAGACATGTCGTCTACACACCTTATCTTTCCTTTCTGCACAACTCCAAAGCGGTTGAAAAGCAGCCCGGCGGCCTCAGGTGACCCTGGGTCAAATGGACCAGATAGCCACCCTTTCTCAGCTTCAATCAACGTCTTGTCCCAGGTCTCTTCGACAAGATCTTTGGTTCCCTCTGCGGATCAGAGGAGTGAGCTCTTCAAGCTCGTCGAGGCTGAGATGTGGGGGAGTAAAGGACTTAGGAAGGTCATGGGACAGGGGGATCTTCCCTGCTAGGTCGACTCCTTTCTTGAGAATCGAAGCAACATCCTTGTCGGCGAGAGAGTACTCTCGTACCATCTCTTCAAAGAGGAGAATATTTTTGGGACGGACCACACTCGCAAAGGGCGGGTCAAAGGAAGCCTTAAGCTGTTCCTCCTGCGAGTGTAGGTCAGCTGCTCTGGATAACCATCTTCTGAAGAAGTCACTTCTTCTCTTGACTATGACGTGGTGAGGCTGAGTTGCCAGGTTTAGGATGGCCTCATCGAGCTCGTCGGGCACAACCTCTGCAAAGTTGTTCGGGAAACCTCTTAGGGCAGCTTCTTGAACGAACTCGTGGGGTTTCCATGGTACCCCGAAAATACACTGGCGAGCATCCACATCCCCATTTGTTGTGGGAATGATCGCCAGGAGGCGGGAGTTCGGGGGAATCAAAACATCACCTACTTGGAGGAAATGCTGAGTTCTGTCTTTGACCTGCCAAGTGATGTCTGATAGGTGCAAGGTGACTGTGAGCTTGACCCGGTATTCTGGCATGAGCCCGGGCAGCTGTCTCTGGGCCGACCCTGCCATAGCTCGGGCGGCAACCTCGTCCACGGCGATGTCTCCCGGTACAGACCGGAGATCGGAGGGTATATCTTGGATGCCCCTCGCGATGCAGTTTGCATGCACCGCGGTCGCTACTGCAGTGCACAGTTTTCTGGGGCACGGGCTATCAAAGACACTTGATGCGTTGGGGGCACTACGGCCCCAGCCTCCCGTGTCATGTTCATGGGAGCCATCGCATAGCAAATTGATGTAGGAGAGCTCGGGCATGTTCGCGAAAGCCAGCGTCATACGCTTCGGCCTGGATCCTCCATACATGCAGGTCTGGAAGCAGCTGTAGGTGGGCTGACATAGCTCAACAACAGCCTGCCATGCTTGTGTCGACCAAGGTTGCTGACGGTGGAGCATGCGACCGACCAGGGTTTTCCAGCTTGGCTGAGGTACACGCATATTGCGCAGGATAGATCCTGAAGATGCGTGATCTTGTCTTCCTGGTCTGAGTCGCCGGCGCTGGGGTCCTTGAGGTTGAACTCGTCATTTTCTTCTGGGGAGTTTCCCTCGACATGCGGCTTCTTGATCGCTGGAGCTGCTGGGGCGTTGCCGTTAGGGGGCGACAGCCAAACAAAAAGTAGGCGTTGACTTTCGAAAATGGAGAAAAGTAACTTCTGAGCGCCGGACTGAAGTAGATCAAGTTTGATTACCGGCCCTAGTCTAACTTTGTACAAAACTGAATCAATGCCGAAGCTTCCTCTGAGGCCAATATTCTTGAGGGCTGCCGTGAGGCCGGCAGAGCCAGCGAAGATCTCAAGCCCGAAAAATGTGTGTAATCGTCTGGCCTCCGTGGTAGGGGAAGCAGGCTCACCTTGCACTGACAGCGGTAGTCAGTTGGGCCCTTTCTGCGGGCATTCGTTGTACGAGTGCGCTCCGAGGCACTTGGAACACAAGTGAAGGCCGCGGTCGCAGGCTCCATCCTTGCCTTTTGTGCATCCTCCAGGGAGGTTCCACGCGAAACAAAGCGGTCTGCCATCCGTGTTCTTGTAGTGGAGGCCCAAGAGCAAGCGCGGCATGTTAGGCCGCCGCTCCCATGAGCCCTTCTGGTACTTGCCCTTGCCAGCGCCCTTGCCACCCTTGCTGGTCTTACCTCCACCACCTGCGAAGCGGTCGTATGGAGTCCAGCGCTGCCAGCTCCCGGGTTGGTCCTTGCCTTTGCCGCTGTTGGTCCATCTGGCGCCGATGTCCTTGCCCTTGCCTTTGCGTGCATCACCATAGCTTGCCCAAGGAGGGGCATGCAGGGGCAGGAGGTTGAAGACCACTGTGTGGACGCCTGGAATGCGTCAAGGGTCAGAGCTGCTGCTCAAGCCGAAGTGTTGCTTGAAGTCAAGGATCTTGGAAGCTGACATGAAAAGACAGGTACTCTCTTCAAGAAAATGAGAACACATGCACAGTGCAAAACGCAACATGCTGCACAGAGTCGAAGCACAAGAGGTGCCTAAATGACATGAAAGGTCATTTTCCATTTTCAAGATAAAACGCTTGCTCGTCCCTCGCTGGCACGCTTCCTTCAGAAACATAAACCTAAAGGCCAAACCACAACCATCATGTCTGTGGCAATGCCCGAGCACCGTGGTCTGCTTCTGAAAGGTGGAGACTTTCAACTTAATGCGCTCTTCACCGGAGTTTTGCAACCATGCACAAGCTGTCGCCGTCAAGTCTTGCTCTGCCGAAGCAGAACAAGAAAGCACATGCCAGACGTACACGGATTTAGGCGCCATTTTAAACAAAAAATGAACCTGCAAATATTGCGCAATTCCAGCTCCAGTTCTTCTGCACACACACACACACACACATACATACATCCATCCATGCATACACACATACATACGCACATACATACAAACACACACATGCACACAAATACAACACACACACACACATACATACATACATACATACATACATACATACATACATACATACATACATACATACATACATACATACATACATACATACATACATACATACATACATACATACATACATACAACATACATGCACACTCCTACATACATACATACATACATACATGCACACATACAGGCAGACATGCATACATGCATGCATGCATGTCTACATGCACACACGCCTACACGCACATGCATAGACACACGTAAGAATAGCGGGTGGGTTTGGGTGGGTTCAGCGAGGGTTTGGGGTGGGTTTGGCTGGGTTTGACCATGCTTTGAATGGACTGGGGTGGGTTTGCCTTGTTTTGAATGGACTCGAGGTGGGTTGGGTCTGTTTAGAAGGGGTGCGGGTGGGTGGGGTGGGTTTGACCGTGTTTCAAGGTGGAATGGCTTTGGGGTGGTTTTGACCATGCTTTGACGGGGCTGGGATAGGTTTGACCCATGTTTTGAAGGCGCTGAGGTTCGCGCTTCTGGGTAAGCTTGGGGTGGGCTTGGGCGGGTTTGAATGCTATGAAGGGGCTGGGTTGGGTGTGACCTCTTTTGAAAGGGTTGGAGTGAGAGGGGGTTGACTGTGTTTTGAAGAGGCTGGAAAGGAAGCTTGATTGCCATTGCAAGTGCTAGAAGACCGAGTTTCTGCCTCGGCTTAACCTGCTTGAGAACATAGCGAAGGTCACTTTCCTGCTGCGTGGTGGAGGCCCTCCACTCCTAGAGTCTTAACAAAACGGACCAAGGTGGCAAGCTGCCCGCGAACGGCGGAGTCGTTGTGTTTCCAAATTAAAAAACATTGTTTTGTTATTCCAGAAAACCAAGGACTCCACGGCACTCTATTGGTTAATTGCAATTTGCGAGGACTCCGCCGACTCCATCGAGACTTGTCACGCCGACTCCGCCAGAGCTACAGTAGGTGCCCCTCTAATCTTCGCGACGCCGCATAAGTGGGCAGGGGTAGAGTTGGCGGGAAGAGCACGTGACTACAAGCTGGAAGTGTATAGTAGAAGCAGAAGGCTGTGTGCGCGTGAGGCTTGCAGCTGTGATTCTGTGACCTCCAAATCTGGGGTCGAAAAATCTAGGCAATTCTGGCTTCGGGTGTGTGGGTCTCCCCGTGCAAGTTTCTTTCACGTTGATCACTTCCACAAGAAAGCTGCCTGCGGAGGTCGCGGTTCTCGGTAGTTGCTCTTTCCACGTTGAGTGCTTGTCTGTGGGCCAGAGTCGCCTGAGTGTAGCAGTCTGGAAAGCGCCAAAAAGCCCCTTCAGGATAACATATGTTTAGAGTCTCACTTCTCTGGTTTCGAATAGTGAAATCCAAAAAACAAATACAAAAACATAAAAAGGTTCGAGGGGGGTGGAATTTAGAATACATTCCCTTCTCTCTCTTCTTAAAGGGAAGTTAATGTTTAGAGTCTCACTTCTCTGGTTTCGAAAAAAGAAGTCCAAAAAACAAAACAAGATTCGAGGGGGGTGGAATTTAGAATAAATCCCTCTCTCTCATCTTCAAGATAAATTACTGTTTAGAGTCTCACTTTTCTGGCTTCGAATAATGAAACCAAAAAACAACAAGGTTTCAGGGGGGGGAATTTAGAATATATCCCTTCTCTCTTTTCTTAAAGAATACAATTAATCCAAAAGGGCGTCTCAACACCTTCAACACCCTTTAAGCTCCTCTCCTGAAGCCCCCCCCCCAAGCCCCCCCCTTAAGGCCCCCTTTAAGCGCCCCTTTAAGCCCCCCTTAAGCCCCCCCTTAAACCCCCCCCCCAAGCCCCCCCTTTAAGCCCCCCCGCCCTCCCCTTAAGCCCCCCTTAAGCCCCCCTTAAGCCTATTAAGCTCCCCTTAAGCTCCCCTTAAGCCCCCCTTAAGCCCCCCCTTACGCCCCCTCTGAAGCCCCTTCAGGATAACAAGAAACTAAGGGGGTGGAATTTAAAATTCTCTTCTCTTCTTCCATTTAGCCCTCCTTCACGCTCCCTTTGAGCAATGACCTTTTTTCGGGGGAGGCAAAGGGTCAAACCCTTTAAGCCCCCCCCCCTCAGCTCCCCCTTAAGCCCCCCTGAAGCCTCCCTTAAGCCCCTTAACTCCCCCTTAGAAGCGCCTTCAAAGGGTCTGGCTCCAAAGCCCCCCCTTAAACCCCTTAAGCCTCGCAAGAAAAAAGCCTGCAAACATTGGTAAATTGCAAACACACCTGTGTGTGCCTTGCGGCGCGAGGGGGGTGGAATTTAAAAAAAATTCCCTTCTCTCTCTTCTTGAAGGGAAGTTAATGTTTAGCGTCTCACTTCCCTGGTTTCGAAAAATGAAATCCAAAAAACAAAACAAGATTCGACTTCAAGATAAATTACTGTTTAGAGTCTCACTTCTCTGGCCTTGAAGAATGAAAAGGTTTCCGAGGGGTGGAATTTAGAATAAATCCCTTCTCTCTTTTCTTAAAGAATAAAATTAAACCAAATGGGCATCTCAACACCTTCAACACCCTTTAAGCTCCTCTCCTGAAGCCCCCCCAAAGCCCCCCCCTTAAGCCCCCCTTTGAGCCCTCAGCTCCCCTTTAAGCCCCCTTCAGCCTTCCTTAAGCCCTTAAAAAGCTCCCCCTTGGTTGCGCCTTCAAGGGTCTGCTCCCAAAGCCTTGAAGCCTGCAAACATGGTAAATTACAACACACCTGTGTGTGCCTGGAAATACTTTTCTTCGAGGTGCAGAAGCTAAAAAAATTTCCAGAGATGTGTCCACTGCGCGGGCACAGAATCGCGAGAATTCTGAAAACTTTCATCAGACTTGATCTGAAGCTGAAGCGGCACAAGTGCTCGTAAAGAGCGGCACAATGTCGCAGAGCTTCAAAAAAACAAAAACAACAACATCTCTTTCGAAAGTTTTCAAAACAGAAATTCTTAGACGACTGAGCGGCAAAATGCTCGCCGACGGCACAAGTGCTCGCTGAAGCGGCACAAGTGCTCGTCAAAGAACGGCACAATGCTTGCAGAGGTTTTAAAAAGCACAAAAAAACCAAAACACTCAACAAAAAACAAAATGCAAAGCGGCATAACAAGCTTAAAGACGGTGTCTCGCGAAAAAACATCTCTTTTGCAAGTTGCAGAGTGCTCGCCACAAGTGCTTGCTGAAGCGGCACAATTGCTCGTTAAAGAGCGGCACAATGTCGCAGAGCTCAATCAAACACAAAGTTTTCAACCGAAATTCTTGGACTAAGCGGCAAAGTGCTTGCCGACGGCACAAGTGCTCGCTGAAGCGGCACAAGTGCTCAGCAACACAATACTTGCAGAGCTTTCAAAAAAGTAGAAAAAACAAAACACGCAACAAAACACAAATGCAAAGCCAAAAAACAAATACAAAAACATAACAAGATTCGGGTGGAATTTAGAATAAATTCCCCTCTCTCTTCTTAAAGGGAAGTTAATGTTTAGTTCTCTGGTTTTGAAAAATAAAATCCAAAAAGCAAAACAAGATTCGAGGAAGGTGGAATTTAGAATAAATCCCTCTCTCTTATCTTCAAGATAAATACTGTTTAGAGTCTCACTTCTCTGGCCTCGAATAATAAAACCAAAAAACAACAAGGTTTCAGAAGGGGTGGAATTTAGAATACATCTCTTCTCTCTTTTCTTAAAGAATAAAATTAAACCAAGAGGGCGTCTCAACACCTTTAACACCCTTTAAGCTTCTCTTCTAAAGCCCCCCCAGGCCTCCTTTACGCCCCCTTTAAGCCCCCCTTAAGCCCCCCCCTTAAACCCCCCTTAAGCTCCCCCCCTTAAGCCCCCCCTTAAGCCCTTCTTTACGCTCCCTTTAAGCAATGACTGTTTTTCAAGAAAAGCAAAGGCATCTTAACTTCCCCTTAAAAGCGCCTTCAAAGGGTCCAAAGCCGAAACACCAGTTCTTGTACATAGCAGAGCAGTGACCTTAGACTTTGCCTATGTGGCACGAATACTTCCTTATCGCTTGTGCCAAAATTGGTTTGAACCCAAAAGCATCATCCGAACCTAGGACAAGCACAAAGCCCAAAGCCGACGACAGTCTCAAGCATTCCTCCTTTTTCAATCGGTGGGCGAATCAAATATCCTCATGGACAGCACAATGCACATTGTGTCAGCGCACACTCCTGCCAAACATGTGCGCAACACCAACAACAAACAACAAGCCCCCAGCTACCAAGTCTCAGAGCCCCCTTTGAGGGCGAGACAACTGTACAGCAAACATGGAAGGGAGTGCAGATGGCACACAGGGAGTTGCAGCCGCCGTAGCGGGCCCTGTTTTTATGCCCTGGGTGGGCCGGGTGGGACAAGAGCTTGTTGAGCCGCGGAGGCGCCGCAGCGTAGACAAAGACACAACATCGAAACCCCAGCCGGGGCAGACTCACTGGACATGCGGACCGTTCAAGTGCAGCAAGTTGTCAGAGGCAACTGTCAGTGGCTAGAAGGTGATGGCCGGGCGGCAAGGCCACGGATGCCGGCCGAGGTACACAGGGGCCCGCGGCTGCGGAGCGCGGGCCCCGCGACTGCAGACACAGGGTGGGCTGGGTGGGACAAATTTTCACGGCCCGATGGAGCCCGTGCTGCACGACAAGGAACACGCATCAAGTTGCAAATATCAGCCGTCCTTTAGCTTCACAAAGCATGGCATGTTGGACATCCAGGCGCAGTGCACAAACTGCATACAGCCACTGCAACCCTGTAAACTGCTGATCAAGGAATTTGCAAAACATGCAACAGGCAATTGTGGAGCGTGGGGAACATGCGCATCACGAAACTTTTGGTGTCAAACAGTGACAAAACGGCAAACCGTTTTTCACAGGGCATTTTTGGAAGCAAGCGATAAAACACAATTCGCTCGCGAACAGTCAGCTTATCGCTTGTGCCAAAATTGGTTTGAACCCAAAAGCATCATCCGAACCTAGGACAAGCACAAAGCCCAAAGCCGACGACAGTCTCAAGCATTCCTCCTTTTTCAATCGGTGGGCGAATCAAATATCCTCATGGACAGCACAATGCACATTGTGTCAGCGCACACTCCTGCCAAACATGTGCGCAACACCAACAACAAACAACAAGCCCCCAATTAACCGAAAAAACCAAGGTGGTTGCCATCAAACGTAAGACAGCATAGAGCACAGTCTCTAGGATTCACCCGCCCCAAGTGGCAGTTACCACTTCCCGAGGCAGTCCACACTATCCCACCCCCAAGGCAATTACCCACATGGAGCGGGAGCATTAGGCTGAAGGCACAGTCTAGCGAACATCGCGAGGGGAAGCCCTCCCTACGGGTCTGGCCTTAAGATTGCGCCAACTCAACGCACACAGACCTTACCACGCAGGTCAAAGCTGGTAACTGTCAGTCAATTCGGTGTTGAGCAGCGGGGGGGGGGATCGCTGCAGTACCCTCACCTCCCCCCCCCCCTTCTCTGGGCAATGGTATTGCAACCAAGCACATCTTCATGCATTCGGGTGCCCCCCAACAGTGTGCGGTACACAAAAGGGGGGGGGGCTTGCTGCATAGGGACCAGTCAGACCAACGTTAGCTAGACCAAGAAACCAGCAAGAACAAGTCCGGAGTATCCACAGAGGGCATCCCCCCATCCCCGAGGCTCAAACTCCAGGGCAGCCCAATACTGTTGAGAGCGTGTATAACCAGAGCACGCAGGTGCTGCCCAACCCGCACATCACGAAACTTGCGGTCCACAACGTAACACTTTATATGACGAGTCCGAAGTGCCAACTAGAAATTGGGACCCGATTAAACCTTGCATAAGTGAACACATGTCTTGATCCGGGCCACCGCCGGGTGCTCCAGAGGTACTGGGGCCGCCAGCATCTCTGTCATCACCACACAAGGTTAGCTCAGCCTGCATGCGGGGGGGGTCACGGGACCCAGAGAGTGTTAGCGTCGGCCCAGGGACCAATCCTAAAGGAAGTTGTTCGCCAAGGTGGGCTCCCTAGCTGAAAGGCATCGGTTCACAAGCCCCCCTTCGATCACACAGTAGGCCTCCAGCACGGAGGTTCCTGGCCCAACACAAGGGGGAAGGGGAACGGGCCAACTGATCTATTCAGCTCAATCTCACACGACACAGGGAGTCGATGCAATGAGGGGAATGGACACTTAGTTGGCTCAGTCTTAGGCTGACCGCTCAAGCTCTCCGTCCTCCACTGGCGCACGGGAGGCTTGTTGCATTGGATTCAAGACGGAACCCTTGAGGGAGACCGACATGACCGTCACAGGCGGTGGAAAGCAGCAATCTCCGGGCCAGAATACGACCCAAAGAAGCTCACGCCGGAAATTAGCAACCCCTGACAAAGCACTAATCAAGACTCAGTTGCCACGTAACGTGCACGAGCACAACCCACGCATGTTACTCCTGGCAACTGCATACCAAGGCTTATGGCACAGTGCACTTAGCCCCAATGTGCCGCATAGCGGCACAGCGCACATCACGCTTTCAGGGTTGCGCTCTCGGCCCCAATTCTCCAAGCACCGATAGGACAGGAGCGCTCGAGGGGCGAGGGACGTTCAAGCTAAATTAATTCAGGCGTTTGGTCTGGCAGCCTTGGCAGCGCCCAACACAAATAAATCAGCTCCAATCGCATGTTAAAGGGGTCAGGGAGAGCATGTCAAGCGTCAGACCCACTAGACCCTGCGGGCCAACCTGCGACGTGCTCGGGACGAGCCTGCCGTGTGACAGTCAGTGGATCCGGCCGATAATGCCCAGGCACCACAGGTTCAAAGGTCGGGTGCCCATAACAACAAGTAGAACCGTCTAACAACAAGACAATACCCCCGACGCGCAAGCCGTTGCGTCAGGTCCGGAGGACCGGGGAGCCCTATCCAGGCACAACAGGCTTAGTATTCGGGCACCCAAAAGGCAAGGGAACCAAAAGGCAAGGGACCTTGCGTGCACAAACCAGACGAACACCGGCTAGCCCCTCAGGCATCCCAAACATGCACACTGAAGCATCCTGAAACAGGCTTAGTATTCGGGCACCCAAAAGGCAAGGGAACCAAAAGGCAAGGGACCTTGCGTGCACAAACCAGACGAACACCGGCTAGCCCCTCAGGCATCCCAAACATGCACACTGAAGCATCCTGAAACAGGCACACTGAAGCATCCTGAAACCACCCAAAACCAGACATTATCCCCAAACATCACCCCATATAACCGAACTAGAGCACAGGCCGGCGGCAGCGCACGGCCAGCTGGTTACGGTGGCCAGCGTTGGACCGCTGGGAACATGGGTCAGGAGGGCGGGAGGCCGACAATGCGCTGGAAGTGAGCGGGCGCATGGTCCCCTGTATAACGGACTCCTGCGCTCCGAACAAGGCCCTGGCAGGAGGCAGATGCGGACCGAGCCCGGGGTCGGCGGCGGACACGTCGACGTCGACCCGGCCCTAGAGGCACGGCGGGGCGAAGGGCCACGCATGACTCAATTGTAAACGCAGCATCGTGTAGACGTGAAGCAGACCACAATGTCAGCTCGAGCCACGGCGCACGCGCGGCACCCACAGCGCAACTGTAGCAGGCCGGGTCTGACCAACTTTTAGACCAGGAAGAGGAGACATGACAGAGCTGGTCCATGAAGCCTAGCATTGGGCCGTGCACCGGATCATGTGAACATCAAACACCCAATGAACCGAGCCACTGGCGAGGCCTTGAGGCCACACACCCTCTGCACAGGAGGAACCATGATTTGCAATGTTGTATTACCAAGCATCAGCATGGCCACTCAGGGCAGACACACTTGGCGGCACAGCCCACGAGGGGCCCTCCTGGCAAGACTGGACCGGACAGTGGAACAGGCCCGGAGCAGTCAACACAAATAGCGCGACACGCAAACACGTGCAACCTGACCACGCGCAGCTCCCACCCAGAAGCCAAGGTCGGTGGGCAACGAGATTGGAGAACTTAGGGAAAATCCAACATACCCCGACAGGGTTCGCTTGGACCACAGCAGGTTTTAGGCTGGAAGACCCTCGCAGCTGACAATGAGGAGCTGGGCAAGCGCAAACGATATGCCACGTCGAATGGCTCACCTTGAGGGAGAGGCCGCAGCCAAACCTTCCACAGTGCCAGGTTTGCGACCGGCAGGACAGCCGAGTGTAGGTCAAAGGAAACGTCGTAAGCGACCCCAGAACTTATTGGTATGCCCATTGGCACGGATGTGCACACCTGTCCAGGGATGCCTCTGGGAGACTGAACGAGGATGGCCACGTGTGAAAATGTGGGCAAGATGCATAGACGCCACGGATGCAACGCCCAGGCACTACCACCTCGTTGATTTGGCCTGCATACAGGCAGAGGGCCCTGCGTCTCGGTTTTGGTGCGCCATGTGGACCACCGGCAGAGCAGCGCAAGGCGTGAGTGGTATCCGGTGGAAAACAGCCTGGAGACTCGCCTGGGCTCCAAGGGCGCACGTCACTTGCATTGCATGAATAACAGGTAATTGGAATGCTTGGCCGACGTTCCAAGATAGTGCCCTCACAAGCGGGGCGTCGGGGATATCGAAGACGTCGTGCAGGAGGCCACATGTCACCTCAGGTGCGTCAGACATGGCATGCACTGCTACTTCAGTCTTTTCAAGCATTGTCTGCAGACCACATGGCACTAGACAACACGAACTCACATGGCGGGAAAAGCCCAAAAGCAACGTAAAGCAAGGACCTAACATGATACATGAATCCATGAACATGGCTTTGAGCCTTCATCCTTGCACGAGCACCCATGGTGCAACGGACATATGGCACCATGGCCATGTTGTATGACAGCCCCTTGGCTCATACAAAGGCACCATGTGCCGCTTCATGAGACCCACATAGCCCCTTGGCTGAGCAACATTTGCTCGTCTCATGACATCACATCATAAACATGCGCAAACACATGCGTGAGCGCCCACTCATTTCCCTTTTTTCGACATCACGAACTGCATCCTCATTGCAAGGCATTCTTTGCACCGCTTCCAGACGAGTGCCTCGGTGCCAAGTGAATCCAGGGGCGCAGAAAGCGCAAAACACATTTGCCCCTAAGCCGGCTCAAGAACAAAGCCCCGTAACGTGATCACGCGTCAAAGCGGAAAGACAACTGCGGGCATTGAAATTATGAGCGCGGATAAACGCTTGGAGCCGCTCGCTAGCGGGTGCACCCACCAACCTTGTTTGAAGGGCCCAAAATGAGGTCATTTTGCGTGGCCCCAAGAGGCTCGCCTGGGGCACTGGAAGGCAACAATTGGCGTCAAGGATGACGAGGTGAAACGCTTCACCTGTTAAGCCTTCGCGCACTTGTTGCAGGGAGATCTCGTCCTGGAATTTGAAGTTTGGCGGGACCTTGAGGCCCCACTGCTTCTGCCCAAGGTCCCTACACTTGATACCTGCAAGAGTTGCCCGGAACACAACCCGGCAACATTGAAGGGCCAAAGAGGTGCACGCCGTGGGGGGCAGAGTTGGGCCATCCAACAAAGCAGTCAACGGAACCACGCGTTCCGTAATGACATAATGAGCCCGGCACAAACCGTCTGCTCCAAGGGACACCCAAATGGAGCCACTGCCGAAGATGCAGGTAAAGGCTGCCGGACACGCAGCAGCACTCTTAACCTCATTCACATTGTCAGCATCGTTTTCAGCGAGCTTCACAACAAGGCTTGCAGCTGGCCCTTCACCCCGAAGGTGATACACTTTCCGGAAACCCCCTTTGAGCCCTGGCGCCCTGCTCGACCCCAAGACTGACAGGCTTTCACCATTCACTTCCAGGGTCAGGTGAAGGTCATCCGGGAACATGTCGCTGCCTGTTAAAACCCCTGAGGCACGCAAAAGCTTCATTGAGGGCATTGCTTGTGCGCTGCTGGGGATTGCCTCTTGAGTGGTATCCTGAACCGGCACAGCAGGGAGCGCATCATGGACAACATTCTGAGCCGGAGCCGGAGTGGGGAAAGAGCCACCTTGACTGACGACCAAGCAATTTCCGCAAATGTCGAAGTCGCAGACCCTACAACCCCAAAGCAATCGCCGCGTGGTGAACACGCGCTTGCATGCACTGCACCACCATCCAGGCTCAGGAGACCCAAAGGAGAACAAGGGATGACCCGCAGAACACGTGGGACGAGCATCAAGCCTGGCCAGAAAGGCTTCTGCACAATCCTGCGTGATGCCCTCGTCAGACGAAGCAGAGCCACTGGATCGGCTGGTACTTTCGGGCTCCCTCTTTTTGCGCTTAGGGCTAGGAGGTCGTGGAGGCATTGGCCGATCACCAGAAGGCAAGGACGTTGACCCTTCAGGCACACGTTCCAGGAGTGGGGCATCTGACTTGTTGCTCGAAGGGGAGGCCGCGGCACGCTTAGGGAGACATTCCGTCCTGCGGGGGATGGATCCAGGACCAGTAAATACAGGTCGCGAACTCAACGGGGCAACCACCCTTGGTTTCTCAGGCAAAGACACCTTTCCAGGAACATCACGAACACCTGCGGGCCCCATGAATATTCGCCTTTGGAACGGCCTGACCTCATCCATCACCGCACCGGCGGACGCACATTGCCGCAGCAGGAGCCTTGGCTGATGGACTCGACTCATCGAGCTTAAGAGATCTGGACACCCCTGGGGGGAACGCGCTGAGTGCACCTGAGGGGGCCTCGAGCTGAGGGCCCATAACCCGCTGAGCGTACTTGGCAGAGCTGCCAAGGGGATTGCCAGTGGGCTCTGTGGTGGCCTCACTAGCGCTTGAGGCCTTGTTGTAGGTTCCGGCCTCCCTCCCCGTGGCACAAGGTCCACTTGGACCGTGGCCTGGTCCACCACTGGCAACCTGGTTCACATTGAAACCCAGCTGCACCTCGGGATATTGCGCACCCACAGTTTCAGCATCCGAAACACTTGACGCAGGGCTCACATCACTCTGCGGGTGGACTCCGGGCCTGGATACGCATTCAGGTGGCGCAAGTCTGACAGCTTGCTCGGACTCAATCCTATGAGAGGACTTGGTCCTAGCCGTCGTTGTCACCTCCCTCGACGAAGTCTTGAAGGCACCCTCACGATCGGGCACCGCATCTCCCACACCTTGAAGGGGCGAGCTGGGTAGGGTGCGTTGAGGTGCGCTCGACACATCATACCTGACTGGCAGTCCAAGAGGTCTGTCTGGGGGATCAAAGGCATCACCCTTACCTAGGTGAACCCCGACTTGCCCAGGCGCACGACGCTCTGTCTCGTGAAGGATTCCGGAAGCCTCAGAAGACCAAGCCCTAACAGCACGGGTTGCAAGCAATGCATCACTATGCTGGCCAGAAGGAGAGGACCCCACGCGCGCGCCATCACCTAACATTTCGCCATCAGGTTTCACGGGCACCAAATCTTCGGCTTCACTCCCACGTAGCGTTGCACGAGCCTGCGATATACAGGCGGGGCCTGCTTGGACATGGGATCCGATCGCCTTGCCAACCGGCGCACTGACTTTAGGCTCTGGGACCACGGGTTGGCCATCAGGTTTCTTAGGCACCAAATCAACGGGATCACTCCCACGTAGCGAATCACGAGACTGTGATGACTGAGCATTGCCCATCTCCTTCGGAACACCATCAGCCTGGTAGCTAGGCTCACCAGGCTCAGAGCCCACAGCTTTTGGAGCTTGGATGGTGGATTCACCCTTAACCAGAGCATCTGCCTGGGCGCTGGCACGCCCTGTCGGGAAACCGTCAGCTTGGTAGCTAGGCTCACCAGGCTCAAAGCCCACAGCTTCTGAAGCCTCACCCTCAACCGGCGCATCTCCCTGGGCGTTGGCACAACCTCCCCCTTTGACCGAAGCAGACTGCCCAGAGGGATTCTTCCTGAAGCGCTTAACAACGCACACAGGGGCCACAGCAGGGGGCGCGGAACCCGCAGGGACGGGCAAGTCCGGAGACGCAGCTGAGCCAGGCAACACCATCTATCGGTCGTAGACGGCCAAGTACCAGGCAATCACGCAGTGAGCGCACCAATGGTGGTTGTGGTTGATACGGTAACGTATGCACCCGTTACGACCACACTGCTGACAAAGCTGCTGACAGGCCGGTATAGGGGGATCCTGCTCAACGAGCGGCTGTTCCGGAGCACGACGACCACAAGTGGACCCCATGGGAGGCTAACAAAGGCTGATGAGAAGCAACAGGCAAGCCACGCCCAAGCAGAAGCCGGAACAGAAAGAGGAGGGGCCACGCCTGGCAGGACTCACGGATTTGCAGGCCCCCAAGTGCACAGGGGAACGCAGCGCGGCTTGCCCACGGAGGCGAGCTCCCATCCGCTGCCTGCTTCACGCAGGCAACTTGCACGGGGCCTAAGGCCAAGGTTGGAGGATGGGGCCTGTTGAAGAAAGACCTGTTTGAAGCCCCAACCTCGTTTACACGACAAATTTTCACGGCCCGATGGAGCCCGTGCTGCACGACAAGGAACACGCATCAAGTTGCAAATATCAGCCGTCCTTTAGCTTCACAAAGCATGGCATGTTGGACATCCAGGCGCAGTGCACAAACTGCATACAGCCACTGCAACCCTGTAAACTGCTGATCAAGGAATTTGCAAAACATGCAACAGGCAATTGTGGAGCGTGGGGAACATGCGCATCACGAAACTTTTGGTTTCAAACAGTGACAAAACGGCAAACCGTTTTTCACAGGGCATTTTTGGAAGCAAGCGATAAAACACAATTCGCTCGCGAACAGTAAGCATTCGCAAGGCAAGAGAAGACGGCCGGGTTAACAACAGGGCCAGGGCTTAAGCGCCTAGAAGTTGTACACCTTACCACATTCGCCAAGGCAGGTTGGAGTGCCATGGAAACTTCCTGTTCCGTGCGCTCCATGGTGGTCAGCCACTGGGGACTTACATGACAGCAGTCTTGTGTCTTGCAGAATGGATCAAAATCCACCAGCCGTGCTCGGACTTATTTTATCATGTAAAAAGAGTCGAGTGCGAGTCAAGTGCAAACCGCATAATGTGAATGTAAGAGTTTAACTCTTAAGGTGCTCAAATCTGCTACGATGTTGCAAGAACGGTCTTTAAACAAGTTGGTCTTCTTGCAAGCGTAAATCGCTTTAAAACACAATCTTTTGCTAAAATGGAAGCAGGCTGAGAGAGCATCAAGATTGGCCCTTTCTCAAAGTTGTGTTTCTGGAGATGTGTGCTTAAAGCTTTCATCTTGAAAACAGTAAAGCTTTTTAAAGGCCTGATAGAATTTTGTATGGGTTGTAACAAACATCCTGTTGCATAAAAGCGAAGAAGCCACACTTACAAGTCTGTGCAGGGCTTCAGAATCTTTGCCCCGTGGCCCATTCCAAGCGTTGGAAGATTGGCTCTTTCTTGGCTTGGCGCAAACTTAAGCCCAGGCAAAAAGATTCTTGCTGGGCAACAGCAGAGCAGAAAGCCTGATCGAATCTGGTCAGTCTAATACCATTAAACAGTTCTGCAAACTAGACTCCATCTTACTGCTTTGGCAGAAGAATGGTTGGAAAGTACTTCACTTTGGTACCCCGCAGAACCCCACATTATGGGTCGGCTTTCTAGTTGCCGCAGCTTTAATCCCATGTACAGTTTTTTACCCCACACTTTTTACGGATGTGAAATCACCCTGAATTTCTTGCCCCGAAAGGTAGTAATATGATGTGTGTACGCTTCCTACTAACAACCTGAACGCCCGGCATAACGCTGTCTCTCTCTATTAAGTAAACACCTTTTTGACCCTCCAGAGACTATCCAGAGCCAGAATGAATCATATCGAATTCTTGGAGCAGCAAGACCACAGACCCAAATCAAATTTGCCCTGTAGGCCAAAAAAAGTGTTCGCAGAGAGAATCGCCCAGAAATTTTGTCAATTGTGTCAATTTCTGTTCCTTTTAAGGTCCACAGAACGTGTAGATCCATAACAATTAACGCTTTGGATGGAAAATGTCAATTCTGTCAATTTGTCAAAATAGGCCGGCACGGCCATGCTCTCTCTTCAGTAGACACCTTTTTGACCCTCCAGAGACTATCTAGAGCCAGAATGAATTGTATCGAATTCCTGCACTTCTGACGCTAAAAAAACCAATCTCGAAACAAAGATGGAGCAGCAAGACCACAGACTCAAAGCAAATTTGCCCTTCAAGGACAAAATGAAAAGTCGAGCGATCCGTCGAAAAAATCGCCTAGTAATGTCGTGTTGGAGCTTTGGGGTGCAAAAAAAGGAGGTCGCAGCCCGGATAATCCAAGAAGCTCCAGAAGGGCAACCACAAAATTGGCTGAGCAATAAAAATGATTTTTTTTTATCTGTGTAAAAAGCATTCCAAGAACAGCTGAGGAGAGCACCCGATCAATGTGCAAGAGAGACTCAATGCGCCGCAATCTCAGAAAATTTGACGTCAATTTTGTCAATTTTGTCAAATCTTTTGGAAGGCCCATAGCTGTGGACGCATTTCAGCGCTTGAGAGTTTTGCTCAAAAAATGTCTGTCAAGACCCTCTTTCGACGTGCAATGCGCCGCAAGCTCTTAAGAAAATTTGGCGCGTCAATTTTGTCAATTTTGTCCACTCTTGCCTTTTACAAAAGCTACGACCCCTGTGGATGCATTTTGGAACTTGACAATTTTGTTAAATGTGTCAATTCTGTCAACAGTGTTAACTTGCTGTGATCTGGTGGGGAAAAAAAAGGTGTCTAACATCAGAAAGAGTCCATGCATCCTCTCCTGTACATGCTTGCACACTGGACGGACCGACACGCCATACGCCAACTATCTTGTTTGACAAAATTGACGTTTTTGACGCCTCGTTTTTTTCTCTCGAGATTTTTCCATGTATTCTTCCTGCACATGCTCTTACATTGGACAGGCAGAAGAGTACGCGCCCCCCGTTGAGCCCCAAATAAACCCCGGCTAAGCCCGTGCTAAGCCCCAGATGAGCTCCAGATGAGCTCCGGCTAAGTTTCGGCTGCCGGAATGAGCCCCTTGAAATTGACAGAAATGACGGAAATAACAGAAATGACAAATGACATTTCTTGAAACAAAAGTCCACACGTGCTCTGCTGCACATCAAGAGTGAGCTTAAATGACAGAAATGACGGAGATGACGGAAATGACGGAAATGACGGCTGTCATTTTTTCGGCGGCAGGTTCAAGTCCAACTAGAGAGGAAAGTTTGTATCACTTGGCTTCACTGCCCTTCCAAACCCCTCTTAGAGATCCTTTAATGCTCTTCACTGCCCTCCGAAACCCCTCTTAGAGACCTTCACTGCTCCTCACTGCCATTCTAAACCGCCCAGGACCCCCAAAAGCCCTTCACTGCTCCTCGCTGCCCTCCTAACAGCCTTACAACCTTCCAGGAACTTTTAGGTATCTTTACTGCCCTTCTATGTTGTCTCTAGCCTCAGTATTATCCTGGTATTTCTATGGTTACCTTTTTATTCTCAAGTCTCAACAAACCCTAGAATCCTTTCCCTTTACCTGCCCCACTCTTCTCCTCATCCATCCTCTTCCAGTGATTGTATCTTCCCTTGTTTTCTCCCAACCGTTCACCCATGACTTTTGGAACTTGACAACTCTGATGTGAAATGTCGTGTCAGCTTTGTCAATTTTGCGAAATCCTGCATGTTAAGGCCTAGAGCCTCTAAATCGCATTTTGGAACTTGACTACTCTCATATAAAATGTCAATTTTGTCAAATAAGGTAGTTGGGAAACGCCGCGCCATCCACTGACATCGAGCCTGCCCCCTGGACAGAACCAACGCTCGGAGAACAAAACAAGTCTCAAAAACGTAAAAACGTCAAAATGAAAAGTGTTAAGATGACGCTTGCCTGAGCTCTCGCACTTCGCCGTTTTTGTCATTCTTGTCATTCCTGTCATTCTAAGGGTCCCTGGGCAGTGACGGGCCTTCAACGACGGCTGGCTACGTTGAAACTCGTGGCACAGCTACGGGGGCCTAAGGGACCTCAGGTCAAGACTACACTCAACCCTCACAGCACGAAGTGCGGACTCTTTTCACTGCGCTGTTCACAGCTTCTCGAGCTCCGCTCGTCTTGAGCCAATGCGAGCACGGCTCTCCAGCTTCAAACACTGTCTGCCAGACATGGGAAAACAAAGGTACTTCAGGTGAAAACACTCAGCCATGGAACTTCTACTCCTAAACACTGTGGGTAGGTTCCTAGCACCTCTTAGGTGCTCTGCTGAGCTCTGTGCAGACCTAAACTGGCTTGAGTCACTTCTGGTCACCAAATACCAGGTCACAAACAGGAAACGAGTTCCGACAAACGAGTTTCGAGAAAACGAACAGAAAACGGTTCTTCCCACTCAAAACAAGGTCTCACCAAGCCAAAAGAAATCTGCACTGCCTGACATGTCCTCGTGCCTATGCTTCACACTCATAGCAGACAACTCAAGTGCACATCACGTGTCAACTGGGAAACTAGGAGGGTCACATATATCACTCGAAAGCGGCCTGAGTCGCTAGCCAGGTTAGGCTCTTCGGAACCGGAGTTCCGGTAGGTATTAACTATGCACGGAAAAGGGACTCTCGAGGTGTCCTTGGCCTGCTTGACACGGCCGTACTATGTGCAGGGAGCACCGAGAGAAGAAAAAGGGCCTAACCAGTTCCGCGAGAAGCTCGGCGGCCTACGGCTACTCACTGGTTTGGCACTGTACAAAGCCCTAGGCAAAATGTTCTGCAGGTTGAACTGCCTGGTCTGTACTGCCTACCCTATCAGCCCTGCCAGTACAGGGGAGAAACTCACCCACTTCCGGCTCACTCAGAAAAGGCAGAAGGTCTGGAACCGATACATGGGCATGCCTGTACTAAACTGAACGCAAGTGGCTTGGCAAAGTCGCCAACCTCCGGCACAGGCCTAGGCTTTCTCGCCCTTACTAACCTAGGCCCCAGGAACTCATGCCGCAGCAGCACTGAGCTCCTGTTAGCCCCGTTTGCTGACCTGGCTTTCTCGCACTTACTCACCAGGGAGGGGAACCAGCTTTCTCGCTCTTACTAACTGGTTCAACCTCAGCGGCTCCAAGGAGCCCATACCACTTGCACGCAGGGAGGGCTTGGTTGATTTGGGCAGCTCAGTTGGGCAGGCTTTCAGGCACCGAGCCACAGCCTTTAACCTCCACAATCTGGTGCCTCTGGCTGTCTGTCAGCCAAGCATTGGTCCCTAACAACAACGCCTGCCGCTAGGCTTCCTCCAAGATGGGCTTGCACCACCCGGAGAGAAACAACAGCACCCTGCAGGAATCTCAAAGGAGATCCTCGACAGGCCAAACACGGGTAACCCCAAACTGATGCAGGGAAATGCCCTAAACCTCATACGGTCGGCGTACTAGGATCCTCGTCCGTTCCTGCCACACCTCAGCGCCCTCCCTCCCCTCATCAACCAGTGAGGATCTTCAGGGTGCGGTTCTAACGTTATCCTTTCGTGCACTGTGTTTGCGAGAACCCCGTGTTGGGCCTGTGGAAGGCCCACAAGCACCTGAGCCCGAAAACCCGGTCCAGCGGTCTGCTGCACAGACCGAGCAAAGGGGCCGAACCGGTGTCAGGCTGAACAAAAGCCGCATCGAGGCGGCCTGTCCTGCAGGGTGTCCATCGGAACAACTGCGAAAATATTCCGACGGATGGATCTGGGTACGTGCCGGGACTGAGCACTTCTGCTTGCATTCTTACAACCTGCATCCTTATGCGATCATTAAATGATCCAATTCTATGCAAGATTCTCCGTGGTGCCCTATGGCACTCTCAGTTTGGGAACGGACTCACAGGACCGTCGCTGATTGGACGGGGAGAAGCTTCACCCGTGACAAAGGGATTCCGGAGGGTGAGCATCTCACCCTTGATTCTGGCAGGGCATAGCTCCTGCAATTTGGGTGGGTTGGGGCCGGATTAGGTCAGACCTCCCAGGGGACGTCTTCCAAGTCTTCAAAGCCACACACTAGCCAATCACTGTTGCCTGGTCACATATATCACTCGAAAGCGGGCTAAGTCGCTAGCCAATTAGGCTCTTCGGGACCAAAGTCCCGGGAGTTAAGGTGAAACGTGAGAACAACTACTCTCGGGAATGCCTTGGCCTGCTAAACACGGCCGTGCTTATGAAGGCATCCGAGATGCTACGGGAAGAGCTACGGGCAGGGAGAACCTCACCATCCCTCAGAGTCTTTACAGACTTGACAAGATTCTCGCCGCAGCTCAGGGAGAAACTCACCTTCTGGCTCATCGCAGATCACTGAAACGGGGCCCTCCCGAGTCGATAATGCCCTGTTCGCTGAGATGGCTCCAGAAGGGCTGACACTCCATTAACAGCGTTTCCGCGCACCACCTAGGGTATACGCCAACGTGTCTGAGCTTGTCACGAAGCCAGCCTTGGCGTGAAGGGCTGAAATCCGCCACAAGCGCCCAAAAGCCTGTCCAGCTGTGTTTGGCTTCTTTGCCTTCCCATGTCCATTCGTTCGTGAAAATGAGCCTCGGATAGGGGGAATTTGCCGTGGTACGACTCACGGCTACATTTAGCGGCCCCAAATCGCGGAGGGTCCACCCTTCGGCTCGAAGAAAGGCCAAAATGATGGCCATGTAGCACAAGAACTGGAAGCAACTCTGGCTTCCCGCGCCGAATCGGGTGAGAACCTCAACCCCTGGAACACATCGCTCCTGCAGCGACATGTAAAATGGAAACACCTGCTCTCCACCCTGCCACAGCAGGCGGACGCGCACAAGCCCATACCAGTAGACCTTCGCCGTTAACCGGGGAAAGATATTACTGATACGCTCTTCTTCGGCTTGGCTTTCATCCGAAAATTTCCACACCAGGGGAGCCGATTCGGCTACATAGGCTACTCGCGTACGGCCGAACATGAGCATAGTCAGATCCATGGTGTCCCGAACCTGGAGGCTGTGGGTGACGTCATGGATCATGACCAGGTTGACAGGAAGATAATGCAGAGGCTCCTTTGGCTTGCCGCGGTGTGCCTTCCACTGGCCTTGAAAGTGTAACGCGGCTTCCTGTGGGTCTGCCCTCTGACGCGCGCCTGCTGCCACTGCGGCGCTTCTTCCTGAACTAGTCGCCCTAACTGTCTGAGGGTTTGCCTCGGATGCTTCGTTGTCCTGGGGCCGCCCTGAGCTCTCGGGAATGCTTGCGGGGTCAAGAAGAGAGGTGAGATCCTCAACCTCCGCGTGGGCGACAGGGTGCCCAGGGTTCAATGAGGAGGAGCTTAGCAGAGGAGCCTCATTTCGGGAGAGAACCTCTTCCCTTCTGTGCCCGCTTGAAGCAGAGGAGCTTCTTAACTTGACCCTTCGTTCCCAGGGGGAAAGCTGATCGGAGCGCCACTCCTGGGTTTCATCCGAAGGATCTTCGGGCACGTCTTCCTCCTGTCCTCGCCTGCTTGGCGGAGGAGCAGGTGGTGTAGGGCGAGGTGTTGAGTTTGCCCGGAAACGCGCATCGCTTTCCGCTAAGGCAAGATGCCTAGCGTGGCTCCTTGCTTTACTCCTGGAGATCGAGCCGGGGCTTTTTGTAGGGAGATCTCGCGCGCTTCTTTCCATGTTCACCTCCCATGCTGCATCCAGCTCTTCTTGTGGCAATCTTGATTGCTTGCCTTTGAGGCCTTTGGATTTGCCGTGTCCTTTCTTCCCTCCTTTTCCCATAGCTCACTTCCTAAAAGAGAGAGCGGTTTGTGTCAGGCCATCCTTTTTTGCTTTGGCTTTAATTTTTGCTTTAGGCTTGGGAAAAGCGGGTGTGGCCTGAGGAGGCAAAGGAGGAATCTGAGGGAGAGACTCTCCTGTGCTGCTACTTGCCACTGCTTCACTTACGCTGGTGTTTGAAGGCACAACGGCTGCGGGATGGGGCGAGCAACTCTGCCTCAAGCCAAAGAAGGCTTTCACGCCTGCCTTGGGGTCTAGGCTTCTTTTTTGGGCTTCTTGGAATTTGCTGTTAGGCTTCTTGCAGACCTGGCTGCACCTACCTTGACATCCCGGTTTGGCCTTTAGGATTCTGACAGCTTGGAAAGCGCCACACTTTTTGCATACCACTGACTCTCCAAGGTTGATCATGTGGTGAGACACATGAAAGCCCCACGGAGTCGAGGTGGGCACAGGCAGACTCTGGCACGGGAACTGAAGAACGTGCACAACCACCTCATGCGGATCGACTTGTTGCACGTAAAGCCCGCACCCTTCACACTTAATGCACAGGTTGTTGGTGCTTTCACCGCTAGAGATTTTCCAATTGTGCATGGTCTGAGGACTCGCCTCCTTGACTGCATGCAAAAGAAGCTGTTTTTTATTGGGTCCTTTTTTGGGGGGAGGCGCGGCCTTGGCCTTAGCCTTTCTCTCAAATTTGACCTCATTAGCTGAGGGCAGCGGGCAGTTGGCGAGGAGGAACTCAGCTCGCTTTCCTAAGAAAGTGGAGATCTCTCGTGCAGTGCTGTCAATTTGCTTGACTTTTGCCACATGCTCTTGTGACAGAATCTCTTTGGCCTTCTGACCGCACAGCCAGTCTGCATGTCTGTTGGCTTCCCAGGCCCATAGGGAGCCTGCGCCATGCCTGGCTGCGTGCTCCTCTTTGGTTAAGTGCCCTTTTGTCCAGACCGGTTTTAATCTGTTGCGGTCATCCTGACCTGCGGTCCATAAACTAGGCCAAAGGAAATGGGCGTTGGGGTTTTTAAGTCTGGTGAGCGCAATTTTGCTATCGCAGGCAACAAAATTGTTTTGGTTGGACAGGCCCAAAAGGAAGTCAAGTGCCTTTGACTCGGCGTCATTGACCGTGAAACCTACCTGAAGGGCTCCCACCGCATACCCCACAATCTTGTAGGCTGGATCCGGCTCCGGGCCTTGCCAGCAGCATGCCGGCAGATGGCCGTCCTTGCGCTGTATGGCAACTAAGCTCCAGGTTGCCATTCTGAGCCTGGGATCGGAGGCCTGTGGTCCTCCTGATCCGTCTGTACCAAACCAGACAGGTTGGCAACTCAGTGCCGCTGCTTCAAGGTTTCCCTCAACAAGGGTTTCAAGGGCCAAGGGAGGGTGGTCAGGGTGCCTGGTAAGCGGGGCTGGGACTAGCCCTCTCAGCCAGAAACATTCTGGTGCATCCACCCTACTCCTCCACTCAGGGTCGGGGCCAATGTCGTGCGCTGCCCACGCAGGGCAAGTGTGGAGCGCATGCACGAAGGAGTTGGCCCCACCGCACCGCGTGCACACCGCGTGCCCTCCATGTCCGTTGAAGGCTACAGCGCCTTGCCAGACCATGCGTAGCCCTGTTACCTTTAGAGTGTTCCCTTTGGCCTTTCTTAGCAGGCTCCTGTGGGTCGACCAATCTAAACCATGCTCGGCTCCTCCGCCGCCGTGCTGGTTTGCAATTCGCCCCCAACGATCGCGCAGCATGGCTCCGCGCAGCTGCTCCTTCACCTGCCGTGCCGTTATGGCGTTTCCCCACTCGAGTCTAATGGTGAGGTCTGGCCTCGACCAGACTTCCATGGTGGGAGCTTCAAAACCCATGTCGCGAAGATAGCACACCATAGCTGCAATCGGGCCTGCTGCTAGTCTCCAGGGGTGAGCCGCTCTCGCAAGTCTTTTCCACGTTACCCCCCATGCTTGTTGAAAGCGTGGCGCGCACGGGCCATTGATAGCAACGCACCGGCTTAGGCTGTCCCAGTGTTCCAGAACGATGCGGATAACCGGGTCTTGGACATTAAACTCGCCCATATCAAAGACCACGTCCGCTGAACCAAGCGCCAGTCTGGTGGAGTGGGACACCGCCATTCCCCTCACCACCTTCATTCTCTTTGGAGATAGCCCTTGGGCCTGGTGCCCCCAGGTGCCCGCCGTAAAGGCGCTGGTTTTAAAAGCGCGAATCGCATGCTTTTTCTGGCCTAGCCCTAACCGATGAAGTTTGCCGCTCCTCTTGACCGCTTTCTGAATGCGGCTGTTTGAGGTCTTTACCCGCCTCCTTCGGCCTCCAGACGAATCCGCCCCCAGGTCTTTGACGAGACTTTGCACCTGCGGCTCTTTGACCTTTCTCCTGATACGGAGTTCTTTTTCCGCAGACCCATCAGAGCATACAAAAGCGGACTTCCGGATGCTGAGCTGCAGCTTGGCTGCTCCTAGCTCCGACTGAAGCGTGCGGAACACTGCAATCGCCTGCCTTGCTGCTGTCTGCGGTTCGCGGTGCTCGACATCGACAGAGATGTCATCCAGCCACACATCCATGGACTGGATCCGGTTCGACTGGTAAACTTTCTGGCAAGTGGGAAACAGTGCCAGCTTTGCCAGGGCAGGGGCTATGGGGCAGCCTGCCATTATGCCCCTGCTGGCCCATAAGGGGTGAGAAACTCGACCCTCAGAGGAGATCAGTCTTTCGCCTCGATATATCTGGAGCGCTATATTGAGGACGACCTGGGGGAAACCCAGGATTTTGGCTTGTTGGATCAACAGCTCATGCTCGACTGTCTCATAAAAGGTCGTGAGGTCGATGAAAATACTCACCCGACTTAAACCTCTCGAACGGCTGATTTCGGAGAGGAAGACTCTGCGGACAGAAATGTCCAAACAAGCTTGTCCTGGGCGGGCCGCGTCCCACGGAGCTACTAGCTCAAAGCGGGCTATCCATTCAGCCACCAGGTTGTACCTGGCTTGGGTCCAAAGCTTGTACGCTACATGGCATAAAGCAATCGGGCGTTCAATCTCTTCCGACTTAACAAGCATGGTGACCTGAGTGGTACACCACTGATGCGGGGCCTGGCCGGTTTTTTCCACAAGGTGAAAGAAATGGGTGAGATCCTCGACCCGTTTTTCAGGCAGGGCTTTAAGGAAGGGAATCGTCCATCCATCTGGTCCTGGGGCTTTCAGAGGCAGACGTTTGATGCGGAGCATGATTGCCAGCGGGTCTAGCGGAGGGAGTAGCTCGGCCTCTCGCTTGGCTTCTTCGAGCAGTAGGGGAAAAACGGTTGGAACAGGCTCGAACTCTCCTTGCCATATCGGTTGCCACTGGGCCAATCGGCAGTATGGACGTAGCATGGGTTCCATTGTTTGGAAAGGCCTATCCAGACCAGATTCATGGCTTTTCATGGCACGGAAGAGAGGCCTCATTCCTTTCTGAACGGCGCCGTCAAGCCACTCCTTGTAACGCTCCTTATCGCAACGGACGTGCTCCTTTTGGGCCTTTGAGGCTTCGTCCTCGATCCACTTGCGGGTATCGATGTCGTCTTCCCCGGCGAGAAGGGATTTGATCTTTGCCTGTTTGTCGCCATTGATTTCCTGGGCCTCGGAATCAATCAGGCCTGACAACAGGTTCTCGAGCTCATCGGCTTTGATGATTTTTTGGGGGGTTTTATTTGTCCAGACCTGCAGCCTCTGCCATTTTGCATGATTGTCCGTGTACTTATAGACTTTGGACGGGGCCAGAAGTCGACCGTGTTTCAATGACAAGGTGATGCCCCGGACGGCGGTTTCTTCGGGACACACCGTTGCCGAACACTCTTGTGCCAGGGCGGCAAATGCCACCGAGACTTCATCAGAAATCTCGCCCCATCCACTTGATATGCGTGATGCACGGCAATTTCCTGCTACACCCTGCCACTTCACCAACAGGTCCAAACGCAGGAAGCTGGAAAACCTTACACTGGCCCCCCATCGTATCGCAAGTGAGGATCAGGCTAGAGTGGGGCCGATGTGGAGCAGTCCAATCTGCAGCGATGCTGGAGATGCTCCTGAGCTTGCTGCTGCAGATGCAGTAGTCAAGTTCGTTGCCACTATCACACGTAGCCTGCCCAGTCACAATCGGGTAGGCCTGAAGTTCACTGAGGATGTTGCTGGCCAGGAGCTCCTCTGGAGCCACATTCCAATCCCCTATGGCAAACCAGTGCCCGGAGTGAGCCTTTATAGTTGCCATTAGGCGGGACAGGATTTCAGCATTAGGGTGCGAATCATACGCTACACCTGACCGCAAGTAGACGCTGAAACATGCAATCTCCGCCTGTCTAGTTCTGACCGCAACTGCAGTGAAACCGCCCCCCTCAAAAGAAACATGATTCAAGAACCGGGCTTGCCAATGCTTACGGACCAAGATCCCCGTACCTCCGAGGACTCCTTTCCCTTGACCAGGGGAGCCCGACCCGCCATGCAACTCATAGCCGCATCGAGCTGCTTTCCGGGCCGCTGATTCTCTTGAGTCTCCGATAAGGTGGGTTTCTTGAAGGCACACAACCGGCTCCTTGAGTTGGTCAAGCCAGGTAACAATTTCCGCCCTCCAGCTGGTGACATTGGAAGAGCGAATTTGAAGTGGTTCTTTGGAGGGAAGGCTTAGCTGCTGTTGCACGTCCTTGAGAGCCATCCTCAAGGGTGATACCCCTACCGACGGGCCTCGAGAAGCACAGCTGAAAAGCTGCTCCAAGGTCCAGTGCTCCAATAGCCCTTCGTTCTGAGGGGCTTGGTCCGCTAGTTCAATGATTGTCTCTTCGGCTTCGGCACTGATAGCGTGCTGTCCGTCGAGTTGAACCTCTAACTTGTGCCACAGCTTGGCTTGCTTTCGGTTTCGTGGTTCCACGAGGGCATGCTTCTTCCTGGTTTTTTGACCAGTATGCCCTGAAGGTAGTCTGGTTCCCACTGAAGCTGTACAAGTTGCTGGGGTTTGCGTCATGTCGCTATCATCTAGCAAAGACGCGGGAAAGAATTTGGGGCCACTGAGGCCAACTTGCGACTCCGCTTTAACAAAGGCCAGTGCTGTCTTTCTGGGAGTGGTCTTTCTCCTACTCCTCGAAAGCCACTTGTTTACACTAGCCGTACCTTCTGCACAAACAGGCTGCTCCTGCGTGCTGAAGGAGAAACTCTCTTCATGCTCCGTATCCGCCGGTAAGAGCAGGGGAGTAGCTCCTCGGTCAGAGTCGAGAGTAGTCGGAGTGCTGCAAAATTTCGCCCCAAACCCTTGTGTGGGAACTGGGGCTTGCTCATCATGAGCCATGGTCGTGTAAGTCTTGCAGGCGGAGTCCAGCCTGTTTAGAACATATTTGACCACAGGGCTCAGTCGCGGGCCCTGACTGCCCTGGGTCTCCTTGCCTCCTTGCTTCGGTCTCCAATGGCGCCGAAGCCTGTAACCCTCCTGAGGGGGCAGAAAAACTGGCTGCTCCAAAGGTGCACATCCACCTGCTAGACTGCAAAACTGTGACGCGTACGCTGCGGGCCCTTGCCAGAGGGAGTGCCGCGCCTCACTCCACTGTGGCCCTGTGCCCTACAGATGCTCATCCTGACTTTCAAGGGGAGTAGCTCGACCCTCGGTCGGGCTACTCCGAAAATCCAATCTTCTTCTTGTCGGGCCGAACTCTGTTCCCTCTGGAAGGGCAGCACCTATCAACTCGGCCGGTACTCCCACCTCCTTCTTCCAGGTGGGGAAATTCTGGGGCTCCCCTTCTTCGGCCTCATGTCTGAAATGCCTGTTCAGCTGCGCCTGCTGCTCAGGCGTGAGGGCAATGCCGGCACATCTTAGGAGCCTGCTGGCTTCAACGGCCTGCTTTGGTTGATCCTCCTTTTCAACCTGCTCCTTGACTGCAGATTGGATCTTGAGGATGTCCTGCTCTTTCTGGGCGATTTTCTCCGACATTGCTGCAAGTTCTTTCATACTCTGCTCAAACTGTTCCTTGAGCCTTTCGGTGCGGCTTTGGAGCTGAACCTTCTTGGCAATGAGCGAGCGAAGCTCATTCGTGTTCTGTTTGTAGGCCGCCATTGTTTTCTGAAGTCGCACTTTTGGTGGAACCTCCTCCATTTGCTCATCCTTGGGCTCCTCTATGCCTGCTTCCTTGAGCAGAATCTTGGCTGCTTCATCTGCTCCGTTCCACAGGCTCTGAGCGGCCTCCTTGTATTCTTGATCGGACATGGCTCCTCTGGCTTCCAGGCCCGGGGGTGGTTGCGGGTGCGTCGGGGTCCAGCCTGCGGCTTCTAACGCAGTCCGGGCTCCTTCGTCCAGGTGCTGCCATGCCTGATCTAGGGCCTTCACTGCTCTGATGCCCTTTTGAGCTTTTGGGGAGATTCTCACCCGCTCTGGCGTCCACTTCCTCTCTGTGCCCCAGGACCAATCCCCCGTTTTCTTTGGCTTCTTTTTCCACGGTTTACCACAATGCCAACAGGTGGGATACCAAGCTAGGTCCTGGCGAGGAACCCATCCTGTATAGCAATGCTCGCAGGTTGTGAAGCTCATCTTGGTCAGGAAGAGCCAAGTAGAAAACAGAGGCTCCTAGCCTGAAGGAAGGGCTCAGATGTTGGACTTATTGAGTTCGGCACACCACTTCTGCCGGCAGGCCTCCGACAGAAGTTTCCCAGCGTCGACGATCCAGTCGTTCCTGGTCTTAGACCAACGAGCCAAAGCACGGAGTTGGTTTGTGACCCTCTGCCCCGGTGTGAGGTCACGGGCACTGGGCTGCTCCTCGAACTCGGCTTGTAAATAGGGCTTGATTGATTCCTCCAAGGGAACCCTCTCGGCTACCCCAAAGCGCTGCACCTCGGGTGTGCGAGATCGCTCTCTGCCCGCCGTGGTGTGGGGGACCCCAGGCCGGAGGCCGGAGGGAACAAGGAGAGACTCACTTGCTGCTCAGCCTAGCAGCAAGGGAGAGACTCACCTTGCACTGACACACAGATGGCTCTAACTACGGACAAGCTGGGGTTGAATGAGGCCTGTTCCCCCAACGTCAGTTTGAGGACTCGAGGCTGGTTCACCACAGCTACCGCTCAGCTACTGTGTGCACCCCACCGGGGTTGAGCCGAAACTTGAGCCAAATGGCTACGGGTCACATATATCACTCGAAAGCGGGCTGCGTCGCTAGCCAGGTTAGGCTCTTCGGAACCGAAGTTCCGGAAGGTATTAACTATGCACAGAAAAGGAAAAACTCTCGAGGTGTCCTTGGCCTGCTTAACACGGCCGAACTATGTGCAGGGAACACCGAGAGAAAGCAATGAGGGCTTAACCAGTTCCGCGAGAAGCTCGGCGGCCTACGGCTACTCACTGGTTTGGCTCTATACAAAGCCCTAGGCAAATGTTCTGCAGGTTGAACTGCCTGGTCTGTACTGCCTACCCTATAAGCCCTGCCTGTACAGGGGAGAAACTCACCCACATTCGGCTCACTCAGAAAAGGCAGAAGGTCCGGAACCGACACATGGGCAATGCCTGTACAAACTGCAAACAAGTGGAAGGCAAAAGTCGCCAACCTCCGGAGCAGGCCTAAGCTTTCTCGCACTTACTAACCTAGGCCCCAGAAACTCATGCCGCAGCAGCACTGAGCTCCTGTTTGCCCCGTATGCTGACCTGGTTTTCTCGCACTTACTCACCAGGGAGGAAGAACCAGCTTTCTCGCTCTTACTCACTGGTTCAACCTCAGCGGCTCCAGAGGAGCCCACACCACTTGCACGCAGGGAGGGCTTGGTTGATTTGGGCATCTCAGCTGGGCAGGCTTTCGGGCACCGAGCCACAGCCTTTAACCTCCGCAATCTGGTGCCTCAGGCTGTCCGTCAGCCTAGGTTTTGGTCCCTACCAAACAACGCCTGCCGCTAGGCTTCCTCCAGGATGGGCTTGCACCACCCGGAGAGAAACAACAGCACCCTGCAGGAAACTCAAAGGAAATCCTCGGCAGGCCAAACACGGGTAACCCCAAACTGATGCCGGGCAGCATGCCCTCGGCCACAACCGACCGGTAAGTACTAGGATCCTCGTCCGTTCCCCAACATCTCAGCGCGCTCCCTCCCCTCATCAACCAGTGAGGATCTTCAGGGTCCGGTTCTAACGTTATCCTTTCGGGCGCTGTGTTTGCGAGAACCCCGTGTTGGGCCTGTGGAAGACCCGCAAGCTCCTGAGCCCGAAAACCCGGTCCAGCGGTCTGCTCAACAGACCGAACAAGGGGGCCAAACCGGTGTCAGGCTGTACTAAAGCCACATCAAGGCGGCTTGTCCTGCAGGGTGACCAACGGAACGACTGCGAATATTCCGATGGATGGATCTGGGTATGTGCCGGGACTGAGCACTTGCTTGCTTGCATTCTTACACCTGCAACCTTATGCGATCAAATCATGATCCAATTCTATGCAAGATTCTCTTTGGTGCCCTGAGGCACTCACAATTTGGAAACGGACTCGAAAGACCGTCACTGATTGAAACGGGGAGAAGCCTCACCCTGAATGGATTCCGGAGGGGATAGTCTCGCCCTTGATTCTGGCAGGGCAAAGCTCCTGCAATTTGGGTGGGTTGGGGCTGAAGTAGGTCAGACCTCCCATGGGATGTCTTCCAAATCTTCAAAGCCACACACTTGCCAATCACTGCTGCATGCTTCTTCTGGGGAGTCTGGATCCTGAGAACACCCTTCCTCAAGGAAAGTCCAGCCATGTGCGCTGGCTGCAGAAGACAGCGGAACCAGCGAAGGCTGTGCGGGCTGCATAACTTGGTGACCTAACTGACGCAAGTCAGCAAGGGAAGCGTCGTCCAGGAACACCGGTCTCCTAACTGCTTGGTCAAAACTCGGCCAGCTCCACGTGCAAGCTAGAAAGTTTTCTAGACAAAGGGCACAGTGGAGCTCGATGCGTCTTCCATCCTCTCCGTGCAAGATCGCTGGTTGCCTTTTCCCAGGACCTGGCACAAAACTGAGGTTATGGGTTGGAATATTACCACAGCCAGTGCAGTTAAAGTTTAACAGGCGAAGCCACTGCACGGGCGGGTCGCCCCCCGTTCCCCCGTGGAGCTCTGCTGGGTCTTCCATGCATCGCCATTGCCCACAAGGTCCGGCTCTAACTGTTTTGCCGGATTTGCTGGTGCGAACAAAATACACGCTGCTGTCCTCTGCGAGGAGCAGCCATTCTTTCCGGCCCTTGTGAAACCAGCGAAAGCAGAGTGCTTGGTGAAAAGTCCTGCCTTGGCTGGAGCCACAATTGGCTCTATGGGCCCAAGTTCGCTCTGCACTTGCCAGGCTGCTCGAGCAACTTACCTGGTCTTCCAAGGCTGGAGAAACTCCACAGCCGGCTGTAAGAGGACTCGCATAAGGGAAGAGTTCCCCAAGCCGGGCTGCTTCGCCCTCCAGTCGGGCCGTGCCTTCTTTCTGGCTCTCTGCAGAGCAAGTTGGGTGAGATGACTCCAACCCATCACTTGCTGGCAGTGAGGATCTCGACTGCACAGGTGCTCTGGACATGGCTCAATGAAGGCTGTGAAAAAGCAGGCCTGGTACCCAAAACAGTTAGGGGACTCGAGGCTGGTTCACACAGCTACCGCTCTGCTACCTGTGCACCCCACCGGGGTTGAGCCGAGATCTTGAGCCATCACTACGATCACATATATCACTCGAAAGCGGACTGCGTCGCTAGCCAGGTTAGGCTCTTCGGAACCGAAGTTCCGGAAGGTATTAACTATGCACAGAAAAGGAAAAACTCTCGAGGTGTCCTTGGCCTGCTTAACACGGCCGAACTATGTGCAGGGAACACCGAGAGAAAGCAAAGAGGGCTTAACCAGTTCCGCGAGAAGCTCGGCGGCCTACGGCTACTCACTGGTTTGGCTCTATACAAAGCCCTAGGCAAAAGTTCTGCAGGTTGAACTGCCTGGTCTGTACTGCCTACCCTATACGCCCTGCCTGTACAGGGGAGAAACTCACCCACATTCGGCTCACTCAGAAAAGGCAGAAGGTCCGGAACCGACACATGGGCAATGCCTGTACAAACTGCAAACAAGTGGAAGGCAAAAGTCGCCAACCACCGGAGCAGGCCTAAGCTTTCTCGCACTTACTAACCTAGGCCCCAGAAACTCATGCCGCAGCAGCACTGAGCTCCTGTTTGCCCCGTATGCTGACCTGGTTTTCTCGCACTTACTCACCAGGGAGGAAGAACCAGCTTTCTCGCTCTTACTCACTGGTTCAACCTCAGCGGCTCCAGAGGAGCCCACACCACTTGCACGCAGGGAGGGCTTGGTTGATTTGGGCATCTCAGCTGGGCAGGCTTTCGGGCACCGAGCCACAGCCTTTAACCTCCGCAATCTGGTGCCTCAGGCTGTCCGTCAGCCTAGGTTTTGGTCCCTACCAAACAACGCCTGCCGCTAGGCTTCCTCCAGGATGGGCTTGCACCACCCGGAGAGAAACAACAGCACCCTGCAGGAAACTCAAAGGAAATCCTCGGCAGGCCAAACACGGGTAACCCCAAACTGATGCCGGGCTGCATGCCCTCGGCCACAACCGACCGGTAAGTACTAGGATCCTCGTCCGTTCCCCAACATCTCAGCGCGCTCCCTCCCCTCATCAACCAGTGAGGATCTTCAGGGTCCGGTTCTGACGTTATCCTTTCGGGCGCTGTGTTTGCGAGAACCCCGTGTTGGGCCTGTGGAAGACCCGCAAGCTCCTGAGCCCGAAAACCCGGTCCAGCGGTCTGCTCAACAGACCGAACAAGGGGGCCAAACCGGTGTCAGGCTGTACTAAAGCCACATCAAGGCGGCTTGTCCTGCAGGGTGACCAACGGAACGACTGCGAATATTCCGATGGATGGATCTGGGTATGTGCCGGGACTGAGCACTTGCTTGCTTGCATTCTTACACCTGCAACCTTATGCGATCAAATCATGATCCAATTCTATGCAAGATTCTCTTTGGTGCCCTGAGGCACTCACAATTTGGAAACGGACTCGAAAGACCGTCACTGATTGAAACGGGGAGAAGCCTCACCCTGAATGGATTCCGGAGGGGATAGTCTCGCCCTTGATTCTGGCAGGGCAAAGCTCCTGCAATTTGGGTGGGTTGGGGCTGAAGTAGGTCAGACCTCCCATGGGATGTCTTCCAAATCTTCAAAGCCACACACTTGCCAATCACTGCTGCATGCTTCTTCTGGGGAGTCTGGATCCTGAGAACACCCTTCCTCAAGGAAAGTCCAGCCATGTGCGCTGGCTGCAGAAGACAGCGGAACCAGCGAAGGCTGTGCGGGCTGCATAACTTGGTGACCTAACTGACGCAAGTCAGCAAGGGAAGCGTCGTCCAGGAACACCGGTCTCCTAACTGCTTGGTCAAAACTCGGCCAGCTCCACGTGCAAGCTAGAAAGTTTTCTAGACAAAGGGCACAGTGGAGCTCGATGCGTCTTCCATCCTCTCCGTGCAAGATCGCTGGTTGCCTTTTCCCAGGACCTGGCACAAAACTGAGGTTATGGGTTGGAATATTACCACAGCCAGTGCAGTTAAAGTTTAACAGGCGAAGCCACTGCACGGGCGGGTCGCCCCCCGTTCCCCCGTGGAGCTCTGCTGGGTCTTCCATGCATCGCCATTGCCCACAAGGTCCGGCTCTAACTGTTTTGCCGGATTTGCTGGTGCGAACAAAATACACTCTGCTGTCCTCTGCGAGGAGCAGCCATTCTTTCCGGCCCTTGTGAAACCAGCGAAAGCAGAGTGCTTGGTGAAAAGTCCTGCCTTGGCTGGAGCCACAATTGGCTCTATGGGCCCAAGTTCGCTCTGCACTTGCCAGGCTGCTCGAGCAACTTACCTGGTCTTCCAAGGCTGGAGAAACTCCACAGCCGGCTGTAAGAGGACTCGCATAAGGGAAGAGTTCCCCAAGCCGGGCTGCTTCGCCCTCCAGTCGGGCCGTGCCTTCTTTCTGGCTCTCTGCAGAGCAAGTTGGGTGAGATGACTCCAACCCATCACTTGCTGGCAGTGAGGATCTCGACTGCACAGGTGCTCTGGACATGGCTCAAATGAAGGCTGTGAAAAAGCAGGCCTGGTACCCAAAACAGTTAGGGGACTCGAGGCTGGTTCACACAGCTACCGCTCTGCTACCTGTGCACCCCACCGGGGTTGAGCCGAGATCTTGAGCCAATCACATATATCACTCGAAAGCGGACTGCGTCGCTAGCCAGGTTAGGCTCTTCGGAACCGAAGTTCCGGAAGGTATTAACTATGCACAGAAAAGGAAAAACTCTCGAGGTGTCCTTGGCCTGCTTAACACGGCCGAACTATGTGCAGGGAACACCGAGAGAAAGCAAAGAGGGCTTAACCAGTTCCGCGAGAAGCTCGGCGGCCTACGGCTACTCACTGGTTTGGCTCTATACAAAGCCCTAGGCAAATGTTCTGCAGGTTGAACTGCCTGGTCTGTACTGCCTACCCTATACGCCCTGCCTGTACAGGGGAGAAACTCACCCACATTCGGCTCACTCAGAAAAGGCAGAAGGTCCGGAACCGACACATGGGCAATGCCTGTACAAACTGCAAACAAGTGGAAGGCAAAAGTCGCCAACCACCGGAGCAGGCCTAAGCTTTCTCGCACTTACTAACCTAGGCCCCAGAAACTCATGCCGCAGCAGCACTGAGCTCCTGTTTGCCCCGGATGCTGACCTGGTTTTCTCGCACTTACTCACCAGGGAGGAAGAACCAGCTTTCTCGCTCTTACTCACTGGTTCAACCTCAGCGGCTCCAGAGGAGCCCACACCACTTGCACGCAGGGAGGGCTTGGTTGATTTGGGCATCTCAGCTGGGCAGGCTTTCGGGCACCGAGCCACAGCCTTTAACCTCCGCAATCTGGTGCCTCAGGCTGTCCGTCAGCCTAGGTTTTGGTCCCTACCAAACAACGCCTGCCGCTAGGCTTCCTCCAGGATGGGCTTGCACCACCCGGAGAGAAACAACAGCACCCTGCAGGAAACTCAAAGGAAATCCTCGGCAGGCCAAACACGGGTAACCCCAAACTGATGCCGGGCAGCATGCCCTCGGCCACAACCGACCGGTAAGTACTAGGATCCTCGTCCGTTCCCCAACATCTCAGCGCGCTCCCTCCCCTCATCAACCAGTGAGGATCTTCAGGGTCCGGTTCTAACGTTATCCTTTCGGGCGCTGTGTTTGCGAGAACCCCGTGTTGGGCCTGTGGAAGACCCGCAAGCTCCTGAGCCCGAAAACCCGGTCCAGCGGTCTGCTCTACAGACCGAACAAGGGGGCCAAACCGGTGTCAGGCTGTACTAAAGCCACATCAAGGCGGCTTGTCCTGCAGGGTGACCAACGGAACGACTGCGAATATTCCGATGGATGGATCTGGGTATGTGCCGGGACTGAGCACTTGCTTGCTTGCATTCTTACACCTGCAACCTTATGCGATCAAATCATGATCCAATTCTATGCAAGATTCTCTTTGGTGCCCTGAGGCACTCACAATTTGGAAACGGACTCGAAAGACCGTCACTGATTGAAACGGGGAGAAGCCTCACCCTGAATGGATTCCGGAGGGGATAGTCTCGCCCTTGATTCTGGCAGGGCAAAGCTCCTGCAATTTGGGTGGGTTGGGGCTGAAGTAGGTCAGACCTCCCATGGGATGTCTTCCAAATCTTCAAAGCCACACACTTGCCAGTCACTGCTGCATGCTTCTTCTGGGGAGTCTGGATCCTGAGAACACCCTTCCTCAAGGAAAGTCCTGGCTGCAGAAGACAGCGGAACCAGCGAAGGCTGTGCGGGCTGCATAACTTGGTGACCTAACTGACGCAAGTCAGCAAGGGAAGCGTCGTCCAGGAACACCGGTCTCCTAACTGCTTGGTCAAAACTCGGCCAGCTCCACGTGCAAGCTAGAAAGTTTTCTAGACAAAGGGCACAGTGGAGCTCGATGCGTCTTCCATCCTCTCCGTGCAAGATCGCTGGTTGCCTTTTCCCAGGACCTGGCACAAAACTGAGGTTATGGGTTGGAATATTACCACAGCCAGTGCAGTTAAAGTTTAACAGGCGAAGCCACTGCACGGGCGGGTCGCCCCCCGTTCCCCCGTGGAGCTCTGCTGGGTCTTCCATGCATCGCCATTGCCCACAAGGTCCGGCTCTAACTGTTTTGCCGGATTTGCTGGCGCGAACAAAATACACTCTGCTGTCCTCTGCGAGGAGTAGCCATTCTTTCCGGCCCTTGTGAAACCAGCGAAAGCAGAGTGCTTGGTGAAAAGTCCTGCCTTGGCTGGAGCCACAATTGGCTCTATGGGCCCAAGTTCGCTCTGCACTTGCCAGGCTGCTCGAGCAACTTACCTGGTCTTCCAAGGCTGGAAAAACTCCACAGCCGGCTGTAAGAGGACTCGCATAAGGGAAGAGTTCCCCAAGCCGGGCTGCTTCGCCCTCCAGTCGGGCCGTGCCTTCTTTCTGGCTCTCTGCATCGCAAGTTGGGTGAGATGACTCCAACCCGTCACTTGCCGGCAGTGAGGATCTCGACTGCACAGGTGCTCTGGACATGGCTCAAATGAAGGCTGTGAAAAAGCAGGCCTGGTACCCAAAGCAGTTAGGGGACTCGAGGCTGGTTCACACAGCTACCGCTCTGCTACCTGTGCACCCCTCCGGGGTTGAGCCGAGATCTTGAGCCAATCACATATATCACACGAAAGCGGGCTGCGTCGCTAGCCAGGTTAGGCTCTTCGGAACCGAAGTTCCGGAAAACATTAACTATGCACAGAAAAGGAAAAACTCTCGAGGTGTCCTTGGCCTGCTTAACACGGCCGAACTATGTGCAGGGAACACCGAGAGAAAGCATTGAGGGCTTAACCAGTTCCGCGAGAAGCTCGGCGGCCTACGGCTACTCACTGGTTTGGCTCTATACAAAGCCCTAGGCAAATGTTCTGCAGGTTGAACTGCCTGGTCTGTACTGCCTACCCGATAAGCCCTGCCTGTACAGGGGAGAAACTCACCCACATTCGGCTCACTCAGAAAAGGCAGAAGGTCCGGAACCGACACCAAACAAGTGGATTGGCAAAAGTCGCCAACCTCCGGAACAGGCCTAAGCTTTCTCGCACTTACTAACCTAGGCCCCAGAAACTCATGCCGCAGCAGCACTGAGCTCCTGTTTGCCCCGTATGCGGACCTGGTTTTCTCGCACTTACTCACCAGGAAGGAAGAACCAACTTTCTCGCTCTTACTCACTGATTCAACCTCAGCGGCTCCAGAGGAACCCACACCACTTGCACGCAGGGAGGGCTTGGTTGATTTGGGCATCTCAGCTGGGCAGGCTTTCGGGCACCGAGCCACAGCCTTTAACCTCCGCAATCTGGTGCCTCAGGCTGTCCGTCAGCCTCGGTTTTGGTCCCTACCAAACAACGCCTGCCGCTAGGCTTCCTCCAGGATGGGCTTGCACCACCCGGAGAGAAACAACAGCACCCTGCAGGAAACTCAAAGGAAATCCTCGGCAGGCCAAACACGGGTAACCCCAAACTGATGCCGGGCTGCATGCCCTCGGCCACAACCGACCGGTAAGTACTAGGATCCTCGTCCGTTCCCCAACATCTCAGCGCGCTCCCTCCCCTCATCAACCAGTGAGGATCTTCAGGGTCCGGTTCTGACGTTATCCTTTCGGGCGCTGTGTTTGCGAGAACCCCGTGTTGGGCCTGTGGAAGACCCGCAAGCTCCTGAGCCCGAAAACCCGGTCCAGCGGTCTGCTCTACAGACCGAACAAGGGGGCCAAACCGGTGTCAAGCTGTACTAAAGCCACATCAAGGCGGCTTGTCCTGCAGGGTGACCAACGGAACGACTGCGAATATTCCGATGGATGGATCTGGGTATGTGCCGGGACTGAGCACTTGCTTGCTTGCATTCTTACACCTGCAACCTTACGCGATCAAATCATGATTCAATTCAATGCAAGATTCTCTTTGGTGCCCTGAGGCACTCACAGTTTGGGAACGGACTCGAAAGACCGTCACTGATTGAAACGGGGAGAAGCCTCACCCTGGGTGAATGGATTCAGGAGGGGATAGTCTCGCCCTTGATTCTGGCAGGGCAAAGCTCCTGCAATTTGGGTGGGTTGGGGCTGTAGTAGGTCAGACCTCCCATGGGATGTCTTCCAAATCTTCAAAGCCACACACTTGCCAATCACTGCTGCATGCTTCTTCTGGGGAGTCTGGATCCTGAGAACACCCTTCCTCAAGGAAAGTCCAGCCAAGTGCGCTGGCTGCAGAAGACAGCGGAACCAGCGAAGGCTGTGCGGGCTGCATAACTTGGTGACCTAACTGACGCAAGTCAGCAAGGGAAGCGTCGTCCAGGAACACCGGTCTCCTAACTGCTTGGTCAAAACTCGGCCAGCTCCACGTGCAGGCTAGAAAGTTTTCTAGACAAAGGGCACAGTGGAGCTCGATGCGTCTTCCATCCTCTCCGTGCAAGATCGCTGGTTGCCTTTTCCCAGGACCTGGCACAAAACTGAGGTTATGGGTTGGAATATTACCACAGCCAGTGCAGTTAAAGTTTAACAGGCGAAGCCACTGCACGGGCGGGTCGCCCCCCGTTCCCCCGTGGAGCTCTGCTGGGTCTTCCATGCATCGCCATTGCCCACAAGGTCCGGCTCTAACTGTTTTGCCGGATTTGCTGGTGCGAACAAAATACACGCTGCTGTCCTCTGCGAGGAGCAGCCATTCTTTACGGCCCTTGTGAAACCAGCGAAAGCAGAGTGCTTGGTGAAAAGTCCTGCCTTGGCTGGAGCCACAATTGGCTCTATGGGCCCAAGTTCGCTCTGCACTTGCCAGGCTGCTCGAGCAACTTACCTGGTCTTCCAAGGCTGGAGAAACTCCACAGCCGGCTGTAAGAGGACTCGCATAAGGGAAAAGTTCCCCAAGCCGGGCTGCTTCGCCCTCCAGTCGGGCCGTGCCTTCTTTCTGGCTCTCTGCAGAGCAAGTTGGGTGAGATGACTCCAACCCATCACTTGCTGGCAGTGAGGATCTCGACTGCACAGGTGCTCTGGACATGGCTCAAATGAAGGCTGTGAAAAAGCAGGCCTGGTACCCAAAACAGTTAGGGGACTCGAGGCTGGTTCACACAGCTACCGCTCTGCTACCTGTGCACCCCACCGGGGTTGAGCCGAGATCTTGAGCCAGTCACATATATCACTCGAAAGCGCTGCGTCGCTAGCCAGGTTAGGCTCTTCGGAACCGAAGTTCCGGAAGGTATTAACTATGCACAGAAAAGGAAAAACTCTCGAGGTGTCCTTGGCCTGCTTAACACGGCCGAACTATGTGCAGGGAACACCGAGAGAGGCATTGAGGGCTTAACCAGTTCCGCGAGAAGCTCGGCGGCCTACGGCGACTCACTGGTTTGGCTCTATACAAAGCCCTAGGCAAATGTTCTGCAGGTTGAACTGCCTGGTCTGTACTGCCTACCCTATAAGCCCTGCCTGTACAGGGGAGAAACTCACCCACATTCGGCTCACTCAGAAAAGGCAGAAGGTCCGGAACCGACACATGGGCAATGCCTGTACAAACTGCAAACAAGTGGATTGGCAAAAGTCGCCAACCTCCGGAGCAGGCCTAAGCTTTCTCGCACTTACTAACCTAGGCCCCAGAAACTCATGCCGCAGCAGCACTGAGCTCCTGTTTGCCCCGTATGCTGACCTGGTTTTCTCGCACTTACTCACCAGGGAGGAAGAACCAGCTTTCTCGCTCTTACTCACTGGTTCAACCTCAGCGGCTCCAGAGGAGCCCACACCACTTGCACGCAGGGAGGGCTTGGTTGATTTGGGCATCTCAGCTGGGCAGGCTTTCGGGCACCGAGCCACAGCCTTTAACCTCCGCAATCTGGTGCCTCAGGCTGTCCGTCAGCCTAGGTTTTGGTCCCTACCAAACAACGCCTGCCGCTAGGCTTCCTCCAGGATGGGCTTGCACCACCCGGAGAGAAAACAACAGCACCCTGCAGGAAACTCAAAGGAAATCCTCGGCAGGCCAAACACGGGTAACCCCAAACTGATGCCGGGCAGCATGCCCTCGGCCACAACCGACCGGAAAGTACTAGGATCCTCGTCCGTTCCCCAACATCTCAGCGCGCTCCCTCCCCTCATCAACCAGTGAGGATCTTCAGGGTCCGGTTCTAACGTTATCCTTTCGGGCGCTGTGTTTGCGAGAACCCCGTGTTGGGCCTGTGGAAGACCCGCAAGCTCCTGAGCCCGAAAACCCGGTCCAGCGGTCTGCTCTACAGACCGAACAAGGGGGCCAAACCGGTGTCAGGCTGTACTAAAGCCACATCAAGGCGGCTTGTCCTGCAGGGTGACCAACGGAACGACTGCGAATATTCCGATGGATGGATCTGGGTATGTGCCGGGACTGAGCACTTGCTTGCTTGCATTCTTACACCTGCAACCTTATGCGATCAAAACATGATCCAATTCTATGCAAGATTCTCTTTGGTGCCCTGAGGCACTCACAATTTGGAAACGGACTCGAAAGACCGTCACTGATTGAAACGGGGAGAAGCCTCACCCTGAATGGATTCCGGAGGGGATAGTCTCGCCCTTGATTCTGGCAGGGCAAAGCTCCTGCAATTTGGGTGGGTTGGGGCTGAAGTAGGTCAGACCTCCCATGGGATGTCTTCCAAATCTTCAAAGCCACACACTTGCCAATCACTGCTGCATGCTTCTTCTGGGGAGTCTGGATCCTGAGAACACCCTTCCTCAAGGAAAGTCCAGCCATGTGCGCTGGCTGCAGAAGACAGCGGAACCAGCGAAGGCTGTGCGGGCTGCATAACTTGGTGACCTAACTGACGCAAGTCAGCAAGGGAAGCGTCGTCCAGGAACACCGGTCTCCTAACTGCTTGGTCAAAACTCGGCCAGCTCCACGTGCAAGCTAGAAAGTTTTCTAGACAAAGGGCACAGTGGAGCTCGATGCGTCTTCCATCCTCTCCGTGCAAGATCGCTGGTTGCCTTTTCCCAGGACCTGGCACAAAACTGAGGTTATGGGTTGGAATATTACCACAGCCAGTGCAGTTAAAGTTTAACAGGCGAAGCCACTGCACGGGCGGGTCGCCCCCCGTTCCCCCGTGGAGCTCTGCTGGGTCTTCCATGCATCGCCATTGCCCACAAGGTCCGGCTCTAACTGTTTTGCCGGATTTGCTGGTGCGAACAAAATACACGCTGCTGTCCTCTGCGAGGAGCAGCCATTCTTTACGGCCCTTGTGAAACCAGCGAAAGCAGAGTGCTTGGTGAAAAGTCCTGCCTTGGCTGGAGCCACAATTGGCTCTATGGGCCCAAGTTCGCTCTGCACTTGCCAGGCTGCTCGAGCAACTTACCTGGTCTTCCAAGGCTGGAGAAACTCCACAGCCGGCTGTAAGAGGACTCGCATAAGGGAAAAGTTCCCCAAGCCGGGCTGCTTCGCCCTCCAGTCGGGCCGTGCCTTCTTTCTGGCTCTCTGCAGAGCAAGTTGGGTGAGATGACTCCAACCCATCACTTGCTGGCAGTGAGGATCTCGACTGCACAGGTGCTCTGGACATGGCTCGAATGAAGGCTGTGAAAAAGCAGGCCTGGTACCCAAAACAGTAAGGGGACTCGAGGCTGGTTCACACAGCTACCGCTCTGCTACCTGTGCACCCCACCGGGGTTGAGCCGAGATCTTGAGCCAATCACATATATCACTCGAACGCGGAACTGCGTCGCAGCCAGGTTAGGCTCTTTCCGGGAAAAACCGAAAGTTTTTCCGGAAGGTATTAACTATGCACGGAAAAGGGGCTCTCGAGGTGTCCTTGGCCTGCTTAACACGGCCGAACTATGTGCAGGGAACACCGAGAGAAAGCAATGAGGGCTTAACCAGTTCCGCGAGAAGCTCGGCGGCCTACGGCTACTCACTGGTTTGGCTCTGTACAAAGCCCTAGGCAAATGTTCTGCAGGTTGAACTGCCTGGTCTGTACTGCCTACCCTATAAGCCCTGCCTGTACAGGGGAGAAACTCACCCACATTCGGCTCACTCAGAAAAGGCAGAAGGTCCGGAACCGACACATGGGCAATGCCTGTACAAACTGCAAACAAGTGGAAGGCAAAAGTCGCCAACCTCCGGAGCAGGCCTAAGCTTTCTCGCACTTACTAACCTAGGCCCCAGAAACTCATGCCGCAGCAGCACTGAGCTCCTGTTTGCCCCGTATGCTGACCTGGTTTTCTCGCACTTACTCACCAGGGAGGAAGAACCAACTTTCTCGCTCTTACTCACTGGTTCAACCTCAGCGGCTCCAGAGGAACCCACACCACTTGCACGCAGGGAGGGCTTGGTTGATTTGGGCATCTCAGTTGGGCAGGCTTTCGGGCACCGAGCCACAGCCTTTAACCTCCGCAATCTGGTGCCTCAGGCTGTCCGTCAGCCTAGGTTTTGGTCCCTAACAAACAACGCCTGCCGCTAGGCTTCCTCCTGGCTGGGCTTGCACCAACAGGAGAAAAACAACACACCCTGCAGGAAAAACAAAGGAAATCCTCGGCAGGCCAAACACGGGTAACCCCAAACTGATGCCGGGCACCTTGCCCTCGGCCACAACCGGCCGGAAAGTACTAGGATCCTCGTCCGTTCCCCAACATCTCAGCGCGCACCCTCCCCTCATCAACCAGTGAGGATCTTCAGGGTCCGGTTCTAACGTTATCCTTTCGGGCGCTGTGTTTGCGAGAACCCCGTGTTGGGCCTGTGGAAGACCCGCAAGCTCCTGAGCCCGAAAACCCGGTCCAGCGGTCTGCTCAACAGACCGAACAAGGGGGCCAAACCTCAGGCTGTACTGAAGCCACGTCAAGGCGGCTTGTCCTGCAGGGTGACCAACGGAACGACTGCGAATATTCCGATGGATGGATCTGGGTATGTGCCAGGACTGAGCACTTGCTTGCTTGCATTCTTACACCTGCAACCTTATGCGATCAAGGCATGATCCATTTCTATGCAAGATTCTCTTTGGTGCCCTGAGGCACTCACAGTTTGGGAACGGACTCGAAAGACCGTCACTGATTGAAACGGGGAGAAGCCTCACCCTGGGTGAAATGATTCCGGAGGAGAGAGTCTCGCCCTTGATTCTGGCAGGGCAAAGCTCCTGCAATTTGGGTGGGTTGGGGCTGTAGTAGGTCAGACCTCCCATGGGATGTCTTCCAAATCTTCAAAGCCACACACTTGCCAATCACTGCTGCATGCTTCTTCTGGGGAGTCTGGATCCTGAGAACACCCTTCCTCAAGGAAGGTCCAGCCATGTGCGCTGGCTGCAGAAGACAGCGGAACCAGCGAAGGCTCTGCGGGCTGCGTAACTTGGTGACCTAACTGACGCAAGTCAGCAAGGGAAGCGTCGTCCAGGAACACCGGTCTCCTAACTGCTTGGTCAAAACTCGGCCAGCTCCACGTGCAAGCTAGAAAGTTTTCAAGACAAAGGGCACAGTGGAACTCGATGCGTCTTCCATCCTCTCCGTGCAAGATCGCTGGTTGCCTTTTCCCAGGACTTGGCACGAAACTGAGGTTATGGGTTGGAATATTACCACAGCCAGTGCAGTTAAAGTTTAACAGGCGAAGCCACTGCACGGGCGGGTCGCCCCCCGTTCCCCCGTGGAGCACTGCTGGGTCTTCCATGCATCGCCATTGCCCACAAGGTCCGGCTCTGACTGTTTTGCCGGATTTACTGGTGCGAACAAAATACACGCTGCCATCCTCTGAGAGGAGCAGCCATTCTTTCCGGCCCTTGTGAAACCAGCGAAAGCAGAGTGCTTGGTGGAAAGTCCTGCCTTGGCTGGAGCCACAATTGGCTCTATGGGCCCAAGTTCGCTCTGCACTTGCCAGGCTGCTCGAGCAACTTACCTGGTCTTCCAAGGCTGGAGAAACTCCACAGCCGGCTGTAAGAGGACTCGCATAAGGGAAGAGTTCCCCAAGCCGGGCTGCTTCGCCCTCCAGTCGGGTCGTGCCTTCCTTCTGGCTCTCTGCATCGCAAGTTGGGTGAGAAGACTCCAACCCGTCACTTGTTGGCAGTGAGGGTCTCGACTGCACAGGTGCTCTGGACATGGCTAAAATGAAGGCTGTGAAAAAGCAGGCCTGGTACCCAAAACAGTTAGGGGACTCGAGGCTGGTTCACACAGCTACCGCTCTGCTACCTGTGCACCCCACCGGGGTTGAGCCGAGAATCTTGAGCCAATTCACATATATCACTCGACAAGCGGGATGGTCGCGAGCCCGGTTAGGCATTTCGGACGAAGGTCCGGAGAAGGTATTAACTATGCACAGAAAAGGAAAAATCTCGAGGGGTCCGCCTGGCTTTAACATGCCCGAAACTATGTGCAGGAACACCGAGAGAAAAAGCAATGAGGGCTTAAACCAGTTTTCGCGAAGAAGCTCGGCGGCTCCGGCCTCTACTCATGGTTTGGCTCATATATAACCCAAGCCTAGGCAAAAGTTTCTGCATGGTTGAAACCTGCCTGGTCTGGGGGGGGTTTTACTGCTAACCAGATAAAGCCCTGCCTGTACAGGGGAGAAACTCACCCATTCGGCTCACTCAGAAAAGGCAGAAGGTCTGGAACCGACACACGGGCTATGCCTGTACGAACTGCAAACAAGTGGATTGGCAAAGTCGCCAACCTCCGGGGCAGGCCTAAGCTTTCTCGCTCTTACTCACTTAGGCCCCAGAAACCCATGCCGCAGCAGCTCTGAGCTCCTGTTTGCCCCGTATGCTGACCTGGTTTTCTGGGAATTACTCACCAGGTAGGAGGAACCAGCTTTCTCGCGCTTACTCACTGGTTCAACCCCAGCGGCTCCAGAAGAACCCACACCACTTGCACGCAGGGAGGGCTTGGTTGATTTGGGCATCGCAGTTGGGCAGGCTTTCAGGCACCGAGCCACAGCCTTTAACCTCCACAACCTGGTGCCTCTGGCTGTCCGTCAGCCAAGCATTGGTCCCTAACAACAACGCCTGCCGCTAGGCTTCCTCCAGATGGGCTTGCACCACCCGGAGAGAAACAACAGCACCCTGCAGGAAACTCAAAGGAAATCCTCGGCAGGCCAAACACGGGTAACCCCAAACTGATGCCGGGCAGCATGCCCTCGGCCACAACCGACCGGTAAGTACTAGGATCCTCGTCCGTTCCCCAACATCTCAGCGCGCTCCCTCCCCTCATCAACCAGTGAGGATCTTCAGGGTCCGGTTCTAACGTTATCCTTTCGGGCGCTGTGTTTGCGAGAACCCCGTGTTGGGCCTGTGGAAGACCCGCAAGCTCCTGAGCCCGAAAACCCGGTCCAGCGGTCTGCTCTACAGACCGAACAAGGGGGCCAAACCGGTGTCAGGCTGTACTAAAGCCACAACAAGGCGGCTTGTCCTGCAGGGTGACCACGGAACGACTGCGAATATTCCGATGGATGGATCTGGGTATGTGCCGGGACTGAGCACTTGCTTGCTTGCATTCTTACACCTGCAACCTTATGCGATCAAATCATGATCCAATTCTATGCAAGATTCTCTTTGGTGCCCTGAGGCACTCACAATTTGGAAACGGACTCGAAAGACCGTCACTGATTGAAACGGGGAGAAGCCTCACCCTGAATGGATTCCGGAGGGGATAGTCTCGCCCTTGATTCTGGCAGGGCAAAGCTCCTGCAATTTGGGTGGGTTGGGGCTGAAGTAGGTCAGACCTCCCATGGGATGTCTTCCAAATCTTCAAAGCCACACACTTGCCAATCAGCTGCATGCTTCTTCTGGGGAGTCTGGATCCTGAGAACACCCTTCCTCAAGGAAGGTCCAGCCATGTGCGCTGGCTGCAGAAGACAGCGGAACCAGCGAAGGCTGTGCGGGTTGCGTAACTTGGTGACCTAACAGACGCAAGTCAGCAAGGGAAGCGTCGTCCAGGAACACCGGTCTCCTAACTGCTTGGTCAAAACTCGGCCAGCTCCACGTGCAAGCTAGAAAGTTTTCTAGACAGAGGGCACAGTGGAGCTCGATGCGTCTTCCATCCTCTCCGTGCAAGATCGCTGGTTGCCTTTTCCCAGGACCTGGCACAAAACTGAGGTTATGGGTTGGAATATTACCACAGCCAGTGCAGTTAAAGTTTAACAGGCGAAGCCACTGCACGGGCGGGTCGCCCCCCGTTCCCCCGTGGAGCTCTGCTGGGTCTTCCATGCATCGCCATTGCCCACAAGGTCCGGCTCTAACTGTTTTGCCGGATTTGCTGGTGCGAACAAAATACACGCTGCTGTCCTCTGCGAGGAGCAGCCATTCTCTCCGGCCCTTGTGAAACCAAGCACTCGTGCTTGGTGAAAAGTCCTGCCTTGGCTGAGGCCACAATTGGCTCTATGGGCCCAAGTTCGCTCTGCACTTGCCAGGCTGCTCGAGCAACTTACCTGGTCTTCCAAGGCTGGAGAAACTCCACAGCCGGCTGTAAGAGGACTCGCATAAGGGAAGAGTTCCCCAAGCCGGGCTGCTTCGCCTTCCAGTCGGGCCGTGCCTTCTTTCTGGCTCTCTGCAGAGCAAGTTGGGTGAGATGACTCCAACCCATCACTTGCTGGCAGTGAGGATCTCGACTGCACAGGTGCTCTGGACATGGCTCAAATGAAGGCTGTGAAAAAGCAGGCCTGGTACCCAAAACAGTTAGGGGACTCGAGGCTGGTTCACACAGCTACCGCTCTGCTACCTGTGCACCCCACCGGACTTGAGCCGAGACCTTGAGCCAGTCACATATATCACTCGAAAGCGGGCTGCGTCGCTAGCCAGGTTAGGCTCTTCGGAACCGAAGTTCCGGAAGGTATTAACTATGCACAGAAAAGGAAAAACTCTCGAGGTGTCCTTGGCCTGCTTAACACGGCCGAACTATGTGCAGGGAACACCGAGAGAAAGCAATGAGGGCTTAACCAGTTCCGCGAGAAGCTCGGCGGCCTACGGCTACTCACTGGTTTGGCTCTATACAAAGCCCTAGGCAAATGTTCTGCAGGTTGAACTGCCTGGTCTGTACTGCCTACCCTATAAGCCCTGCCTGTACAGGGGAGAAACTCACCCACATTCGGCTCACTCAGAAAAGGCAGAAGGTCCGGAACCGACACATGGGCAATGCCTGTACAAACTGCAAACAACTGGAAGGCAAAAGTCGCCAACCTCCGGAGCAGGCCTAAGCTTTCTCGCACTTACTAACCTAGGCCCCAGAAACTCATGCCGCAGCAGCACTGAGCTCCTGTTTGCCCCGTATGCTGACCTGGTTTTCTCGCACTTACTCACCAGGGAGGAAGAACCAGCTTTCTCGCTCTTACTCACTGGTTCAACCTCAGCGGCTCCAGAGGAGCCCACACCACTTGCACGCAGGGAGGGCTTGGTTGATTTGGGCATCTCAGCTGGGCAGGCTTTCGGGCACCGAGCCACAGCCTTTAACCTCCGCAATCTGGTGCCTCAGGCTGTCCGTCAGCCTAGGTTTTGGTCCCTACCAAACAACGCCTGCCGCTAGGCTTCCTCCAGGATGGGCTTGCACCACCCGGAGAGAAACAACAGCACCCTGCAGGAAACTCAAAGGAAATCCTCGGCAGGCCAAACACGGGTAACCCCAAACTGATGCCGGGCAGCATGCCCTCGGCCACAACCGACCGGTAAGTACTAGGATCCTCGTCCGTTCCCCAACATCTCAGCGCGCTCCCTCCCCTCATCAACCAGTGAGGATCTTCAGGGTCCGGTTCTAACGTTATCCTTTCGGGCGCTGTGTTTGCGAGAACCCCGTGTTGGGCCTGTGGAAGACCCGCAAGCTCCTGAGCCCGAAAACCCGGTCCAGCGGTCTGCTCTACAGACCGAACAAGGGGGCCAAACCGGTGTCAGGCTGTACTAAAGCCACATCAAGGCGGCTTGTCCTGCAGGGTGACCAACGGAACGACTGCGAATATTCCGATGGATGGATCTGGGTATGTGCCGGGACTGAGCACTTGCTTGCTTGCATTCTTACACCTGCAACCTTATGCGATCAAATCATGATCCAATTCTATGCAAGATTCTCTTTGGTGCCCTGAGGCACTCACAATTTGGAAACGGACTCGAAAGACCGTCACTGATTGAAACGGGGAGAAGCCTCACCCTGAATGGATTCCGGAGGGGATAGTCTCGCCCTTGATTCTGGCAGGGCAAAGCTCCTGCAATTTGGGTGGGTTGGGGCTGAAGTAGGTCAGACCTCCCATGGGATGTCTTCCAAATCTTCAAAGCCACACACTTGCCAGTCACTGCTGCATGCTTCTTCTGGGGAGTCTGGATCCTGAGAACACCCTTCCTCAAGGAAAGTCCAGCCATGTGCGCTGGCTGCAGAAGACAGCGGAACCAGCGAAGGCTGTGCGGGCTGCATAACTTGGTGACCTAACTGACGCAAGTCAGCAAGGGAAGCGTCGTCCAGGAACACCGGTCTCCTAACTGCTTGGTCAAAACTCGGCCAGCTCCACGTGCAAGCTAGAAAGTTTTCTAGACAAAGGGCACAGTGGAGCTCGATGCGTCTTCCATCCTCTCCGTGCAAGATCGCTGGTTGCCTTTTCCCAGGACCTGGCACAAAACTGAGGTTATGGGTTGGAATATTACCACAGCCAGTGCAGTTAAAGTTTAACAGGCGAAGCCACTGCACGGGCGGGTCGCCCCCCGTTCCCCCGTGGAGCTCTGCTGGGTCTTCCATGCATCGCCATTGCCCACAAGGTCCGGCTCTAACTGTTTTGCCGGATTTGCTGGTGCGAACAAAATACACTCTGCTGTCCTCTGCGAGGAGCAGCCATTCTTTCCGGCCCTTGTGAAACCAGCGAAAGCAGAGTGCTTGGTGAAAAGTCCTGCCTTGGCTGGAGCCACAATTGGCTCTATGGGCCCAAGTTCGCTCTGCACTTGCCAGGCTGCTCGAGCAACTTACCTGGTCTTCCAAGGCTGGAAAAACTCCACAGCCGGCTGTAAGAGGACTCGCATAAGGGAAGAGTTCCCCAAGCCGGGCTGCTTCGCCCTCCAGTCGGGCCGTGCCTTCTTTCTGGCTCTCTGCAGAGCAAGTTGGGTGAGATGACTCCAACCCATCACTTGCTGGCAGTGAGGATCTCGACTGCACAGGTGCTCTGGACATGGCTCAAATGAAGGCTGTGAAAAAGCAGGCCTGGTACCCAAAACAGTTAGGGGACTCGAGGCTGGTTCACACAGCTACCGCTCTGCTACCTGTGCACCCCACCGGGGTTGAGCCGAGATCTTGAGCCATCACATATATCACTCGAAAGCGGACTGCGTCGCTAGCCAGGTTAGGCTCTTCGGAACCGAAGTTCCGGGAAGGTATTAACTATGCACAGAAAAGGAAAAACTCTCGAGGTGTCCTTGGCCTGCTTAACACGGCCGAACTATGTGCAGGGAACACCGAGAGAAAGCATTGAGGGCTTAACCAGTTCCGCGAGAAGCTCGGCGGCCTACGGCTACTCACTGGTTTGGCTCTATACAAAGCCCTAGGCAAATGTTCTGCAGGTTGAACTGCCTGGTCTGTACTGCCTACCCTATAAGCCCTGCCTGTACAGGGGAGAAACTCACCCACATTCGGCTCACTCAGAAAAGGCAGAAGGTCCGGAACCGACACATGGGCAATGCCTGTACAAACTGCAAACAAGTGGAAGGCAAAAGTCGCCAACCTCCGGAGCAGGCCTAAGCTTTCTCGCACTTACTAACCTAGGCCCCAGAAACTCATGCCGCAGCAGCACTGAGCTCCTGTTTGCCCCGTATGCTGACCTGGTTTTCTCGCACTTACTCACCAGGGAGGAGGAACCAGCTTTCTCGCTCTTACTCACTGGTTCAACCTCAGCGGCTCCAGAGGAGCCCACACCACTTGCACGCAGGGAGGGCTTGGTTGATTTGGGCATCACAGTTGGGACGGCTTTCGGGCTCCGAGCCACAGCCTTTAACCTCCGCAATCTGGTGCCACTGGCTGTCCGTCAGCCTAAGTTATGGTCCCTAACAAACAACGCCTGCCGCAAGGCATTCTCCTGGCTGGGCTTGCACCAACAGGAGAAAAACAACACACCCTGCAGGAAAAACAAAGGAGATCCTCGGCAGGCCAAACACGGGTAACCCCAAACGGGTAACCCCAAACTGATGCCGGGCAGCATGCCCTCGGCCACAACCGACCGGAAAGTACTAGGATCCTCGTCCGTTCCCCAACATCTCAGCGCGCTCCCTCCCCTCATCAACCAGTGAGGATTATCTACAGGGGTGTCCGGTTCTGAGTGATTAGGACGCACTGTCATGTAGAGGAAGGGGTTTGCGAGAACCCCGTGTTGGGCCGGTGGAAAGACCCGCAAGCCTCCTGTTGTGAGCCCGAAAACCCGGTCCGCGGTCTGCTCAACAGACCGAACAAGGGGCCAAACCGGTGGTGCAGGCTGTACTAAAGCCACTCAAGGCTGTTGTCCTGAAGGTGACCAACGGAACGACTGCGAATATTCCGATGGATGGATCTGGGTATGTGCCGGGACTGAGCACTTGCTTGCTTGCATTCTTACACCTGCAACCTTATGCGATCAAATCATGATCCAATTCTATGCAAGATTCTCTTTGGTGCCCTGAGGCACTCACAATTTGGAAACGGACTCGAAAGACCGTCACTGATTGAAACGGGGAGAAGCCTCACCCTGAATGGATTCCGGAGGGGATAGTCTCGCCCTTGATTCTGGCAGGGCAAAGCTCCTGCAATTTGGGTGGGTTGGGGCTGAAGTAGGTCAGACCTCCCATGGGATGTCTTCCAAATCTTCAAAGCCACACACTTGCCAATCACTGCTGCATGCTTCTTCTGGGGAGTCTGGATCCTGAGAACACCCTTCCTCAAGGAAGGTCCAGCCATGTGCGCTGGCTGCAGAAGACAGCAGAACCAGCGAAGGCTCTGCGGGCTGCGTAACTTGGTGACCTAACTGACGCAAGTCAGCAAGGGAAGCGTCGTCCAGGAACACCGGTCTCCTAACTGCTTGGTCGAAACTCGGCCAGCTCCACGTGCACGCTTGGAAGCTTTCTAGACAAAGGGCACAGTAGAGCTCGATGCGTCTTCCATCCTCTCCATGCAAGATCGCTGGTTGCCTTTTCCCAGGACCGGGCAAGAAGTTGAGGTTATGGGTTGGAATGTTACCACAGCCAGTGCAATTAAAGTTCAAAAGGCGAAGCCACTGCACGGGCGGGTCACCTCCCGTTCCCCCGTGGAGCTCTGCTGGGTCTTCCATGCATCTCCATTGCCCACAGGGTCCGGCTCGGACTGTTTTGCCGGATTTGCTGGTGCGAACAAAATACACGCTGCTGTCCTCGGAGAGGAGCAGCCACTCTTTCCGGCCCTTGTGATGCCAGCGAAAGCAGAGTGCTTGGTGGAAAGTCCTGCATTGGCTGGGACCACAATTGGCTCTATGGGCCCAAGTTCGCTCTGGATTTGCCAGGCTGCTCGAGCATCTTACCTGGTCTTCCAAGGCTGGAGAAACTCCACAGCCGGCTGTAAGAGGACTCGCATAAGGGAAGAGTTCCCCAAGCCGGGCTGCTTCGCCCTCCAGTCGGGCCGTGCCTTCCTTCTGGCTCTCTGCATCGCAAGTTGGGTGAGAAGACTCCAACCCGTCACTTGTTGGCAGTGAGGGTCTCGACTGCACAGGTGTTCTGGACATGGCTCAAATGAAGGCTGTGAAAAAGCAGGCCTGGTACCCAAAACAGTTAGGGGACTCGAGGCTGGTTCACACAGCTACCGCTCTGCTACCTGTGCACCCCACCGGGGTTGAGCCGAGACCTTGAGCCAGTCACATAGTCACATATATCACTCGAAAGCGGGCTGCGTCGCTAGCCAGGTTAGGCTCTTCGGAACCGAAGTTCCGGAAGGTATTAACTATGCACAGAGAAGGAAAAACTCTCGAGGTGTCCTTGGCCTGCTTAACACGGCCGAACTATGTGCAGGGAACACCGAGAGAAAGCAATGAGGGCTTAACCAGTTCCGCGAGAAGCTCGGCGGCCTACGGCTACTCACTGGTTTGGCTCTATACAAAGCCCTAGGCAAATGTTCTGCAGGTTGAACTGCCTGGTCTGTACTGCCTACCCTATAAGCCCTGCCTGTACAGGGGAGAAACTCACCCACATTCGGCTCACTCAGAAAAGGCAGAAGGTCCGGAACCGACACATGGGCAATGCCTGTACAAACTGCAAACAAGTGGATTGGCAAAAGTCGCCAACCTCCGTAACAGGCCTAAGCTTTCTCGCACTTACTAACCTAGGCCCCAGAAACTCATGCCGCAGCAGCACTGAGCTCCTGTTTGCCCCGTATGCTGACCTGGTTTTCTCGCACTTACTCACCAGGGAGGAAGAACCAACTTTCTCGCTCTTACTCACTGATTCAACCTCAGCGGCTCCAGAGGAACCCACACCACTTGCACGCAGGGAGGGCTTGGTTGATTTGGGCATCTCAGCTGGGCAGGCTTTCGGGCACCGAGCCACAGCCTTTAACCTCCGCAATCTGGTGCCTCAGGCTGTCCGTCAGCCTAGGTTTTGGTCCCTACAAACAACGCCTGCCGCTAGGCTTCCTCCAGGATGGGCTTGCACCACCCGGAGAGAAACAACAGCACCCTGCAGGAAACTCAAAGGAAATCCTCGGCAGGCCAAACACGGGTAACCCCAAACTGATGCCGGGCAGCATGCCCTCGGCCACAACCGACCGGAAAGTACTAGGATCCTCGTCCGTTCCCCAACATCTCAGCGCGCTCCCTCCCCTCATCAACCAGTGAGGATCTTCAGGGTCCGGTTCTAACGTTATCCTTTCGGGCGCTGTGTTTGCGAGAACCCCGTGTTGGGCCTGCGGAAGACCCGCAAGCTCCTGAGCCCGAAAACCCGGTCCAGCGGTCTGCTCTACAGACCGAACAAGGGGGCCAAACCGGTGTCAGGCTGTACTAAAGCCACATCAAGGCGGCTTGTCCTGCAGGGTGACCAACGGAACGACTGCGAATATTCCGATGGATGGATCTGGGTATGTGCCGGGACTGAGCACTTGCTTGCTTGCATTCTTACACCTGCAACCTTATGCGATCAATCATGATCCAATTCTATGCAAGATTCTCTTTGGTGCCCTGAGGCACTCACAATTTGGAAACGGACTCGAAAGACCGTCACTGATTGAAACGGGGAGAAGCCTCACCCTGAATGGATTCCGGAGGGGATAGTCTCGCCCTTGATTCTGGCAGGGCAAAGCTCCTGCAATTGGGTGGGTTGGGGCTGAAGTAGGTCAGACCTCCCATGGGATGTCTTCCAAATCTTCAAAGCCACACACTTGCCAATCACTGCTGCATGCTTCTTCTGGGGAGTCTGGATCCTGAGAACACCCTTCCTCAAGAAAAGTCCAGCCATGTGCGCTGGCTGCAGAAGACAGCGGAACCAGCGAAGGCTGTGCGGGCTGCATAACTTGGTGACCTAACTGACGCAAGTCAGCAAGGGAGGCGTCGTCCAGGAACACCGGTCTCCTAACTGCTTGGTCAAAACTCGGCCAGCTCCACGTGCAAGCTAGAAAGTTTTCTAGACAAAGGGCACAGTGGAGCTCGATGCGTCTTCCATCCTCTCCGTGCAAGATCGCTGGTTGCCTTTTCCCAGGACCTGGCACAAAACTGAGGTTATGGGTTGGAATATTACCACAGCCAGTGCAGTTAAAGTTTAACAGGCGAAGCCACTGCACGGGCGGGTCGCCCCCCATTCCCCCGTGGAGCTCTGCTGGGTCTTCCATGCACCGCCATTGCCCACAAGGTCCGGCTCTAACTGTTTTGCCGGATTTGCTGGTGCGAACAAAATACACGCTGCTGTCCTCTGCGAGGAGCAGCCATTCTTTCCGGCCCTTGTGAAACCAGCGAAAGCAGAGTGCTTGGTGAAAAGTCCTGCCTTGGCTGGAGCCACAATTGGCTCTATGGGCCCAAGTTCGCTCTGCACTTGCCAGGCTGCTCGAGCAACTTACCTGGTCTTCCAAGGCTGGAGAAACTCCACAGCCGGCTGTAAGAGGACTCGCATAAGGGAAGAGTTCCCCAAGCCGGGCTGCTTCGCCCTCCAGTCGGGCCGTGCCTTCTTTCTGGCTCTCTGCAGAGCACGTTGGGTGAGATGACTCCAACCCATCACTTGCTGGCAGTGAGGATCTCGACTGCACAGGTGCTCTGGACATGGCTCAAATGAAGGCTGTGAAAAAGCAGGCCTGGTACCCAAAACAGTTAGGGGAATCGAGGCTGGTTCACACAGCTACCGCTCTGCTACCTGTGCACCCCACCGGGGTTGAGCCGAGATCTTGAGCCAGTCACATATATCACTCGAAAGCGGACTGCGTCGCTAGCCAGGTTAGGCTCTTCGGAACCGAAGTTCCGGGAAGTATTAA